>JAFISB010000052.1:0-200869 GCA_022560015.1 Diplodia mutila | reverse complement strand
GGGGGGGGGGGGGGGGGGGGGGGGGGGGGGGGGGGGGGGGGGGGGGGGGGGGGGGGGGGGGGGGGGGGGGGGGGGGGGGGGGGGGGGGGGGGGGGTGGAGGGGGGGGGGGGGGGGGGGGGGGGCGTGGGAAGGGAGGGGAGCGGACGTGGTGGTAAATTGGTCGTGATTGAAGTTTGGGTTGACTGCGCGGCCGTGGCTGCGGTGACGTTTGAAAGGCGGCCCCGCAATCATGGCCCCACAGCTATCGATAAGCAGGCCATGGACGATTTGATCTACAACCGCCTGAATTGGCATTGACTTGAATGTTGAATTCATTGTTTCGAGCTATATTCCCCGTGTTCACCGCCCGAACCTTTTGATCTCCCACCACCTCAGCGGCGGAAACACCAGCGCAGCCCATGCGAAGCCCACATAGTTGCCCATGTCAGCGCCATAATCACCAACCGTCTTGGCAATGGGCCCGATGTACCAAACCTGCGCCATGGACAGGACAGCACCAGCCCATCCCACCAAGAACGCTACCAGCGCCGCGATGCCCAGAGGAAGGTGCTTCTGCTCATCCCACCGACCCCAGTCCCACGCCCGGCCCGCCCCGCCGCGCCGGAAGAGAAGATGCTCCTCAAGCGTGATGGCGAGCCAGATGCACACCCAGTAGCCCATCAGCGCGAGGAAGTTTGTGAAAATCTCGGCCAGATGCGCGCGTCCCGCCGCGGCGCAGACGGTGTAGATGACGACGCCAATCGTGTTCCAGACGACGCGCGGCACCTGCGCGCACCAGCGGCCGAGGATTTGGAAATCGACGCCCGAGGAGTACGTCGGTACGATGAGATTGGCGATGAGCCCGAGGGCGACGATGACGCCGCAGAACTTGCCGAATTCGCCCAACGGCGCGAAGCCTTCGACGATGAGCGCGCCCTGCGAGGTCCCGTACGCGGCCTCCCAGCTGGGATTGGCGGCCATGCCCGAGGCCAGCCCGATTCCGACAATGAATGCGAAGGTGAAGCTGGCGGAGAGGCCGACCATTGTCACGACGAAGACTTTCCACGAAGGAGTGGACGACGGGTAGTAAACAAAATAATCCGCCGCACCCCCACCGTACGTGATTGCGGCTGCAAGGCAGAGCGAGAAGAAGGAAAGCCGGTTCCCCGCAAGCGTGCGTGCGTCGCCAGCGGACGAAGGAGTCGTCGTGTCAAAGTTCGGACCGGCAACGCCAGCAAGAATGCAGACGATCATGAGCTGCGGCAGCCAGGCGTAGCGCTCATACATGTGGAACACGGAGTACCCAAATGTGGTGATCCCCCAGGTGATGACGGCCACAATGATGATTCCCACCACGACGGACATGCTGTTCGCGGACACGGCCGATAGGATCTGCCCCGCAACCACGCAGTCAATCAAGGCGTAGCCAAGGAGGACGATGATGTTCAGCAGCACCACGAGCTTGGACGGATACCAACCCATGGTGTAGCGTGCGAAGATCATCGTCCGATTGCCGGAACGCGGACCGAAAGTTGCGGCGTATGCGACACCAAGGCATCCAAGAAGCATACCGAAGACTGCGCACAGGCAGCTGTCGGTGAAGCCAAGGTAGTACACCGCGGGTCCCAGCATTCCGAGCGTAATGTTGTTGGCGGCTAGATTGACCGAGAACCAAAGGATGGCGATCTGCGAGTAGCCCAAGGAGCGGAGGTCATGCCGCTCGTCTGGCTCCACACGCTGGATGCCGCGTGCCTCGAGGTTGTCTGAAGCCAAGAGCTTGTCAGCGCCTTCGTCCTCTAAACGAGAAGAAAGGGTCCACGTACATTCCACGAGGGTTTCCTCGAACACCTTGTACCAGCTCTTAGTGGTGACCAAGGCCTCCTGAACGGCCAATTGTTCCTCGTTCCGCTGGGATGGGATTTCGCCATGCGGGTGTGGAATGAAGCCCTTTTCGACGTCAGCCGTCGTGGCGGGCTGCTGTTCGTGGGGCATGGCTCCCTACGCCAAGGTCAGCGCTTCACAGCCCGTCACGCGGGGCAGGGGTTGCAAGGCAAGCAGCACGCGTTCTTTCGCTAGAATTATCTAGATCAAGTTCAACCGTATCTTCTCAGAACGACGGGCCAGTAGACGTCTCACGCCGCGACACTAATCCAGCTGATCCCCCACACCGTCCTGCTGGCTGACGGCCCGCTCCGGAAAGCGTGGGGGAGAAGAGAATTGGTGGGTGGCACAGTGAGACGCTACGGAAGCCCGACGAACACCGGTGTCATGCTGATGCTACCTAGATACCTTGATTCGAGAGATGCTTCGTGCGACGGGCCTGCATTTTGCTTCGTTTCGTACTTTCGGTGGTCTAGATGGGCGATTGAGATGGGACAAGAGGCGGGCACACGAGTGAGGAAGGAGGTTGTTGTTGAAGTGATGGTGGGGTGGTGTCAGTGGTGGTGTGTTCGATGAAAATCTGCGAACTGACTCGGAGCCGACCGGGATGTGGCTGCAAGGCGCTTCTCGAACGACGCCGATCCTGTACATCCTCTCCCCGCCTGCCGCCTTCGCGCTGGGCGCCAAGCGCCTGGATTCCTGGGTGCTGCGACGTGTTCGTGATGGTGCTGCGAAGGTGGTGTGCCACCGCGCCAGGCGTATCAGTAGACCAAGCCATCCAGACGACGGGCGGAGGAGGATTTCCGACTCTTGGTTGATGACACCCCCGCAGTGGCTACGGCTTCTCGTTCGCCAGACAAGCTTGCGATCTTTGGTAAGCCTCAACTCAATCTCACCCGCTCTGTGGACAGTTTGGGCCTCGGATTTGCCGGGCTTTGCTAACTTAACGGCCCGGTACTCATCCAATCAAGGGACTGCCACTATACAGACGACGTGGTCAGAATCTTGCTGCTTTCGGAATCCAAGGCAAGGGATTCCGAGCGTCGGCCTTTGGCTGCCCAATAGCATTGTTGTCCATCACGCTACACACTGCACAACGCGTTGCAAACGAAAGGTTTGGTTAGGTAGGTGAGGCCGAGGCCTTGAGCCTGCATTAAACGCCAGCTATGTAATGCTAACTAGAACGACATGGGTATTCGCTTTTCCGTGAAGGATCCGTGTCCTTCGTCTCAAGAAATGCCAATAACACCAAAGAAAAAGGAAGAACACTTTTAAAACCCCTCCCCGAACAGAATACATATGCAGCCCAGACATGCACCGTGCCCACTCGCTTCGACAGCCTTCCATGAGATCCCCCGGATGAGGATCAGATCCGCACGCCCATGGCACGCCTTGGTCACGACGTGAGCACAAGGGGGAGAGCGATGATGGAACCGACCCCACAGGCAGGCTCGTGTTGCACGACGTCGCGCGAAGAGCTGACAACATTTGGCGCGGCTCCGCCATGGTCAGGGATGTGGGTCTGAGGGAGATGACGTCCAGAACGTCGGAATATGCGGGGGTGATGTTGCTAGAGGCCTCGGCGCCAAGCGATGCCTCCAGCCCCGCCAATCATGGCGTGGACCATGGCGCACGAAATCGCCCTTGGCGAATTGTTAACCTTGACTCTCCGTGTCTTTGATTTGCTGGACACGGAGAATGCTTCAGCTCGACCAGGCGCGCGGTGCTGTGCGAGGGAGAGGTGGACGCCGTATCGGGTACGACGTCAATGTGCCGTGAAAAATGAATTCCGGGTGACGATCGCTGGCAATTGCAGCAGCCGGAAGCAGCAATGACTTCAGACCGCATGGCTCGATCCGCTCCTAGTCCTCAGGCAAGGGCCATGGCTGTACGCCCATGACGCAAGAGTGCTGGAACACAAACCCCCTACCAATGTAGCCGTGAAGGCGGTGATTGGGATCCCCGACACTCATGTGGAGAAGTGTGGGGAATCAATGGAGGTCGTGCGGAGGGATCGTCGGAGGTTTACTCCTGATCGGAGGGCTCCGCCGACGAGAGCCGCGACGAGGTCGACGAGATGGACGAGTTGCGAGGAGCGTACAGCGGACGAGCGGTGGTCGGCTGCTCCTCGTCGTCGTCGTCGGGGAGGAAGAGGTTGGGGTCGGCGCGGATTGCCTGGCCGCCGGTGAGGTTGGTGATGTAGATGTACTTGATCTCGGAGGACATGGTGGTGGTGGTGGAGTGCATTGTTGTTGTTGTTGTTGCTGTAGGAATGGTTGAGAGAGGTAGGCGGTGATGGTGGAGTGTGCCGTCGTGGGGACGGGGGATTCTTATAATGCAGGCGGGCTGGCGATAGGCGCGATGCGATGGATTAACGCCGCCAGAGTCGGACATGGCTGGGCCCCAGTGCAGGGCTAGTGAGTCAGCTTGGCGCTCGAGTGGGCGCAGATTGTTTTAAGGTTCGGAGCCTAAAGCGGGTCGAGTTCCGCAAAAGCCGGCAGCGCGCGACAAGCTGCCTCCCGAATTACACCTTGCCGCCTGCAGGGTGGGGAGTGCAGCTCCATCACCGCGCGTCGCCCATGCCACTCTCTGCGGCCTGTCGTGTTGCCGGGGCCCAGAACGGCGGTTGCGCAGCCCTCGGCCTCGGACTCACGCCAGTCGCCGCCAGCCAAGCCGAGCGTCCATGGCTTCGCCCGCGCACGCACCGAGTCCGTGGCATCCCCGTCTCACCCCCGTCAGTCCCATTTCCATTTCCATTTCTCGTCCCGAATCTGGGCTCGGACATATCCCCTCCAAAATCCGCCTGCCACACGACTATTGTACATACGAATTACTCGGGTTGCCGTGGTGAATAATGAATGATGAAGCGCACACCATGACGGCAGGAGTGACGCACGACCCGCTCACTGGCGATAAGCCTGACTGACACCTGCCTCGCCTTCCCGACCGGTGCGCCGCGACCCCAGCCCATTCGTCGCAGCCTGCATCTCCCAAACGTTCCTCAAACCCCAATCAATCTGCCTCTCGGGTCGCAACCGTCCCGCCGTCCATCATTTAGCCCGTGTCCGTCCGTTTGCTTCTCCCTAGCGCCTGCGCCTGCACCTGCACCTGCACCTGCACCTGCACCTGTGCTTCCCACCCGACATGGCTTCAGCACCAAGCAACGCCGACTTCAGGCCCGCACTGGTCATCGTCGACGTGCAGGAGGATTTCTGCCCTCCTGTAAGGCTAACCCCACACTTATTTCCCGCCTCGATGCTCGACCACCCGCAACCACCCCGCCGTGCGCCTGGCATCTTCGTGCAATCCCACGATGCCGTCACATTCCACTGACCCCCCACAATCTCGCTAGAACGGCGCGCTCGCCGTGCAGGACGGTCGCACCGTCGTGCCCACCATCAACCGGCTGCTGCGCCTGCCCTTCGCCGTGCGCGTCGCGACCAAGGACTGGCACCCGCGCGACCACGTCTCCTTCGCCTCGAACCACGCGGCGCCCGACAACGTGCCCTTCGCCACGACCGTGACCATCGCCAACCCGCACAACGCCGACGAGACCCAGACCACCCGCCTGTGGCCGGACCACTGCGTGCAAGGCACTCCCGGCGCCGAACTGCTCCCGGACCTCGACCAGAGCCGCGTGACGCATGTGGTCGAGAAGGGCCAGGATCGCCGAGTCGAGATGTACTCGGCCTTCGCCGATCCGTTTCGCCGCCCGCCCGTCGCCCGCAGCGAGCTCGCCCAGCTGCTCCGCGCCGCCAAGGTGTCGGACGTGTTCGTCGTCGGTCTGGCCATGGACTACTGCGTCAAGTTTACCGCCCTGGACGCCGTCGACGAGGGCTTCAGGACGGTGGTCGTGAGCGAGGGGACGAAGGCGGTGGAGCCGGCGCGGTGGAACGAGGAGCAGAAGGAGATGGAGGCCGCCGGGGTGGGCTTTGTGAGCGTGGATGGAGAGGAGGTCAAGAGAGTGGAGCAGCTATTGTAGGAGAGATGCGTGGGTGGGTCTACGACCTTCATGCTATTATAGTGGAGTATCCGGCGTGGCGGTGAGTTTGGTTCGTGCGCGTGGAGCTTCTTTCCGCGACGAACACTGCTCGTGCACACTCCTTGGTGCTCGAAACATTGCTGTAGAGACCGCGCGGTACAGGTACGACTCGATGGTTCCCATTGCCGCTCTGTCATAGCTACGGTGGAACCATGTCCGGACCTCAGCAATTGAAAGGGAGCAGTGATATTGTCTTGGTGGTCGATGTCCTTTCTCGAAAAACGGGCGCCTTGCAGGTGATCATCAGTTTCGCACCCGTTTTGAGGCAACCATCTTGCCTCCAAGATCCCCTGTTCATCACTGCCTGTCCGGGCCAATCGAGAGTGAATCGATCGTAGTCATTGGGGCTATGTGGAAAGCGAGAAAGTGTGTTACGAAGCTTCTCCTCCACAACCACGTTTCATAAGGCTCCGCGTCGTCCCAGCCTATTTGCATGTTTGGTCTCTCTTTCATGCCGATCTTCCCTTCAAGGGCTGGTTCTGGCGTGATGAATGGAAATTATCGGATGGACCTCCCCAAATTGCGGTATGTATGGGGTTGCCACAGGCCAGGCTCGAGCGTACCATGCTCACGCTCCTCCAATAGTACATGGGCCGCCGAGGGGCAGAACAGACCAAGGCTCAACCAGCATGCATCACCGCGACGTAATCGAGCGAGATCTGCGTCCGTAGGTATAAATCGTGTTCGTCGCCGACCTGGTACTTCATGCCAACACGCAAGACAGCGCACGGCAGTTTTGTTTGGAACAGTCGCCCCTGAGCGTCACGAAAACAGGGTATATGTGCTGTACACGCCAATAAGCTTTGTATTTAGAGTTTATATCAGTACCCTTTCGCTCTCAGAAGGCATGCACGGCGGTCTGGTGTAGTGGGTAACCTTAACACTAAGGGTCCCGGTACGAGAATCGAATGTTTATTGCGTACGACGCGTCCAAGAGACGATTCCTCGTTACCACGTAATAGAGGCTAACGTCTGGTGGTCAACACTAACGCTATAGGCTTTGTCCAGTCATTTGAGAGCGTGCGATAGCCTCATTCGATCCGGCCACTTATCCGGGAAAACGTTTAGTAAGTACACGGTGGGAGAGGCAGCTTCGGCCACGAAATGTCCGTATATTCTTGTTAGGAGTTTCCGATCCGTATAATGCGCTTTAAATGGGACGACGAGCTCAATTATTGGGGGAAGAGCTAAAAGATGCTGCAAAATTGACTAAGGGCTTCTAACGACAAGTCGCTAGCCCTACGGCTGATAGCGATCTGCTAATCACTCCCGTAAGATTTACCGGTTTATTCTACTACTAGTATGCGGCCAAATTTTGGGAAACCGCTTGTATAACACGCGGGATAGTTAAAAGTAAATACGAGCTCGAAGGCATCTGAGAACAACATAAGCTATTTAGAAAGATAAATGAGTAAGGAATGTAGAATTAGGTATTAAGCTGTTTAAAAAGGTAAAAGGATAAATCGTGACGCTATTTTAACGAAAGTCTAGCGGTAGTGCCAGTATCGCTTTACTAGATTTATTGTTGACCGGCCTGACTTATTGATTGACTTTCTACTCGCGTGCGCCAAGTCTTATAGTCGTGATAGCATTTGAAGCCCTTAAATACTTATAAAGATGGGTTGAGAAGGGGCAGTATCTTTTACGAGCTTTATAATAGAGACATTAGAGGAATATAATACCGCGAAAGGAGGGGGCTCAAGTAAGGCCAGCCGCTGGAATACCGCGTAGAGAGCCTCGGTACTCCAACGGCCTTCTTATTCTAAGTGGCCAGCAAGATGTATGCTGAAATCTTGCAATCTCCTCTGTGGTATAGTCCCCCGCCATGCCACCGAGGAGTTGGGCAAGAGGCCCTAGGAATAGTATCTGATTTGGGTCAATTTAATCACTCCTATTTCGGCCGTAGTCGGCAAGTAAAGAGGAGTTAATGTTAGCTTATATAGCTGGGAACCATGTCTGTTGCTACCAGCACGGACGATATCTTGATAAGAGGATGCCGACCAGCAAGGCGAGTAGAGCTGTCTTAGAAAGAGGCAGTATGAAGGAGGGGAGCGAGATATAGGTTAGCTTCTCGTCAACTACAGGAACTGGTAGCTGTAGGCGTTAACTTAAACGAGTGTTTCAACGAGGATCTTCCACTCCGTGTAGCTTTGTCCCCTGGCTACAGGTAGGGTGAGGCCCATACGTTCGGTGGCTGCCGGGTACGAAAAGAGGAGAAGGGAGCATGGAAAAGGATAAAACATCCTGTCTCGGGGTTGATAAAAATAGCAAGAGATTGTCGAGAACGTCGACGAGGAACTGTGGGTCGAGTGGGAGGTATACAGAAACGCATTTCGATGAGGATAGCTGGGGTGAAATGTTCAAGATGAATCCATTGGTTCGAGACCGCATGTGAAAAACAAACGTCTTCGGTCCTGTAATCGGTACCTGGACGCGATGGTGGGTATCTAGCTTTCGAACGAAGCAAAACATGCTATGAATGTCGCGCTTGGTCGTGGTTGAAATAGACGCCAGATTGCTCTTCTTTCGTCCATCATCATCACCCTCCACATTCATCCTCTAAAAAAAAGGAAAAATTCGTCAGAACAAAGAGAAAAAAAGTCCTTCCCATCCATATGCCGTTTTCTTTTGTCGGGTTTCCAATGCCTTGACTACAGCGCCTTTGCTACGATGCTAAAGCTCATATTTACCGAGGAATAATACGGATCCACAAACTCCGGGCTATGCAAGGTCCACATTATGTCAGGTTCGAGTGTCTGTACAAAGAAGTGGGTGTTGGCCATTGTCGCCGTGCACTCGCTGATGAGTGGCAAGTGAGGCCGGGGAAGTCGGGTCGGAACCGGCGCTGTGGGCGAGTGGAGACCAGAACGAAGGAGTGATGGTGAAACCTTCGTGCTTTTACAGGATAGAGTCGGTACAAGGTCATCCCTGATGCTATTCCGACAAGGAAGTTATTCGCAAGTTAGGGATACTTTCACTCGCCTCCCTGGTGAGTTCCAGTGCGGCAATCCTTCTTGTGGGTCGCGCAGTACGAGCTACACGAGGCAATACAGTCAGCGAACACGTAATATCGGAAATCAGAGCCGAAGTCATGCTTACTCAAGGGGAATCCAATCCATAGCCTCCTGGTCGAAGCGGTGGCCCTCGTAACGCGTGTTGGTCAAGCTCTTGGAGCCGTACTCCTCCTGGAGCAGGGCAGTGTAGGCGTAAGGGATTTTGACCGGCATGTTCTCAAAGGTGCTGTCGCGGAGCGGGAAGATGTCGTCGTAGCGGAAGTGGTGTTTGTCCTTGCAGTACATCCAGCCCGGGCTGCCGGCCTCCTCCTTCTCCTTGTCGTGGCGGACGCTAGTGATGTCGATGAACAGGCCGGTGTCGGTGTCGATCCAGCGGGCATCGATGACGTTGAGCCAGTCGGTGGTGGAGCCATTCACGTAGTGTGGGTTGATCTCGATCATGTAGTCGCGGCTGAGGTCGGTGCCGGGAATGTTGAAGTGGTGCACCGTCATGTTGTAGTAGCTGGCCAGGTAGTGCATGCTCTGCTCCGACATCTGCACGTCGATGTCCGTGTCCCAGGGCATGATCTTGCGGTTCCACCACCAGCCGAGCAGCGAGCCGTGCATGATCCACGTTTCCGCGCCGATGTCGTGCATGGTGGAGAGATAAGTCTGGACGAGGGCAGTGAGGTTGGAGAGGCGGTCGTCGTACGTCAGTGTCGTCTCGGCGAAGCGGCCGTCGTAGTGCGGGTGGAACTGGAGGCAGGCACGTTAGGTCAGGCGTTTCTGCGGCAATCGCGAATGCCGCTTTCGGGGGGGTCTTACCGTCGACTCGTGGAAGTACTTGTCCACTGGATCACCGCCCTTGCCGCTGTGATCCTGCTTGTTCTTCGTCTTGACGCTGAGGAAATCGGCATCTCGTCTCCTTACCGCTGCGTCGGGCGTCGGGACGGCATGCACGTCGCGCAACAGGGCGAGCGTGGCGACCAGCGAGCATAGCGAAAGGCGGGCGAACATGGCGGAAATCTGGGGTAGCGAGAGGTTTAGAGGGCCAATCGCATACTATGGGCGCTTTGGCAGAGAGCAGGGGCGCGCTTTGGCAGAGAGCAGGGGCGCGCTTTGGCAGAGAAGGCTGGAGCAAGGCTGAAAGTGAGAGTGAGTGAGCGTTGTCGCGTGAGGGATTGCCGGGTCGAGCGGCGACGGACTGGGGGCAGTGGCAGTCTTATTATGGCGCGGTGGATGCGAGGCACGGCGGAGCAACTCGCGGCCGCGTGTGGAGATGCGGCCGAGCGCGGACCGGGATGCTGGCGGTGATGTCGCGGCCACAAGCGTCAGGCAGGGACCGGGCGCCCGCTGATGAGCCAGCGAGGCTTGCGAGCGGGTGCGCCACAGCCAGCGGCCAGCGGCCAGTGGAAGCGTTGGCCCGCTGGGGAATGGCCGTGGTGCGTACCTATTGTACCGGGTTTGGCACCCTCTCTCCCCCCGCTCCCGACTGCCCATCTGCTGCTGCTTGTTGGCCGGCAAGCACGGCATTGGCACTGTCGCGTAGGATGCCGCGACCCGACCGGGGTGACGCGATTGCGTGCCTGGCGTGGTGCAACCCTGATTAGTGTTTTACGAGCGCTGTTGCAGCAGTGATGACGACGCCCGTTAGTGACAGGCCGCGACCGCCAGTCCGCAATTACCGCCTGCTGACGCTGCCTTCTCCAGCCTGCGACAACCCAACCCAATCCTGCGGCCCGCCTGACAATACAGTTGCCGTCGTGCAGAATTCGGGGCGCCATGCAGTTCATAAACACCAGCCCTCGCCCGCCGCCGGCTTGCGCGGTTTTCTCGTCTTTCCTTGCGCGATGCCAACCAAAAACACGCCTAGCCGCAAGCCCAAAAGCCGCGTAATCCAGGAGCCAAGCTTTACCAAGCTTTCCCAGCGCCTCCGTGGCTGGGTTTCGCGACGCCCAACCGAGCCTGCTGCAGTTCCCCCCCTCCCAGTTTCCCGGCCCCGTCTATTACATATGTATTTCTCGCAGTTGATCAAACCGACGTTGTTCTGGCGCGGTTTCGGCGTCTGCCAGCCCGCCGATCGCCCGCCTCCACACCAACGGTGCTCCGCTCAAGTGAGCACGCGACCGCCTTGTGGTTGCTCGTGTCTGCTTCTAAAAGGGGACGCAGTGTTGGCCGTTGCACTGTCACTGTCGATCTTCTGCGAGAGCCGAGTCAGCTGCATGTTGGCCCCCGAGATACAATCGTTGCTGCGCCATGGGTGACGCGGCGGCCAATGACAGCGCGACCGGCCGCTGACAGTTTTAGCCGCTCCAACCATGGCTCAGCCTCGGACTGTTGCGATGGCAGGCGTTTGGCGTCAGCCGGACTATGGGCCTATCGTTGGGGGCTCGAAAGGGAGAAAAGCTTCAGTCTAGCCTCAGTCTAGCCTCGGCCGGAGCACCTTCGTCCGAAGCTTCGCTGAGGGTAGAGGACAGAAGAAAGAGGTAAGACCTGCAGCCGCGGCCCGATGCGTAGGTGCATTGTTCGCGACTTGAGTGTCGCACGCGGCCCCTTTGCCGTGCAACCTAGGATCAACTAGCTGGTTTATTGTACACACGGCTAGCTGAGTTCGAGACTTCTTTGCCTTATCTGTAAGGTAGAGCACGGCCTCCGTCCAATGCGCTGATCGTTCACAATCTCAGCCTTCAGGGTCCGACGATGACAATTCGGCGCCCGAGGCTCCCCTGCCATCCAAGCAACGCTTCCTTGGAACAGTCCCGCTCTACATTTCCTGTCTAAGCACTGCGTCACATCGAAATTCCTAAGCTGGCCATCCCCGCTTCCCCTTGTCTCGGAGCAGCCGTGGTCCCTCCACCCTGAGCTTAAGTCTATGGTGACGTTTAGTCACGGCTAACGGTGGGATCCCAGGCGCACGGTGCGTATGCCCCCGTCTCCAGGCTCTTCATGTCCTCAGCGTCCAGCTGGAAATCAAAGATGTTGGCATTCTCCTCGATGCGAGACATGGTCACCGTCTTTGGAAGGATCACGAAGCCCTGCCATATGGTCAAACATCTGCTGTTTAGAAAGATGTCGCGCAGGCTTACCTTCTGCAGACTCCATCTCAACAAGACCTGTGCCGATGACTTCCCATGTTTCTTCGCCAGTGCCACCAACAATGGATCATCGTTCTTAGTAGCCCGGACCAGCGGACAGTAAGCCTGTGCCACAGAAGTCAGTGAGGGGAACACATGAGTAAGACATCACAATCCTCACCTCCATCAAAACGTCCCTCTGACGACACCACTGGACGATATCATCCCTGGCTAACCATGGATGCAACTCCACTTGGTTCACGCTCAGCACGCCGCCCTTGCCCTTGCCCTGTTTCTCCTCCGTATCTTTAATCCACGCCTCCAGCTCCTCCAGATGATGCACACCATAGTTGCTGACGCCGATGCTCCTCACCTTACCCGCCTCGACCGCCTCAACGAGCGCCTTCCACGCGCCCAAGCGAGCATCGCGCCCGCCGTACGGCGCGTGTATCAAGTACAAGTCGATGTAGTCGAGCCCCGTCTCTTCGAGCGTTGCCTCCACATCCGCCTTCGCCGAGTCGTACGACATGGCCTTGGGCGCCACCTTGGACGTGAAGAAGAGGGACGAACGGGGAACGCCGGGGCTTAGCAGGCCGGCGGCTGAAGCCTTCTCGTTGCGATAGGCCCGGGCTGAGTCGACCTACAGATTTCGTGTGCGTGTGGCGTTAACTCCTGCGCAAATTCCAAAACATGATGCTGTACGCCAGGCTGCGAGTCATCCGAGTCTTACATGACGATACCCGTTGGCAATGGCGTGTTTGACGAGGTCGGTCGCTTCAGCTGCGGGACTTTGCATCGGTTTAGCTTTTCTCGGCTCGTTGAACCCCACCCGGAGAATATGTGCAGATGGCTCTTACGTCTGATACACCTGGTGATCGGTCAGCGACAATGGACAAGAATTCTGCGGTTTCACATAGTAACACCGCAACCATTGGACAAGGTTCTCGGAGGACCGTCCGTGACCACAGCTCGCGGGGCTTGTGCTCCTCACGGCTGATATCAATACCAGGAGTTTGAAGGGGACTCGGGGGCCAGCTGCGGTTCCATCGTAGCTGGTAACACAGAAGATTGCAAAGGAAATTACTTGTGAACAAAGACGATGAAACCTTTACGTACACCGAAGCCCAGGACCGGGATCTCGTACCCCGATTTCAGTTGGTGCTTAGAGTTGACACGGAGCTCTGCGTTGGTGGCCATTTTGGCGGTCGTTGTCGTAGCGAAACCTCGGTTGGGCAGGGTGCCTAGATGCCTCTGCAGCGTGAGCAGCCTTCTCAACGAGTTCATGCTTGCGGATGATGTAGGACCTTAAGAAACAAGTCTGCTGCGCTGGGCTTTTGTTGTGTCAGCATGCGGAGATATCGGTGCTTTATGAGGCTTCGCGAGCTGGCGGTGACGCAATATTGCCAGCTCGGGCAAACCCCGCTTATCGCCGTGGAAGGAAGGAGGGGAGCGGAGCGGAAGCCCACCAAGCACCACTTGCAGGCGGGAGATCGGCCGTGCAGCCAACGGGCGCTTGAAGGTGTGCCTGTGACGTTCCATCATGTTGCCTATCGGATTCATCAAAAGATCAAAGTCTCATTGCCTAATGCCAAAAAATCATGCTTGCCACATAACACGAAGCCATTTCGGCTGTAGATAGTACCCCTTCTACAACCGATACTGAGAGCCATCCAAGCGCGCCGAGCCGATTCCGTAGAATACGGTGATAAACAATGTGAAAGAGAAATCCCATCCCTGTTAATCCCGTTCCTCTCGCCATTCGGCACCGTTGCTGACGCCGCTAACATGGTCATCTGCCCTCTTGTGGCTGGACCTGCCTCCCAAGTCGCCTTCATCGTCGCTGTCGTCCTCAAACGCCTCTGGTGCCGTGAGGGGCTTAGATGCCTCCCCTCCTTCACGGTCAAGCACTCCCTCATCTGCCGAAACGGAAACTCCGCGAGCACCCCACTTGTTGTTCCTTGGCCTGGCTTCCTGTGGTGACGGAGCGTCTCCAGCCTCGGCATCGTAGTCGAAGTCGTCGCGATCCGCATCTGTGCTCTTCCGACCGAGCACTCGCCCAACGAACCAGCTCCTGCTCAGGTCATCGCTATCCACAACTCCGCCATGCCGAAGCTTGACGCGTTGCCTTGTCCAGTACACCCACGCGAAATCGATGTATAGAGCCGTCTGGAGGATACCGAAGATGGTGCGGATGGGATCAAAGTTGTGCTCAGGCCCAAAGCCGCGGACAAGCCAGTTCAGGATGTAGAAGGCACGGTAGGAGCCAAGTGTGACGAGATAGAACGAGTCTATGACGGTAGGAACGTTGGTCTGCCGAAGCAGGAGCAGTTGCGGCAGGACGGCGACGGACTCGAGGATGATGGAAAAGCTCCAAAGGTTCTACACGGAAGCACAGTCAGTCACCCCCACTTTCGAAAATGGAAGCTGGGACGGCCTACCTCGCCAAAGGTGAAGGGATGCCAGCTATGGAAGATTCCAGTCATGATTGGAGTCAGAAGCAGGCTTCCAAGAGTAGCATATCCGCCTAGCTTCATGGCCTTCTCCCTTTCCCTCGTGCGTGCGAAGACGCGAGTCATTACGAAGACGATGTATGCCGAGGTGGAGATGAAGTAGATTTTGAGCACGAAGTTCCACCACCTGTGCCAGTCGCCAAAGGGAGACACCACGAAGAGGTCGATGTACCGCGTACAGAAGACCACGACATAGAGAACCTGGGTCAGGAGGGAGACACCTGCAGAAGCGCTGTATCAGCCGCGTGCTAGCAAGGGAGTAAGCGTCGGGAGCATAGTCACCTTCAGCACTTTGGTTTGAGTGGATGACGGCGATGAGGATCATATGCGAAACGGCATGGGACAGATCGCCCAGGATGCGGAAGATGTTGAAGTTGAATGCCATGACGGCGGCGGCGTGAGGCACGCGGAGACAGGTGATGGAGCTTCAGTAGCAATAGACGTAGCTCATAGCAGAGCCGCAGGGAGATGGAGCGCCAGGCTGGTGGAGTACGAGGCGGAGCTCCAGCTTGCCGGCCAGGTTGCGTCAACACGCGGCCAGGGTCCACATTATGTCAGCAAGTGCGCCAAGACCGGCAGACCAGCGCTGGGTGCCTTCCGTCGCAGGGCTGCAGCTGTTTCGTCTCCTCAGTCCTGCGCCTGCGCCTACTGCTCTCCCCACCTCGATGTGCGGAGACGGAGACGGCATCATCAAACGGCTGAGCGCCTTGCATCGGCATCGGCATCGGCATCGGCACCCACCGTCGACGTCGAGGTCGAAGTGGGGCGTGTTGCAAGCGATAAGTACAATATCATCTTCAGCCTCCTGAACCTCGTCGCGCATCCATCCCGCCATCCGCAACTTCCCGCCTCGCGGGTCTGCCCTCTGCCCTCTGCCTCGGCGCCGCGCCCGACGCTCTCTGCGGCGCCACGATCGCCGTGTGTAGAGTGACAACAGGCCAGGCCTGGCTCTTACTCGTAAATAGATGAAGCCGAGTGCAACCAATGTTTCAAACCCCCGGCACCACCACTCAATCCATGGAGCAAATCTCCGGGCCCACCTCCTTCTCGCCCACCAGGCAGATCGTATAAAACATGCCTCTGTTGCAGGTAGCCTTCCTTACTGCGGTAGGAAATCTTCCTGTGTTCCGTTCCTTCTTTTCTGAGTATTGCATACTCTTTCCATTCGTTCCCCAGCCTGGTTGCTACTCACATTCGCTTATCGCCTTTGAACCATTCGCCATGCCTTCCCTCAAGTCTTGCTCCATCCAGGCGATGCTCGCGCTCGCGACTTCGACGTCTGCCCTCCCCACCCTGCAGACGCGTGCCCAGGCCGCCGCCAACCTGTGCGACATGCCTGATGAATCGCTCATCCTCACCGGAACCCCGTGGATCGTCTATAACATGATGTACAACTCTGCCCAGATCGAGGGAACCGCCTGCACCGGTTATGTTGGCACCACGACCGACACCAACGGCAACCCCGCCGTCAAGTGGAACAGCACCATGAACATTGAATACGTCGAGTCCACCAACAACGTCCCCAAGGGCTACTCTTTCGTTGGCTTGACCCAGAACCTGGAGAACCGTATCAGCGACATTGGCTCCATCCCCACCACCTACGAGTGGACGAGGACCAACACGACCGCCTACAAGGGCAACGTTTGCTACGACTTCATGACCTCGGACACCAAGGGCGACTCCACCAGCTCCAACGCCCAGGAGCTCATGCTCTGGCTCCAGTACGAGGGTGGCCAGCTGCCCATCGGCTGGGCTGATGGCGCCGTTGCCACCATCGACAACCTCTACGGAACTTCGTGGAAGCTCTACCAGGGCAAGAACACTGACACTGGCATCACCGTCAGCAGTCTGCTGCCCGACACCCAGTTCACCGGCTCCTTCAGCGGTGACATCAAGGATTGGCTTTCTGCCCTTGTCAAGCAGGGTGTTTTCACCGACAGCACCTACGTGAACGTCGGCAATGCCGGCACTGGTCAGTGTTCGCCCCGCATGCTTCGTATCTATCCACCCTGACTTGTCTAAACAGAGCCCTTCTACGGCGACGCCGTCTTCGAGGCCACTCTTGGCCTCCAGGTCAACGTCGGATCCTCGTCTGTTACCCCTGTTTCTTCTGTGGCCCCTACCACCACCGCAGCCCCTTCTTCCACCGCGGCCCCCGCCTCTACTGAAGCGCCCGCTTCCACCGAGGCCCCTGCATCTTCTGCCTCTGCCGTCGCGCCGTCCAGCGCTGTGGCAATCAACATCCCTTCCTCCTCCAGCAGCACCGTCACCGTCCAGTCTACCCCGACGACCCTGGCCACCTCGGCGGCTGCGGTGGCAACCACGCCTGCCGCCTCTTCCTCTGCCGCCGTCGTCGACGGTGCCAGCGCGTCGTCCTCCTCCTCCGTCGAGGCACCCGCCTCATACTCAACCTCGCCGGCTTCTACCTCCCCTTCCTCTTCCTCCGTCGCCGCCACCACCCCCGCGCTAAGCACCCCAGTCATCCCCACCACCAGCGCTGCTGACTCCGCAATCCCTACAGGTAACTTCGGCGGTGATTACGGCGCCGCTCCCACTCCTGGATCCGACGCCGGCGTTTCCGGCGAGCATGGCCAGGGCCACGGCCAGGGCTTTGAGCCTGCCGAGGGCGAGGAGGATGGTCCCTGTGCGGTTGAGTACGTCTATGTTTGACGGAGTCAACGCAAGAGACGCATCCGTGTGGCTTGTAGGGGAGTAGTAGCGTGATGAGAAAATGCATATGTTCAAGACGGAGTTGTTGTTGTTTGGGACAGATGTGAGAGTCCCTTGTTGTGTGTGCTCTTCTGGTTGAGATCCTCCATCCCACGCGCGCTTCGGTGGGGGTGATGGAGGATTCCGATGTGAAATTACTCTTACCCTTCTTCTGTGATTAAATTCTTCTTTCTTAATTCGAACTTGCTTCTTACTCCCTACTTGCGCAAGCCGTATGGACAAGATATTTAACATTCACTTTTCGTTTCATGTCACTTCCCAGTCCAAACCTAGCTACGTTTCGAATCGAAGTCTTGCAATCGAAGCGGGTGGAATCCGTATATGTGCTACCGGTTGTGAGAAACACTCAACTGAACTTACAACAAACAAGCTCTGGGAAACCACGCGTGATGCCGTGTAAAGTAAAACAGATCCACGGAAGCGCTGCCTCTATGCGCTAGTAAAATATCGTCTGTATTGTTTCATAACGACAATGCGCACTTTCGGTGGAGTCAAAAATCTGGGTAGAGGAAGTCAAATTAGTAGATGCCAAGATGAAATCCAAATTCAGCTACCCATATTCTGCGAATCTTGTTTCCTACTGTTCGCCCATCCCATGACCTGAATCACCTCAACTGTGCGTGTTCGTAAGCAGTTCAAGCCCACTAGAAGAGGATTTGTCCTATGATCATCCCCCATCACATCACTGCCGCCCGACCGGCATCTATCCAAACACATTCTCATTTCCCCGACTTTTGATATACTTCTCCGCCAACAGTCCAGGAAAAAAAAAAGAAAAAGGGACGCCAGGCCGTCAAACAAAATGTTAGGGTATCTCTTTCAACCAACACCCCAAACCAAGGGTGGTGTTGTCATATCCAATCAAACAAGGACACTCAACCCCCCCTTGTTCTATGTACAAACTAATACTGTTCTCTGATGAACGACAGTCATGAAGGCATGATATTCCAAGGGGAAAAATGTAAAATAAGATGCTCACACAACAGAAATGGAAATAAGAAGAATATAGCACCTCGAAGTGGTATACCCAAAGCCCCTGTTACCAAACGGGGCGGGAGGGCAGAGAAGAAGGGTAAAAACGAGTGCGGTTGACGAAGAATGACGGCCTGTTCTTGCCAGCAGTAAGAAGAAAAGGTTATTGGTAAGGGTACCAAGAGGAGGTGATTGACGGCGAGAGCAGGGTGAAGAGAACCAAACCGAAGCCGATCTGCGCTTTCCGCGCAAGAGAGGACCGAAAGCCAGAGAAGGAGCAACACATCTGTGGCTTCACATGACGATGCATCTCAGTTTCCGCATCCCTTCCTTCACGCGGTCGATATCGCTTCTGTCCTTCTCCCTTTCACGTGCATTTATCTCCGCTAGATTCGGTGTACTGTTGGCACGACGTGCCCCCGCCGAACTGCTGGAGTTCGTGCTGCGGATCGTCGCTAACCGTGATAGATTGGAGCGGCCACGGCGTCCAGTCCGATTCCGGCGTGTTTGCCCGAGATCATCTGCACTCTGCGCTGCGCGCTGGTTGACTCCGATGGAGCCCCAGGAGGCAAGGGGAGGTCCTGGTGTTGGGACGCTGTCGCGACGGCGGAGAGCCTCGATTTGAGACGTAGTTGGAGAAGGAGGTTCTGTGGCCCTATTGTGTTGCTGTGGCTGCGGTTGAGGGTAGTTTGCGGTTGTCCGGTAAGCGGATGGTCCTGGGCGTACGGGAGGGAAATGTTGCGCTGGTTGATATGAGGGATGTGCAGATGCCGCGATATTATGAAACGAAAAATTGGGTTGTGTTGGCGGTGGGGAGGTTGACGGCCGCGACGGACTTGTTTGAGTGCGCGACAGAAACGGTCGAGCTGACTGGCCTGAAGGATGTGAATAATGAGATGTGCCGCTTGATTGCTGAAGTGGATGTGTCGACTGCGGGTTGTGAAAGGTGAGGTCGAAAGCCGATGAAGAATCAGCGTCTTGCCGCTCCGGCGGAGCAGAGTGGTTTGAAGTATCAGCTATCACGTTTTGCGCGATAGCAGGGATTCGGAGACGGGGAAGAGATGTGTGCTGCGCCGGCGGAGACTGGGGGATGGTAGGGAGAGAAACACCCATGGGATGACTCAAGCTTATGCTCATCGCGCCTGGGCCCGGAGGATCTGCATTTTCAGTATAAGGTGGCGGTGGAGGAACCCAGTTATCCGCATCACTCTCGTGTGGAATTTCACGAAGACCGTCGGCACGTCGGTACTCCAAAGGCTGGTTCGGCAATGCACGGAGGTGTCTTCGGTTCGCTGGAGCAGCAGCAGCAACAGTCGCAGCTCTGTTCAACGACATCTGAGATCTGGGCTGACCATGCGAATACGGTTCTTCGAAAGCAGCAGAGGCTTCGTTATGTCGGGCCGAAGCACCCAGAGGGCTGGGAACGCGATTACGGGAGGCTGACGCCGGACTAGTCGTGGTCGACGAGCGGAGCAGATTGTTCCTCGCTGCAGTCCTGGCAGCCTCGCCTCTCCTCTGCGCCACGGTCCGAGTCCGAACCAGCTCGACTTCTCGTTCGAAGTCGATATCATCCTCGGGCAGCTTTTCTCCAGGAAGAGCCTCGTCGAGGTCTATCTCTATCTTCTTGGTGTTATCTGGGTGGCCGCAGGGATCGGAGCTCTGGGAAAAATCGAAGTCCATCATGATCAACATGCCCGTGGTCTTGGCCGTCTCGCCGGGCATGAGTGGAGTATCGGGAGTCGTGTTCCACACTACATTACCAACAGCAAGCAACCTTTCAGGGTCACCAGGCTCATGTGAAGCAGGCGACAACCAGCGCATGGCAGAAATATCCTGGGCAGAGGTATCCTCAGGCCTCTGGAGGGAGACATAGGCGCATGGGGCAACGGGGGTGTGATGGTCGGAATGTTGCCTCAATTCTCTGTACACGGCAGTATTGGACTCATAAGCATCTGGTAACCTGTACAGCCATATGGAATTCGAGTCCTGCTGTTTGACGGCAACGGCGACATGATCGGCAGAGGGAGAGACGGTTGGCAGAGCGTCTTCCAGAGACTCGGCTCTCATGAAGCGCCCGACCTCGGGAGGGGGCTCTTTTGTTTCAACGAATTGCACGCCAGCAAGATCATAGATACCCCAGGAGTCTTCTTCGGCATCAAAAGCAAAAAGCTCGCTGACCTGCCCCGTGATGGTATCCGGAAGCAGCAACGCCTGCTTCGCGGTTACAGCCTTTTCGGGAAAGAGGATCTGCCTGGTCCAGGCGACATGGCATTCCTGCGGAATGAGCTCGCCATCCTCAGTAAAGGGCCCGTCAAAGGCGCCATGCACGGTGAAGAGGGTGGTGGAACGCGGGAGCTTCGCAGACGTGGTCGCGAGCAAGGTGCGGCCGTCGTCGGAAAAGGCAAGGTGGTCCATGGGATCGCAGTTCACCGAGCGCCTGTCGTGCTCGGAGGCCTTCTCGGCCAATGAAACGAGCTCGATTCCGTATTGGTAACCCGTGGCCAGCACCATGCCGTCGGGAGACAGAGCAATTGTGTTTGCATCGACGGTCAAGATGACGCTCTTGACCCTCTCCAGGCTTGTGTTGTTCCCGTCCTGCAGCCGGTACAGATCGACCTTGTGGGGATTGGACAGCACGGCGAGCAGGCTGCCATCGTCCAGGATCTCGACCGCGACGGGCTTTCGACGGACCTCCAAGGTCCTCATGAAAGTGCGCGGCAGCTTGTCGGCCTGGACGAGCCAGATGTTTTTGGTGCTGTAGACGGCGATCATGCGGCCCTTGCGCGAGATGGAGAAGCCAAATGGCTGGGGCAAGGCCGACGAGGTAGCCGTGTCGGAGACGAGGTTGAGCAGGGTGACGTGCGGGCGCTGGTGCTGGGCCTGGCGGGCGCGCAGGGCGGCGGCATCCTTGGCGTCCCCATTGCTCATGTTCGAAGCGTGCGACGAAGTGGCCAGGGTGGAGAGGGTGGTGGTGGTGGCCGTGTAGCTGGCAGACGAGCGCGCGGCGGTCGACAGCGGCGGCGAGGGCGAAGGGGGGGCCGCGCGGTGGTGCAAAGGCTGCTCCGTGGGACGGAGGGTCTCCGGCGTGTGGGCGGAGTCGCGAGCATTGTCTGGCGGCGGGGCCGGGCCGTAGAGGTCTTCGTCTTCGGCGTCGTCGCCGTGGGTTACGCGTTCCATGGCGGCTCAACAGCACATGTCGTCACAGGGCAGCTGGAGGCGGGCGTGGTGAGGCTCGCCCGGGCAGGAGCATTATAGATCCGGCAAGGCCCGCGCGGGAAGAAGGTGGGCTTTGAAGGTCAACTCGTCTCGTCTCGTGCAGCAGCAGCAGCAGCAGCAGCAGTGCGACTGTGGAGTCGCGGGCAGCGGGTGGGCCTTGAGCCAGCCCTAGCCGCCTATTTTTAGCCCACACGTGCCGAATACGAGCTGGCGCCCATCTCCATACTTATCTATTGTATCGAAAATGCCTCCCCGTCACCCCGTTCAATTCTGCAACTCCGCTCTGCTAAAAAACCCGCGCATATCCGCCCCCAATCCGCCCTGATCCTGCGTCTGCATCTCGTGTCCGCCCGCTGCCTCGCATCCAGCATCCAGCATCCAGCATCCGGCCAGGGCACCTTCCTGCTCGCTGCCTGACCGGCTACGATTTCAACACATGTTTCGGGGATCAGCAGTGCGTCGCGCTCCACCCATCCTCATGCACGACAAGGCCCACTGTACCCATAAACGTCTTCCATAAGGAACGATCGTCCACCCAATCGTCCAAACCAGCGGTCCAGGATGCTTCTCGAGCCCGTGTAGAAGGCTCGCTTACGAGGAGCCCCCATCCATCCATGCTCCGGGTCATGCGCAGGTGACGCACCGCCTGATGCAAAAGTGTAAAAGCGTCTGAACACGGCAGCTCCGACCCTCTCCCGGCTGGAGCCGGCTGTGCGCATGCCAACTCACGTTGATGAGGAACCCAGGGAGTTGAGTTGTGACATCATCATCGCAGCGGCCTGGAACTCGACCCGAGAAGCGATAGAGTTGACATCCTCAGGATATGGGCAAACTAAAATACGTTAGGATGGTCTTTCAGTCACCTCTGGTCCGCATTGATATTATTCGGGTGACCCATGCGACTTGCTGTTGTAGAACCTCGGAGTATATTATTTGGAACCAAGGTAGGTCTTCTCTGTAATCTCCCCGAGTCGAATTTCTTGTCATTACTACTACTGTCCAAGGCCAAGGATTGTACTCACGGTGTGTTGCGCGGAAAGCGACCACGTCAGGTGCTGATGGACGAGTCCTGATTTAATACCAACCGCCCGGTATCGCAGCAAACGGAGAACAGCGGCGTCAGGGGCGCCCAGTCCGGGTCGCTATCTCTTATCTATTCCATGTTCCCCGCCCAGAGGTTGAGCGCTGACTCGGGAGAGCGAGCGGCATCCCGCGCCCTCAAGCTTTTGATATCCCGGCCAGCCGCATCCACCCCCATCTATCCTCGCATGCAACTGCCGCTTTGGTCGCGTTATCTCCGCATTCATGTCAGGTACCGACCTCACCTCCGCTCCCTCAGGCTCGAGCTGCTATCTTTCGCCTAGTCGCGGACGGCTAGCGTAACCAACTCCCGGAAACCGCGCGTCTGCAACTTGTTATCGCGTCTCGGACTCGGCATGGCCGCTATTAATACCCCTCATCTCGACACGAAGCTGCCATGACGAGTACCAGATCTGCCGCCGTTGCGCTCCTCTCACCATGCGCTTCGCAGCCTCATCTGTCCTCTGCTTGTCATGGGCTCTGTCAAATTTCCAGCACGTCTCGGCCGCCGTCTTGACTTCGAGGGTCGACGACCAGCAATGCCGCACGACCACGGTTGCCATCCTCGGTGCCGGCGTGGCCGGCATCACCGCCGCCCAAGCCCTCTCCAATCAATCCATCTCGGACTTCGTCATCATCGAGCATAATTCGTACATCGGGGGGCGTGTTGCCCACACCACCTTCGGCTCGAAACCGGACGGGTCTCCGTATGTCGTCGAACTAGGTAAGCTCCACCTTCGGCCTACCCGGCTATCTCCGCTGACCAGGTCGTAGGCGCCAACTGGATCCAAGGACTCGGCACCGAAGGGGGCCCGGAGAACCCCATTTGGACCATGGGAAAGAAGTACAACGTCACAAATACCTACTCCAACTACAGCTCCATCCTGACCTACAACGAGACCGGGGCTTTTGACTTCACCGACCTTCTGGACGACTTTGAGGATGCCTATGCCGTTGCGGAGCAGAACGCCGGCTACGTCGTGACCGATAACCTGCAAGACACGAGCGTCAGGGCAGGCTTCAGTCTTTCCGGATGGAAGCCGAGGAAGAACATGGCCGCCCAGGCTGTGGAGTGGTGGGAATGGGACTGGGAAACTGCTTACGAGCCTGAACAGAGCGGTTTCGCGGCCGGCATCTGGGGCTACAACGCAACATTTTACCAATTCAGCGAGGCCAACAACTTCGTAATCGATCAGCGGGGCTTCAACGCTTTCGTTATCGGAGAGGCAAACACTTTTCTCAAGAAGAACGACTCTCGCCTGCTGCTGGACACGACAGTGACTGACATCAAATATTCCTCGGATGGCGTCACCGTGTACAATGACGACGGAAGTTGCGTCTCCGCTGCGTACGCCATCTGCACCTTCTCCGTCGGTGTTCTGCAGAACGACGCCGTCACTTTCGAGCCGGAGCTGCCGGACTGGAAGCAGGACGCAATCGAGAACTTCCAAATGGGGACCTACACCAAGATTTTCATGCAATTCAACGAGACCTTCTGGGACACCGACACCCAATTCTTCCTCTACGCCGACCCGGAAAAGCGCGGATACTACCCGGTATGGCAATCTCTCGACACCGAAGGCTTCATTCCCGGCAGTGGAATCATATTCGCCACTGTCGTCCACACGGAATCGTATCGCATCGAGGCCCAAACCGTCGAGGAGACGACGGCGGAGCTGATGGAGGTGCTGCGCAACATGTTCCCGGACAAGGAGATTCCCGAGCCCATGGAGGTCATGTACCCGCGCTGGAGCTTGCAGCCTTGGGCGTATGGATCCTACTCGAACTGGCCGGTCGGAACCACGCTCGAAAAGCACCAGAATCTGCGGGCAAACGTGGACAGGCTATGGTTTGCGGGAGAGGCCAACTCGGCCGAGTATTTTGGCTTCTTGCACGGCGCATGGTTCGAGGGGCGGGACGTCGGACAGCGCATCGCCGGCCTGATTGGGAAGATGTGCACGAATGCAGATGTAGAGGGGAACGCAACCGATGCTTGTGGTGCGATGAGGAGCTACGAAGTGCTGCACGGTACCACGTCGTACAACGAGTATGATCTCGAGAATGGGATTATGGTCAGTCCGTTTGTTGTCTACGCCGATGAGTAACTTGACACAATAACTTAGGATATTCTGTTGTATTAATACTGCATACGTTATTGCGACCAGCGGCACCGCACTAAAGTCTCGGGTCTACCTGTCTTCAAGTACATGCTCTCAACACTCGTTTCAAAGCTTTACCCGACACTATGTTGTCCGTAGGCTGCAGTTCGACCAGAACTTGATCATAGTGCCCGACGCATGAACATATCGTCCTTTCATGTAAAGCCACCTCTCCAGCAAAAAAGCAGAGAAATCAACAGCCGTCAAGGCGGTGAGCCCACCACTGGTGTGTGCAGAGCACGGAAGGAGGCGGAGAGGAGCCTCGGGTAAGGGCAAGGGGCCCATGACGTAAGCGTCCTTACTATCCGAGACCACGACTGTCGTTTGTTCGACCTAACAAAAGAATCCGAATTAACGGCATTTCGGTGGCCCGCGGAAAGGCAAGCATGATGGGCTCCGCGAACGGCATCCGAATGCCCCGCAGTCAGACAGACCCGCACCCCCTCCCCGCACTTGGTAGTGCATCCGGGGGAATCCCGTCGGCTGCCATCCGACGGACCTCATCCGCACCCACATAGGCCCAGAGTGATCGCCAGAGAGGCCGTGAGTACGGTCTGGGAGCTCCGCAAATAAAAAGAACCCAAGGAGAACTGTCCGATTCAAAACATTGCTGCCACAGATCCAACAACAACCTAACATGCTCGGTAAGATCATCCTCGAAGAGGCCTTCGCCCTGCCGCGCTTCGACGAGAAGACGCGGTGGTGGGCCGGCCTGTTCGCGACCGACGTCGAGAAGCACGTGGCCGAGATTCAGGACGTTTCCGAGATCCGCCTGAAGCATGCGGACAAACACGGCGTCGGCTACCAGATCCTATCGTACACGGCGCCAGGCGTGCAGGACATCTGGGAGCGCAAGGACGCCGACGCCCTCGCCGTCGAGATCAACAACTGGATCGCGGAGAAGATCAAGCCGCATCCGGATCGACTGGGTGCTTTTGCGTAAGTTTCCCTTCTCTCGCCGTTGAAACTACCATGTGCGGTCGGGGGATCGACTCGCTGATGTGTATGGTTTCTCTTTCGCAGAACACTGTCTATGCACGACCCCAAGGCCGCGGCCGAGGAGTTGAGACGATGTGTTGAGCAGTACGGCTTCAAGGGCGCACTGGTGAACGACACGCAGCGTGCCGGGCCCGACGGAGAGGATCTGATCTTCTACGACGGCCCCGAATGGGACGTCTTCTGGGAGACCTGCACCGAGCTGGATGTTCCGGTACCATTCTCCGCCCTCGTCGAAAAGCAAGGCAAATAAGCTAACAAAGCACCGCAGCTCTACCTCCACCCCCGCAACCCCACGGGCATCGTGTTCGAGAAGCTGTGGAAGGCGCGGCACTGGCTGATCGGCCCCCCGCTGTCGTTCGCACACGGCGTCAGCCTGCACCTGCTGGGCATGGTGACGAACGGCGTCTTCGACCGGCACCCGGGGCTCCAAGTCATCATCGGCCACTTGGGCGAGCACATCCCCTTCGACCTGTGGCGCATCAACCACTGGTTCGAGGACCGCAAGAAGCTGCTCGGCCTGGAGAAGCAATGCAAGAAGACGATCCGCCAGTACTTCGACCAGAACGTCTGGATCACCACTTCCGGTCACTTCTCCACCACGACGCTGAATTTCTGCCTCGCCGAGGTCAGCGCCGATCGCATTCTTTTCTCTGTCGACTATCCGTTTGAGACGTTTGAGGACGGCTGCGAGTGGTTCGATAAGATGGAGATCAACACGAGGGATCGCTTGAAGATTGGGAGGGAGAATGCGAAGAAGCTGTTCAAGCTGGGAGAGTACAAGGATAGCGAGGCGTTGGTAATTTAAAGTAACGTAGTGGTAAATAATACTTTATCATGCGATCCAAGTCTGCATGGAAGTGGCTCCCACACCCAGATTAACTGACTAAGCATGCAAAGTATCTTTCTTCTTCTTCACGGCCCATCCAGTGGAGTGGGTGGAAGTGTATAAGCAGACCCAATGCGTACACTCACAAATCAGACTGACGGACACTGTATCATCTCCAAAACGTCATGTGTGAGATTCCGTCATAAGCTCGGCATGCAGCCCTCCGCCATGCACCGCCTACTCGCGGCTCAACTGCATCCGACGGACGACCGGCGGAAGACTGCGTCGGGGTGACCGCACTTCATCTCCCACCAGCGTCACCAACCGATTTGAAGAGACCTTGTGACGATATATGTGCTCTCAACTCCATTAAACCGATTAACTCACTCTAACCGCTCACGTAATCTAAGCTGCCGTTCTTGCAGTTGGTGTCGAGAATTGCTCCATGACCGGGTTGAAATAACGCCATTCGTCCAAATCGCTCCCAAGGACGCATCCCGTCTGTGTCCCCATGCTAACATGCGAAATAAGAAAGAAAAAAAATACTTTTGTGATATCACTGCGAGCTCGCCGCCTTCTTCGTTTCATCTCTAGTTTGCTTCAAAAAGGGTATCAAAGCCTGTGTCGAATGGCAAACGTCAGCATCATAATGTCAAAGGTCATGTGAAGCGAGCGGAAGAGGGGAAGTCCTTACCGTGCCGCCAGTGCCATAGAGTTTCTTGTCGGCCTTGTCCTCGCCATCCTGGATGGATGACGCGGACGCAATGTTGACCGTGTTCGTCTTCGGTGCCTTCAAGCGCGAAGGCATGACGATGTATCCTGCAGCAGCAGCCGGTTAGAACGATATTATATCTCAGGCCAGATGTTCCGCGGGGGCGGAGGGGAGCGAAACCAAAAAAAAGCAAAGGAATCGGGGCGGGGGGGGGGAAGGGTATCACTCACTTGTCACAATCTGAATGTGCTTATCCCGGAACGCGGCGAGAGCGGCAACAGCGGCGTCATACGCCTCGAGCACCGTACTCTCGGTCGACGGGTTCAGCGCGTACTCGCGGATATTGGCGGCGCGGTCGAGGTACTGCAGGAAGCGGCGATGGCCGCCGGGCATGTAGTACCGCATCCCCTCGATGAAGCTGTTCTTCACCAGCTCACCGCCAGACACGTGGCGCACGCCCAGCGCGATGTCGAAGAACTGGATCAGCGAGCTCTGTGCGTTGCTGCCGCCGCTGTACTGCCGCCACTCGCCTTTACCGTCGCCTTCGTCGTAGAATACGCCGCGCGGCAGCCCCGCGGTCGCCATGCCCTTGCTGCCGGCGAGGAAGGGCCGGATGTGGAAGTAGAAGACGTGCGGGTCGAGCCGCTCGTACATGCGCTCGAGGATGGTGCCGAGCTCGTTGATGCAGAGGCGCAATGCGTCCAGCCCCTGGATCACCTTGAAGTCGTCGCCGCGCGCCGCCGCGTCGATGCACTGCGTCATCAGCGGCACTGTGTGGGCGCCGCGTGCCTCGATGGCGACGGAGATGAGGTAGAACCAGGCTTCATCGTCGGTGCCCGTGAAGCTGTGCAGCACCCGCAGGTTCTCCGGAACGGACAGCGGCACGGTGGGGTCGACCGTCTTGTAGTTCCAAAGATTCAGCGCGGCGTACGTTGCCGTTGGCGGCAGCCCGAGATGTTCCGAAGCCTCGAGGAATGGTACAGAGATGCATGGTGGAAGGATCTTGAAGCAGAGGTTAGCAAGTTTTTCAAGGCTGGTTCTCTTTCTTTTTCTTCGACTTTGACGCACTTCCGAAGGCTTCTCTCCGCCCCAAATGTATGCATGCGTGAAGAAGCCCAAGATCATGTATGCTCGTCTCCATTCTTCTTCGCTGCTCAATTTCGAGGTGTCGAGAACGGGAAGCTTGTTGATTGCTGGAATGAGTTCACCCGTGCGCAACAGCTTGGGCAATATTTCTATCACCGACTCCCACTCGGCGTAGTAGGGGTCTGGCAGTCGCTGAAGTGGCAGCCGATCGGGAAGGAAAGCATTTTCGTGCGAGACACGGTAGTGTGCAAGATTGCAGTCGAGGTGGTCGAGCATATTGCAGGCTTGGAGGAGATCGGTGTTGCACTACGGCAGGACTAGCAAGACAGGAAATGAGTTAACGGTCGGATGCGCCAAGCTGGTTGAAAGTGACATAGGTGAAAATCTAGCGTCAGTCAAAAATGTAATATCATCGTGTACCATAGGGGACCATTGGCAGCGGTGGTGTGATAGGAGCTTCTCCGGCGCTTTCAGCAGGGGCCGGTGGGAGCGGAAGCGGAAGCGGAAGCGGAGACGGAGACGGAGACGGAGACGGCTTCGCAAGGCGGTCTACAAAGTGCTGCAAAAGTGCAACAGGCATCAGCGGCACATCACGGCTTCCAGGCGGTTGATAAGAGCGTCACACCACCGGCAGGGACTTAGCAAGATCAACCACCATTCACGATGTCTCCCTCCAAGGTTGAAAGCAAGCCGCAGTTCCCGGCGGACGCGGATAGCGAGAGCTACGCGCAACAGCTTGACTCGCAGGATTCTCTCCGCTCCTTCCGGGACAAGTTCATCATCCCTTCCAAGGCCAATCTGAGATGCAAATCCTTGGCGAAGCCTGGTAAGTCATGGATTGGCGCAGGGCCAGTGGCGCAATGCTAATGGAAGTCCCAGGCCTTTCTTCGGAGGATGGCATCTACTTTTGCGGCAACTCGCTCGGTCTGCAGCCCAAGGCCGTGTCCAAGTACATTGAGGCCCAGCTCGACACGTGGTCGGGTATTGGTGTCTACGGGCACTTCACGCAGCTTGAGGAGTCGCCGTTGAAGCCATGGCAACTGATGGCGGAGACGGCAGCGGAGCAGTCAGCACGGATTGTCGGGGCCAAGGCCGAGGAGGTTGCCATCATGAACACACTCACAGTCAACCTACACATGTTGATGGCTAGCTTTTACAAGCCAGCAGGTCAACGCACCAAGGTCCTGCTCGAGTGGAAGGCGTTCCCCAGCGACCATTACGCCATCGAGTCTCAGCTCCAGACGCGCGGCATGGACCCCAAGGAGCACATGATCCTGGTTGAGCCTGATGACGATCACATCATCTCGACGGAGAAGATACTGCGGACGATTGATGAGCACGCCGACGAGATCGCGCTCATTCTGCTTCCGGGGATCCAGTACTACAGCGGGCAATACTTCGACATGCCGACCATCACGGCGCATGCCAAGTCCAAGGGGCTGACAATAGGGTGGGACCTGGCACACGCGGCGGGGAACGTGCCGGTGCAGCTCCACGACTGGGATGTCGACTTTGCGGCGTGGTGCACGTACAAGTACCAGAACGCGGGGCCCGGGGCGATTGCCGGGTGCTTCGTGCACGAGAAGCACGGAAAGGTCGAGTTTGGCGAAGACGGACAGGCCATGTTCCGGCCGCGTCTGACGGGTTGGTACGGCGGAGACCGGGCGGTGCGGTTCAAGATGGACAACAGTAAGTGGATTGATCCTAGCCGTTCACTCAGCACAGCACAGCACAGCACTGACGAAGGACAGAATTCCGGCCGATTCCCGGGGCAGGTGGATTCCAGTGTTCGAATCCGTCGGCCATCGACCTGACGTCTCTGTGCGCTGCGCTCTCGGTGTGGAAGGAGACATCGATCCACGAGGTGCGGGCCAAGTCGGTGCAGCTGACGGCTTACGCGGAGCACCTACTCATGAAGGGGCTGGCAGCGGACGAGAATGCGCGTCCGTACCGCATCATCACGCCGGTGGACCCTCAGCAGCGTGGTGCGCAGTTGAGCGTGCTGCTGGCGCCGGGGCTGCTGAAGACGGTGGCGAAGGCGTTGCAGGAGGCGGGCATTGTTGCCGACAGCCGCGAGCCTGACGTAGTGCGAGTAGCACCGGTGCCGCTGTACAACACATACTCGGACGTGTATGCGTTTGTGTCGACGCTCAGAGGGGCGATTGGGGTGTGAGGTGGAAAAGCTTGGGTTTGGGTACGCATCGATCAGGGGCCGGCGTTTGGTAGAGTTTACACAATGATTATTAACGGCTAAATCCATGCGTCTCAACGGTTCAGGAAAGCGAGGGCAGAGAGCGGCCAATGGCGGGGTGCGGGTGCGGGGTACCTACCGTGCCTACCTCGAGTGATAAGTGATAAGCGACGCGGCTGCGGCTGCGGCCATGAAAAACACACATCCGCCTCTCCGTCCCCCGGCCGCCTTCCGACTCGCTCGCCCTTCGGATCTCCCCCTTCACAACGCCCCATTTGAAGACCTCGTGCTACCCCGGCATTGATTCTCACGCGGTCGAGACCTCTGCAGTGCCTGCTGTGGGGCTTTGACACACCCAAATCATGTCTTCCGTCCCTCCGCCGGACCACCGTCCCGCCAAGCGCATCCGCCAGGCCTGCGAGCCGTGCCGGTGAGTCCAGCACCATCAATCCTCCCGCCCGCTTGTATCACTGAACCCTGAAGCCGCAAGAAATCACGCTGTCCGGGTGAGCGGCCCAACTGCTCGCACTGCTCCCGCCTCGCCCAGACTTGCTACTACGCCTCCGATCATCCCGCCGCCGCCCCCGAATACCCCCACGATACCGCCGCCAGCACTACCAGCACCGATGCCAACCGCGATCGCCATGGCAGCATCGCCGACAATGCGGATTCCTCTGGTCCCTGCGTACTGCTCTCCCGTCTACCGCTCAATTGTTGCTGACCCTCCTTCCAGGCCGATCGCCTCAGCGCCTTGGAGGCCAAAGTCGCCGAAGTGCTGGGAGCCCTGAAGTACGCCGCCTCTCCCGTCTGGCCCGCGCTTGGCTGACTCCTCCCCTAGCCGGATACCATGGACTGCAACTCCGCCCACTCCCACCCCCTCCACCAGCCTTACCAATTGCCCCGCTCCCGTCGATCAGTCTTCTCCCCCCGCAACTGCAAGCACGCTGCCACAGTGGGACGCCATAGTTTCCGTGGCAGATCTCTATCTTGTCTACTGCAATGGCCAACCACTCCCCCTATTTGATCCAAAGACTTTTATATCCGCCTTGGGCACACGAGATCCCGAGCTTCTGTTCGGTATCCTGGCCGTGGCCGTACGTTTCTCTGATGATCCCCTATACCGGGGCAGGCGAGAACAAGCAATTCGAGGATATGCAGAGGCCGCTCGCACCCTTGTCATGCGCAGAGTGCCAAACGGACCCATAGAGCTTTCAACATTACAGGCGTTATGTCTCCTAAGCCTTGTTGACTTCAGCGGTGCGTTCACTTCATCCTCGCTGCTGGCGCCAGACCAAAATCTAACCAATAGCTTCTAGTTGGCAACACACACAGGGCGAGCTCGCTGACCTCGTTGGCGCTGGATCTCGCTGAAAGCGCCGGACTTTCCAGTGAATGTCATGTAACACTACAAGATCCAGCCCACGAAGAGAGACGACGGTGTTTCTGGAGCATCCTCTTCCTAAAGAAGCTCCATGGAAGTAACTGCGGTGTCTATTCAATATCATCGGATGAGAGCTTCCCAAGGTATCCTACGAGCACCAAGAAACCTCCGTTTTCCGATCCGAGCGTAGACGCAAGAGTAGTCCAAGATGGCGTAAAAGACCAGGGCATTACGGCATACGTCATTCAACTGAGCGAGTACTGGCACAAGGCCGTCCGTTACACACGGCGACGAGCCAACCCGGGAGTGCACTGCCCATGGTCTGCCGAGTCTGAGTACTCGAAGATCATGGTCGCCATGATGGAGTTTGAGTCGCACATGCCTTACAAGCATCGATTCCGACCTTCCAAGTTCGCCGAGCGGCCCACGGAGGAGTTGGAGAGGCAGCGAGACTACTGGTGCCCCTGGCTCTTCTCGCAAACCATCTACCACACCATCATGTGCCTGCTCAACCACCCCCTGATCCTCTCCCTGCGACTGCGCAGCTTCCGCGTCAGCATCCCGGAAATCTTTCTCCAGCACACGGCTGACCTGATCGCCTCGCACACCGACTGGGTCGTCCATCTCATCGACCTCATCGAGGAGAAGTCGTTCCGCGTCACAGACCCGTTCATCGGCAACTGCGTCGCCGTCGTCGCCACCATCTACCTGCAGCAGAGCTTCGCCGATGACGCCGGCATCCGCGCCGAGAAGCGCAACAACTTCCTCAAGTGCCTCGATTTTGTGCGCCGGCTGGGCGTCCATTGGCCACACATCGCTCAGCTCGTAAGCTCCCCTTCGTTCCTCCCCACTTTCCACGCCTTCAACAAACCAAGACCCCCATTATTAACACAAAGCCCCTCTCAGGCCTCCAAACTCCAATCCTTCGAAGCCACCGTCTCAGCCTCCTACCACGACTCCTCAACCACCACCACTACCGCCGTCGCCTCTCCCTCCGCCGAAACAACAACCTCCTCCACCAACCTCCAACCGTCATCCGTCTTCATCGACCTAACCACCTTCTGGGACATCCTTGAAGCTGTCTTCACCTCCTCCACCAGCGACCCCTCCGGCTCTATCTTCGGCTCCAGCCTGTGGCCGCACCATCGTGACGCGAGCGGCGCCGGTGGAGTCACCGCTGCTGGTACGCCACACGGCGAGGTCGTGTCGTCGAGGCTCCTGCCCGAGCCGACCTATCCGCGTGGGGAGAATAGCAGTGGCGGTGGCGGGGGTAACGCGAGGCACAATAGCGTGTCGACGCCTGGTGCCGCCTCGTCTGCTGCGGGGCTGGGTGGCAGTGTTGGTGGCAGGGGCGGTGCAGGCGGTGGGGTGTTTGGGGGTGGAGGTGGCGGTAGGGTGGCGGTGGCGGCAGCATCAATAGGAGGTGGTGTAACAGGAAGTGGTGGCTGTGCTGGCGCGGGCAGTATGGGTGCCGGAGGACCGGGTGCAGGCGGATCGGGAGGGGACATCATGGACTCAATGGCGCTAGGGATGGGCGATAACGACGAGCTGGCGGTGCTGGCGCAAAGTTATTTCGCGCAGGGCCAGGACTTTGTGAGGGGTGTGGATGACTGGTGGTCGTTTGGGCAGGTTTGATGGATGGTCGTGTGCATGTGTGGCAACGGACATACTTGTACTTGTGTTACGATTGGTTCTTGTTTATCGTTGTTGGCGATGCGTATATGAACTGTATGAGACTTTTGTTGGGTATAATGCGTTTAGGATACTCATTTTCTCTATGTAGTCGCGGGCTTTTTGGATTGATAGATATCTCCGCGCAGTGCGAATTGACACTTCAAACTCCCCTGTCTCTCTTCACATTATACGAAGACCAAGATACCTTACATCTCACGCACCGAGAAATAGACTACATCCAACCTTCGAGCGAACAGGGGTGGAAGTAAACGCAAGGAGCTAACGTCCAGCCACACTCGGAGCTGTGGGGGAGGGAGGGAGGGAGACCAACCACGAAGCTAAATAACAAGAACCTCAGCGGATCCGGAGATGCGCCACCCTTTCTCCCGTGCACTAAATCAAACCATCCCCCAAAACGGCGACATGGGAAAGATCACGACATCCGTATGGAAGATTCTGTTCGGTTGCCGTCATCCGGTTAACGGGCTGCGCGCGCACCACTACCACGCCCAAGTATGCTGCTGCGCCACACTCATACGCATCCATGCGTGAATAATGCATGTGTTGATTGCCCTTCGGCGGACAACCAAAGTGTGTGCCGCTATCGAACAAGGCCGGGTGAGGAAGAAAACAAGAAAAGGATCGACAAGGACCGGTTACGACGGAGCCAAAGTTCTAGTGACGTAGCGTCAGCTAGGCCGATGCTGTAACGGGTTGACCCGCAGAAAACCGTAACATAGTAGTGGTGCCCAGTCGGTTATCTCGGAATCGCGACCCGTGGTGTTGTTACTTGTCTGGTTAGTCCGTACGTGAAGTACATGCGTCCCGGTCCCAACTCCGATGGAAGGGGGGATGTGAAAAGTCAATCTTGCATTGGGATCCTCCCTTTGAGGAAGAACCCTTCTCGGTAGTAATGGACCCTTTCAAGCCATCGGCGATGCCATGAGCGCTGTTGCTTGTTAACAACTACCGTAAATGCATTAAGCCCGGATCTGACGAGACCTAACAACTACGGTATTACCCGACGAAAATCGAGGATAGAATTCAACATTGCTCATCGCTCTCCGCATCACAACGTAAAGTACGAAACCGAAATCAAAACCTCAAATCCCATCCGATACCCGGCCCCAGCCTCGGCAGCTCTTCCGCCACCGTCTGCACATCCTTATCCCCCCTCCCGCTGACATTAACAACGACATCCTTCCCCTTCCCCAGCCTCCGCGCGAGCTCCACGCCCCCGTGCACCGCATGCGCCGTCTCCAACGCGGGTATGACGCCCTCGAGCTGGCACAGCAGCCTGAACGCGCCCAGCGCCTGCGCGTCCGTCGCGGCGACGAACTCGGCCCGGCCAGACGCCTTCCACGCCGCCATCTGCGGGCCGACGCCCGGGTAGTCGAGCCCCGCGGAGATGGAGTGCGTGTCGAGGATCTGGCCCTCGGCGTCCTGCAGCAGGTACGTGCGCACGCCGTGCAGGACGCCGACGGTGCCGTTGGTCAGCGTCGCGCTGTGCCTCGCCGTGTCCGCGCCGTCGCCCGCCGCCTCGACGCCGAGCAGGCCGACGCCCGGGTCCGCCGCGAAGGGGTGGAACATGCCCACGGCGTTGCTGCCGCCGCCGACGCAGGCGACGACGGCGTCGGGGAGCTTGCCTGCCTGTTGGAGCATTGCCGCTCGTGTTTCTTGGCCGATGACGCTTTGGAAGGTGCGGACGATCTATAGGAGGAGGAGAAGGATGAGTAAGGTTTAGTGTCGCAGAGCGGGAGTAGGAGGAGATTTATAGCGTCATTTCTTTTCCTTTTTGGCTTTCTCAACTTACCTGCGGAAACGGGTGGGGTCCGATGGCTGAGCCAATCAGGTAGTGAGTGGTGGACAGGTTAGCTACCCAAGCTTGCAATGCCTCTACGGGTTGGGTGGAGCTTGTCAGCACTAGGCAGCTCATAAGTGTGTTTGGATGAACGGGACGATCAGAAAAAGAAAAAGAGGCTCTCGCCACAGCGGAAAGGAACAGGGGAACGGGAAGCCAGGGTGAAACCAAAAAAAAGGGGAGGCAAAAGAACCAACCATTGACGGCATTCCGCAGCGTCTTCGACCCAGCCTCGACGGGCACCACTTCCGCGCCCAATAGTTTGATGCGGAAAACATTCAACGCTTGGCGCCGCGCATCCTCCGCCCCCATGTAGATCGTGCACTTCATGCCGAATTTAGCGCAGACCGTCGCCGTGGCCACACCGTGCTGACCGGCTCCCGTCTCTGCGATGATTTCCCTCTTGCCCAGACGGCGGGCTAGAAGGATCTACAGAGCACGGAGAAGATGGTTGCGTCAATAAGTAGCCATGTAATCTTCCGCTTTTGACCACGGTTCTGGGAAATGCAATCCTTACCTGTCCAAGGGCGTTGTTGATCTTGTGGCTGCCCGTGTGGTTGAGATCCTCCCGCTTCAGCCAGATGTTAGCCCCGCCGACGTGCTCTGTGAGCCGCTCCGCCTTGTGCAACTGGCCCGGCCGGCCCAGGAACGAGTAATGGGAGCGGAACTCCCGCCAGAACTCGGCGTCGTCCACGCAGGCCTTGAACCCGGCCTCCAGCTCGGCCAGGCAGCCCATCAGAGCCTCGGGCACGTACTGCCCTCCGAATCCCTCGATGTGGGTGCCGCTATCGATGGAAGCCGCCGCGTCCCTGCCGACTGCGAGTGCCTCCAGTTGATCGACCAGCGCCGTGCCGCTGTCCGTCCGCATGTACCCGGGCGGCTTGCCGCTGGCGGGGCGTCCGCTCACCAACACGGCGTGCGCTTCGACATCCGCCGCCGCACGACCAGCCCGCGCTTCCCCGAGCACGCATGCCAACGGGTCGGCTGTAGCAACGGCCTCAGCCACAGCTCCGACCTCCTTAAGCTCCTCGTGGGTTTGAGGCTCCGACCGAATCGCCACCGGCATCTTGCCCGCGAACTGATGCACTTTGCCCAACAGCTCGGGCAGTTCCGCTTTGGGAGTGCCGCCGGGGACGACGTAGATGAACGAGTCCGCAATCTTGCCCAGCACACCGAGCCGGACCTCGTCGGTGGTCGGAGCGACCAGTGGTACGTACGAGATGCTAACGTGGTGCTCTTGTCAGCAAGCCATATTCAATCATTTCCGAAGAGCTTGGATGGGACGAGACGGATAGTAATCTCACCCATATCTCGTGCAGTAGTTCCTGAGGCGGACGGCCTCCTCGGGTGGGGCATCGAGGATGACCAAGCCGTCAATGCCCGCCACGCGGGCATCTTTGATCATCCTCTCCTCGCCATAGCTTAGGAAAGGGTTCAAGTAGCCCATCAAGAGCACCGGAGCGTGAAGGCCTTTGCTGCGGGCCGTCTGAACCATCTCCAAACAAGTACTCATCTTAACCCCATTCAGAAGTGCTTTCTATGCGCGGGACGGGTATCTGTTAGCCGGTTGTTCATTTGAGTGCCAGACCCACGCATAGCACTCACCATGTTCGCGGATTGGATGGCTGGCGTGTCGGCGATGGGGTCTGTAAATGGTACACCAAGCTCGATGATGTCTGTCGTACCATGTTAGTGGCTGTCTTATAGGAAAGTCGTATGCCTACCAACTCCACCCGCCTCTAGAGCGAGTAGCACATCTGGCGTCTCTTCCACTGCAGGGTAGCCCGCCGTTACATGGCCAATGAGTGCAGACTGTACCATGTGTGAGTGTCTTTTCGTTCGAATGCCGTGGTATATGAGGAACGCTGGCTCACCCGTTGCTCCTCTGCACACTTCGCAAACACGCCCTTGATATGATTCATGTTTGCTGAGAGAGGAGGTGATAAGAAGCTGGAGAACAAGATGAAGTCAATTGCATTCTGGCTGAATTTATACGGCGACGGAGGCAACGCATCGCTTCGTGCCTATCTCGTCGCCGCCGTAGGCATCTCCGGACAGCCAATCAACCATCTTGGAGACCTGAAGGGGGTCGCATCCGGTCGCTGCGGAGGCGGAAACGGAGGCGGACCGTGTCAGGTACGTGAGCGTGCTCCATGGTCCGTCGCGGTTTTGGCTGAGGGTCTTATCAGGATCCGTCGGGATGTTAGGAGTTGCGGGGAGGCTGATGCGAGTCATGAATTACTCCGCTCCTGGCAGATAAGCGGGGTCGGATGGTGATCTGGAGATATCTACGCGTACGCAGGGACCCGACACCTACGTCTATCAGTCCGATACATCCGTCTTGGCTCGATAAGGACGTCTTTCTCTCCGTGTGTAATTCCAGACGGTAAATTAACCCCTAGCACGCCACCGTTTGTCTGTCGAGTGTGCCAAGACGCCTTATATCCGGCTCAATGTCTGCTCCGTACGAAAGGCCATGCAAGGCATGCGCATCAATCGAAAACCTGCCCGTCAAGGAGGTTGTGGGATTAACGGAAGCCAAGTCTAGACGAACGGGCCGCTTAGTACCGCACTTGCTCACCATTTTCAAATCCTTGGTTACACCTTGCAGTGCTTCTGACGCAAGGCGTTCGTCATGGTGAAGCTTGTTGCGCAATCCTGTTCGAACATAATTGGGCATCTGCTCCTACATCTTGCATGAACATTAGGGGATCAACAAGAAGGCAACAGGATCGCCTGGGGGACCGGTGTCGTGCTGCCTATAAGCCTGATCTTGAGTAGCATGCTAGCCTCATACCGTTATCGTGTCATTCGGTCAATACCACACCGAACTGGACCGAATTTCGGGGACTCAATGGCACCAAATACCAGCAGTGGGGACTGGAAAACTCGCCATTCGGTGAAGCTGGACAGATACATTCTCGAAAGCCTATTTATCATCGCAGGCGAGCTCCGAGCCAAGGGGCAGAATGATGGCTGGATGGGACGCAATCTTGGTCCAGTGGAGAATTTGACAGCCTCAATCGACGGTAGCCCGTGCATGCGCTGCCGCGGGCGGTAGGTGTGGGGGCATTCCTTTTGGAGTAGTGCAGTGCAAGCCACCGGGCAGTGGGGCGATCGTTTGCGCTAGCACGAGTGTTGAGGGGACCAGGGCGCGGCAGATGTTGCCAGTTTTCTGTTGACCCGTAACTGAAATCCAGGAGATTTCTTCTGCAGACTCAAAGGCACCTGCATATCCGGCTCATATCGGCTGATGAGGCCTCGACTACGTTCCAGCACAAGTACCCGGCCAGTCTGGAGGATTCCAGAAGGTTTGAAGAGGCGTGTTCTGGATGCCATGTAGCCCAAGAGTACTGTACTGAAGCTGGATAGGATCGAAGGCTCTAGGCCACTGAAATGGCCAGCATTTGCTACATCTGGCGCGGTGTCAGTTGATCGCAATACTAAACGGTAGCCGAGGCGGAAAGTAGGGGTGGCCAGTCAAGAGCGTAAACCATACCATCAGACAGGAAGCCTCGGCAGCGAAAGTGGTGCGCAGGTTCGAAAGCAAAAGCTGGGAAGCTGTGGCTGCGAAGGAGGAGACTCCGGACGTATGACAACGGGTTGGAGCGCGGTACGCAGAACGCACTCTTCGTTTGGCGTGGTCCGCTAGGCATCGGGCAGAGAGCTGATTGCGCGCCATCGCTGGCGCGGTCCCAAGCGGATTATTCCTTCCCACTACGAACTCCGCAGAACCAAATCCTTCTACAGGGACTTAACCCTGATGGTCGTTTTCCAACCGCCTATCGGAAGCTTTACCAGCTTCCTAGCAGGGCCCATAGCATTGCCGAGCGGGAACCCCTGCGGATTCCGTGTCGCTCCACAGCGGCACAACAGCTGAACCTCATCCCAACTTGCCTGCTTCGCCCAAAACATCAGTCGAGGGGCGCAACTAGCGCCATGGGAACTGGGCGACACCGCTATAGCGCATCGCCCGCCACAGGCACATGTCTCATCCGCGAGCTGTCAGGGGAAGACTTCGGCACTGTTTGCCGTACAAAATCAACGAGAAAAACTGTTGGCAGCTATGTCCAGCAGATCTCGTGCCAATCCTGTTTCCGCAGCTTTGAGGAAGAAGTGATTTGAGGGTATCGGACAAACAACCTGATGGGTCGTAGCTTTTGCACTTGGCTGTTTACAATCGAAGCCGTCGCCAAAATGCTTGTTTTTGCATGCATGCGCTCATCGCGGGAGCATGTTTGCAGTCGTGCAGAATCCAGACCGCTTCGTGCGGTCCCGCCTGCCAAGGCATGTGGCAGTAGTGAAGTTCAAGCACCGTAGCGTAGCGTCTGCCAGCTTTGGAAGCGAGGCTCAGGTGGTTGTGGTGGTGGTGGTGGCGGCGGCTAGATGAGAAACGCCCGATGGGACATGGGATGAGTGACCCACGCGGACGGGACTGGCGTGCTCGAACGTTGGAGGCCGGCGTCAGCAATGATCCCTGATCAGCGGATTTCAACGCCCTGGTGTATGATGCCCTCAGTCCTCCCCCGCCCCGTCAATTTGCGGCCTCAGCGGGGCTTGGGCTGTTCGTTCGTCGGAGACCCGTTCCACTATTCCGTCCGGAGCCATCTCCCAGCGTATGGCCCCAGTATCGGCACACCGTTCACTAACAAGTAGTCCTCATACATATACTTACAGGGTCAGCCTGTCACTCCGACGCACATGGCACTGGACGCTCGATGACCACACTTTAACTTACTCTTGTACCTAATACCATTTCGACCCACTCAGTCAAGGCCAAGTGATTACCACCATAGTTTAAGTCTCCTCAAATTCTGCACCAGCATGCTTGTATACTCAGGTTAGCACGGCCCAGAAAGAACTTGACAATCGAATTTCCGCTGCTGAGGCTGACTGGAAATCAGTGGGGCCAATGCCAGGACAACAGCAACCGGTTGATGACGCTTTCAAACCCAGGACAAGACGGCCGTCTGTGCCGGTGAACTCGGCGTGCAACCATTGCCGGAGGCTCCACGCACGATGTGAGGAGCAGCGCCCGTGCAAGCGATGCGTGGCGTCCGGAAGAGGAGTAAGTCTACCAGACGGATTGATTCGGGCCGTGAGCTGATGTCCGGGCTCAACAGATGGATTGCTTTGACCCGGAGCACAAGAAGAGAGGCAGACCGAGGATATATGACGTGAGCATCAACAAACCTACGTAGGTCTTTGGTCTCAAGGTCCTTGCGCCGAAGCTGACAGTGGACAGATTTGAGATCGCTCCCAAGGATGCAACACACCACCCGATAATGCAATCGCGATATGCCGTGTTACAGCAACATAGCTCGAGCTCGAGGCCCGAGAAGTCAGCGTTGCTCCTTCCCTTGCCGCAAGAACGAGGCGCGCCGTCCTCACAATACCTCCGTCCCGACTCCGTTTTTTCGCAGTTCCATCCGAGAGAGTCCACATGTCCTTCGCTCTTCAGGAGGGACTCGATGCACTTGCACTTCCGCCGAGATTCGACTTCGTCACAGACGTCCTCGATCCATTCGACGAACGTCCATACGTCAATGCTCCCGGGAGCAGGCACACCTCCAGATACGCCGTCCGCCCCCATGTGGAGGAACCCTTTTGCTTCGGAGGGCAACAAATGGATTTACGGAGAGGGAACGTCGGCGGGCAAGGTACATCCACGCGAGGATGGAGGGCGAAGTGTGGTTCTTCCGGAAGCAAAGAAAGGGCGTGGTCTCTCGATCGACGAGCTTCTTTGCTAACGACGACCACAGGGCGGCGTTGGGTGCATGTTTTGGTTTTGAGAAGCATTCCTTCTGACACTATAACGATTGTTTGCAGGTGCGTGGCGCGAGCGGCCCTTGGGGCAGGGCAGATAGATACTCCAGTGATTAGGCGAAGTCGGACGCATGGCTGTAGCAGTCATTACCTATGGATCGAACTTTTTTCCCTTCTCGATAAACGATCGTTTGAACTACCAGCACTTGGTTAGCGTGACGGTCGAGATGCTGTCGGGTGCGGGGTAAAATTGCGGGGTGTAAGTATCGGATGGCGGACAAAAGCGCTAGGGCCATGCGCATGTGAGTTGCGACAAGTGAAGCTTAAATCAGCCCTGCTCTGTGACGGAGGAGCAACAGGCGCATAATAGCGAAAGGCCCTGGGCGGTTGCATTGCCCATGACTCGTCCAGCCCGCGGAGGACCAGGCCAGACAGGATGGAAGACGAGACGGAAGGAGGAAAGAGGTTGCGTGCACGGTGAAGAGCGAGGTGAAGGCGATGGATGGCGTGGGCATCTGCCGAGAGGGGGGTAGGAATGATAAGTGAAGATCGGATGAGGTGGGAGAGGAAGGCGAGAGGGGTGTCGGCGGCCGCGGAAGGAACGCACCCGCGCTGCGCCTTCCCATTGGTGTGTGGTTTCTCAAGGTGCCAGGCACACACCACCGCCTTTCTGCTCGGCTCTCTCATCACAACACCACCGCCTCGGATGCCTCTGACGGCAGTCTCGACGCCCATAAGCAGTCTTACCTCCGGCGACATGCGTCACTTTCTCTCGCTTCAGGACACAGGCCCACATTGTCTCGTGCGAGCAGTGCCGAATGCCCCACCATTCAGCGCGGGCCAAGGCCGTTTATTTGGCCGTCAGTAATATAAGGCCATCTGCCGGAACACCCTTCTTGTCCTCCCCTGCGGGAGTAGAAATCAAACAATGTCAGCGGAACCAAAGCCGACGATTCTGCTCGTTCCGGGCGCTTGGCAGCCCTCTGACGCCTTCGATCCTCTACGTCACCTGCTCAAGGAGAAGGGATATGAATCCGTCGCCGTTGACCATCCCTCAGTGGGCGGCGAGCCGGCAGACCAGACTCTGGACACCGATGTTGCCTCTCTGAGGCTGGTTTTGTCCAATCTCGTCGAGGAGCAAGCCAAGCATGTGGTCCTCGTCCTCCACTCCTACGGTACGTCCAGGCTGACAAATCTCTGTCCATCCCACTCACCATCAATCTGCAGGCGGAGTTGTCGGGTCCTGCGCTAGCGAGGGCTTCGGCGCAATACAGCGCGCCAAGGAGGGGAAGCGGGGCGGCATCCTGGAGGTTATCTATCTTTCTGCATTCGCCCTTCCCAAGGGGAAGAGCTTGGTTGACATGCTTGGCGGCGAGCCATTGCCATGGATGAGGTTTGAGGTCGGTCATGTCCTTGCATCACCTCCTGTCCTATACTTACAATCCTGCAGGGCCCCAAGGTCTTCGTGGATCTGCCGGCCTCGACTGGTTTCCCTGACCTTTCGCCAGCCGAGCAGGAGAAGTGGAACGCCCGCCTCACCCACACTGCTGCTGCCGTCTTTTCCGGTCCGTCGACCTACGAGCCGTGGCAGGACATCCCTTGCATGTACTTCATCTGCGATGGCGACACCATTCTCCTTCCGTCTATCCAAGAAGCGATGGCTCAGTCCTTGAACGCCACGGTCCGAAGGAATGCTGGCGCACATTCTGCCTTCCTCTCCGTGCCCGACCAAGTCGTGGAGGGCATTGAAGCTGCAGTGAATGAGGGACAAGAAAAGAGCAAGCTTTAATGGGAATACCAATAGGAGGCTTCGCGTAGATATTTGCAGAAAGGAACGCCTCAGCCATCTGATTTCGCTCACTACGCATTTGAACTAATGACTCCTCTCCCTTACTGCACGTACCCGGGCAACAGCGTTACATCTGTAGCTATATTCGGTGGCTTGCCTGCTTTCATCGCCTTGAGGTGCGGGTGCCTCTGCGGGAGCGAATCGACATCCGGATCCTGTACAGCCCAGAAACACTCCTTCGAGATCGGATCGACAGACTTGAGGAATATCTCACGCCGCGCCTCGGCCCAGCCGTGAAGGAAGCTATCAGGGGCCCCTTTCTGCAAACAAGACACCAAGGCGTCTGCAAGACTGCTGGCATCGAAAACACCCGCAGCCATGCCCCATCCGGCGTAAGGATTCGTCACTGCGACTAATGTCAGCTGGCCACTACCCAGTGGACTTGGCGTGGGGGAACTTGCAGTGTGCCGCATCTCCGACCAAGAGAGCCCTGCCTTTGCGGAAAGTTGTGGCGCAGAGCTGTTGCGCCTTGTAAGGAGCTATCCGATCGATCTTGTACTCCAGTGGCCTCGGGCCGGGGAGCATGGCCTCGTATCTCTCCGGGACGATTGCCTCGATATCTTTCATGTCGAGCCCCAGAGGAACACTGAATGATACGCGCCACAATCCGTCATTCGTGATCTGGCTAATCAGGCCGTAGTTCTCCTTGTCCACCATGAAGTTGGCATGCTTGAAACCCCCATGCTTGGCAAAGTCGTAGTAGACGTCCGACGCCACAAGCTGGCATGGCAACGTCTCTCCTTCGAACTCGATTCCTGCCAACTTGCGGACCGTGCTTTTGGCTCCGTCGGCGCCCACCATGTACGAAGCTTTTAGTGTCTTCTCGGATCCGTCTGGCGTGGAAACCGTTGCCGTGACGCCGTCCTCAGAGTCGTTGAAGGATTGCAAAGGATGGGCCAGAAGCACCGTGGCATTTGAAAGGCTCCTCAAATGCGCATACGCGATTTTTGTGAGCTTTCCCTGCGGCAAGATCAGAACCCCGGGCCTGTTGGGGTTCGGCGGCGGCTCGAAAATGATGGCGGCGTCCGACGTCCTTCGAAAGACCATCGTTGTGTTCGCCAATTCACCTGATGCGGCCACCAGGTCCTCAAAGATTCCCGCCTTCTTGAAGTCCGGAAAGGTTGCCGGTAGTTGAGCGATGGATTTCGGCGAGTCGTCCAGTTCATGTTGGGCCTCGACAACGGTGACGTCGACATCCGCCCTGGCCAGCCGTAGCGCGAGGATCAGCCCTACAGGGCCGGCACCCACGATCAGTACGCTTACTTTGCTGCTTGACATTTCGATCTGCTGGCGGATAGCCTTTGCGTGTAGTGATTGTATGCTGACCTTCGTGCTTTATGTTGCGCGACTACTCCATGTTGTCCGAACCACGCTTCTCCGACTGTCTCAGTTCTTTCCGGTCCTTGCACAACTTTGGTATATACTTTGATCACCACGTCCTCAGTGGATTATCAGTGCACCGTAGTGTAAGGTGAGATGCGGGGCACACGCAAATGCGGAAGAGGTGGGGACCCGAAGACCCGAAGCCCCATCACTGGGGGAAACTTCATCCTCCCGGCATCCCCGCGGTAAGGGATGGAATGCAAGACCACTTTAAATATATCAGACAAAATTGCACGATGGCAAGCCCTTCATAACACGCTCACGCGGGCCTACTGTGCCAATTTCCCTGTGGAAAAGAACCAGGGCCAGGCAATCCACCTGAGAATTTCTCGCCTTGCACCTTTCGGACGCTCTACCGTTCGTCACAACGGGATATCTCGGCTAGGATGATGCGGGGGCTCGCGTTCTGATTGAGTTCGTTAAAGTTACAGATGGCTCAATCCCAGCCGAGTGTGCATACCCGCCTGGGCACTCAACATCTCAAATCTACGCATCTGGATCTCTCCCAGATGCCGCCCGAGTGGCGCACCCGTACAGATAAGCGAGGGCCAGGCAAGTGCCCGCGAATGCCGGCGTCTCCGAACGAAAATAACTCGCGCTTACCTCTACACCTCTGTACGTACCATGCACCGCTGCCCGTTTGCGGCATCAGCCATAGCTAGCTGGAAGCGAGAAGCCGCCCATCATTATACCCGCCTATTATCCCCCACACCGGCCACATGCAGGCCAAGTGGGGTTCGTGGAACTTCACGTTTTCCCGGTGCCATACCACAGCTGTAGCCCTGTTATCCGCACACTTTGCGGGCCGTAACAGCCAGTCGGCGACCAAACAGCTCCCCGCTATTGTCATCGTTCCACACCATCCCTTCTGACAAAATGCGCTAGCGCTTCGATCGCCGCGAGCGGCAGCGTATCTGGAATTTTTGATGACGGATCTTGGCATTCATGGAGATGATGCCCGTTGGTCACCCATGGGAGCAATCATTCTGGAACGGAATGCATACAGGTACTGTTGGATTGATGCCAGGGCAGTGGCTTGATTACCCGTCCGAGAGGCTTGCTTACAGAGCTTAGACGATAGTGTTTCTCACTCTTGTTTGCATGTGACGACACACGTGGCTAGGAGATGGACACCCAGCTAAGACATTCATTGGCTTGGCTTCGTGCGAGCAGCTTCCTCTGATGTGATACTCAAGAAATGCCCATCGACCATCAGAGTGGCTAATTCTAGAACCACGCAGGTTTGTTGGGACGGAGCAGCCTGTCATGGGCATCCAAGAGCAGCTCCAGTACGACATGCAGGGCCTGAATCGGGGCATCATACCCAGGGACTTTGTAGGGAAGCTCCGGGGTTCCATCTACAGCTTACCACATGTTTACACAACAGATCTTCACTACCTGTGTCCGTGTGCCTGCCCACGCTGCCAATCCACTAGACTAGTTTGCATGGCAGCCCGCTGCAACAAGTCTCTCCTTTACCAATTACACTCCTATCTCCTACGGAAGCCACTTATCTGTGGAGTAGTTGTCATAGTCGTCTTTCGCCTAGTCCCCGGGACGTATACTCGGTGATGTTATCACTAACACTAGTGCTCCTGCATGTGACATCTTCACTGCTCAACACCACTTCTCACTTGATGATTCCGTTTCGTTCAAACTCGTCTGTTTCTGTTTCACACCGCCGACGCTGTTTCAAAGTGGTCTCGATGGCTGCTACGGGACTTCATTCGTCGCAGCAATAATGCCGGTGCTGTCGTTGTGGTGGCTGCTGCCGTTGCTGCTGCCGGGGTGTATCACTTGCGGAAGCGCCATTCCACCCCGCCATAGAATGCGTCATACCCGGCCAGGTACTCACCGAGGAGCGGGGGATGCAGGGTCGAGAAAGCAGGGCAGCCGGAGATGATGACGGGTGACGCAGGGCCCTCGGCCGAGGACACCGGACGAAGCCGTCGCGCTCTTGGGTGCCCCCGCTGACACCCGTGGTTTGCATGAGCGCCCTGAACCCGTATGGCTTTGACGCGCGGATGATGGGAGGGAAGCTTCGATCGGTGGTCACCTCGACTAGGTACATACTTTGCGGGATTCATACTACCTATTCTTCGGTCTCGCTCACACGCCACGGTAGATCGCCGTCCCCTCTTGCTAGATTCCAAATATCCGGAATGGGCATGGTGAGGATTAACAGACACAGACGGCCAATGATGCCGACGCTTAGGTAGAAGTATACTTCTTTGATTCGGCACTTACCTGTTCCGAGCGACCTCCATTGGCCCCGGTAGTACTTGATTGGGGTGTAGTATAGTATAGTGACCAGGAGACGTGATTCAAGAGGAGGTTCCACGTAGCCAGGCCGATGCAAAAGCATCCAAATCAACTCAATCCGGAAACACGACAGTAGAACATGGTGAAGGAATGGTTAATGATGCGGCCGCTCCATGCAGATATGAAAACACGAGCGAATTCTGTTTGGAACGAAGCAATTTCGTACCATATGTTCCTGCGTCTGAAGTGGCTAAGGCTCCATGCTACAAATATGGCAGTCTGAAGCAGAGCATTAGCAATCATCAGTACTGCGTTTGTTCGAAAGCTCCCTCTGGGCTACTTGCCCCTCTGTTTGCCACGGTTTGCAGTAGCTGAATAGGAGAAACCAGGGGTTTGAAAGGGCTTATGATACTTAAGGCAGACAAGAGTCGGTGTGTGGTCGGTTGTGCTCTAATATAGAACGTTGTGGAAATATTCAACCACGCTTTACTATAGCGCCATGTGCGGCCACTACCTTCCTTCCGCCCAGCGTAACAGCCTGCCGGCCGCCGGCCCGATCCATACGAAACGGTGTGCAATTCCGCGCGGGCCGGGAAGCCATGGCAGGGATGTTGCCCCGCTTCGCCTATGGCTGCATAAGAACGCGACAAGTATTTCGCTACGAACTCACGAACCACAATCAGACACCATCATATCAAGAGCCATGGCCTCTTCCTCGGTTGCCGCACCCAAAGGCAAACTGAAGGCCGCCGCCGTACACGCGGCCCCGGTCTTCATGGACAAAAAGGCGACTACCGCCAAAGTCGTTCGGATCATCGAGGAGGCGGGCAGGCGGGGCATCAAGCTCCTCGCCTTTCCCGAGACATTCATCCCCGGCTATCCAGTACGTGCGAGTGTGCTGCCGCCCCCTCCTCTTGAACATAAACACCACTCTCGGACCTTTTGAACCGATACGCCGGCGTATCATCATCGAACCCCCACCCACACCTTCGTTGACCCAAAGCCCCACGTGCGTGCAGTACTTTTGCGAAGCCTACCCGCCGCTGCAGCAAGTCGACGCCCTGGCCAGATACGCCGAGGAGAGCGTGGTGTGCGACGAGAGCGACCCGAGCATGCGCCTCGTCCAAACGGCATGCCGCGCCGCCAACGTCGCCGTCAGCCTGGGCGTCTCCGAACGCGCGCCGGGCGGCGGCTACACGCTGTTCAACTCGCAGGTCGTCGTCGACGCCGACGGCGCCGTCCTGGGCGCCCACCGCAAGCTGCAGCCCACGTACGCCGAGCGCTTCGTCTGGGCGCCGGGCGGCGGCTGGAGCCTGCGGGTCGTGCGGCCGAAGCTGAGCGGTACCGACGGTGGTGGTGGTGGTGGCGACGGCGACGGCGACGGCGACGGCTACAACCTCGGCGGCCTCTGCTGCTGGGAGAACACGCTCAACGGCGCGCGCCAGGCCCTCATCGAGCAGAACCAGCACGTCCACGTCGGCGCGTGGCCCGCGCTGTCGACGATGCGCGGCTTCGAGGCCGTGGCGGACGCCCAGATCGAGGCGCTGATGAAGGCGCACGCCCTGACCGCGCAGGTCTTCGTGCTGAGCGCGGCCAACTACGTCGACAGGCAGTGCCTCGACTGGATGGAGGAGAATCTGGGGGAGCAGGATTTCGTCAGGGAAGGCGGCGGCTGGTCGGCCGTCATCCACCCCTTCTGCTCGTTCTTGGCTGGACCGCATACCGGCTCCGAGGAGAGGCTGGTCGTGGCCGACTTGGACTTCGGCGACCTGGGCCCGGTGAAGGTGTGGATCGATGGCAATGGCCACTACAAGCGCCCCGAGGTTCTCGGGTTCAAGTTCGACCCGAAGCCTTTGTGGCCTGACGAGGGCCTTGTTCCGAAATTTCCAGAGCCTGCTCGGAGCAGCGAGGCCGACGAGGGCCCAAAGGGGGTTGTACCTAAAGAGTTTGAAGACGCATGGAACAGGACTCTTGTAAACCGTCAATGAATGGTACGACTGCCCTGTTCCTTGAGTCGAGGACCAAATCATGAAGAGTCCTTCCTCGAGCCCACATTTGACGTAGACTGCCAAAGCAGTGAGCCGCCTGATCATGTATGTACTCGCTTATTTATTGGAATTGCCAAACAGCCTCGCACTACAGTCAAAGGCTCATGCCGAAAAAAAGGGACTGGTATTCATGCTGAATTCTAAGCGTGCCATCATTCGCGCTTACGCGACATCTACATCTTGCAACAGTACATGCTCCTTTCGCCATCAAACACCAAAAAGCTTCCCACCACGAAGTGCCTATGCGGCAATGAAGTCCTCGATCTTCCGCGCGAACTGCACGGCATCCTGAACGGGCGCAAAGTGGCTAACGCCCGTCATCATGACCAGCTTGCTGCCGGCGATGACCGAGTTCAAGTGCTTGGGCACGGCAAGGTTGACGGCCTCGTCGTGGTCGGCGCCGGAGATGGTGACCTTCTTGCCGTCGATCTTGGCGAGGTCCGCGTCGGTCCAGGTGGGCAGGGTGGCCTCGAGGGTGCCGACCTTGGTGGCGAAGTCGGTGAAGTTGGCCGTGGGCTGCAGCTGCGCGTATTCGGTGGCGCAGCGCGTGACGAAGGTCTGGTAGATGGCCGTGTCGGTGAAGGTGGTGTTGGTGTCGGCGAAGCTCTGGAAGCCGGCGAAGACGAAGGCCTTGGAGATGGAGGCGGCGATGGTGGTGTCGAGCAGGCCGGCCAGCGTCGTCGCGGCGCCGTCGGACCAGCCCACCCACAGGGCTTGGCTGACGCCCTCGGCCTTGAGCAGGTCGTGCGTGTCCTTGGCAAACATGTCGAAGGTGAAGCGGTCGTTGGCGCCGTACGTGCTCCTGCCGTGGCCGCGGCGGTCGACGGCGATGACATAGTGGCTCTTCGAGACGGAGCTTATGACGTCGCCAAAGTAGGCCGAGTAGCCAAGACCACCGTGGACGAAGACTACGGGAGTGCCGCCGGCCGCTTCATTGTACTTCTGGAACCAAAGCTCGGCGCCGTTGATGGATGCCTTGGTGCTGCTGATGGGGGAAGGCAGCTTCGGCGTGGCGGGGAGCGTCGTCCAGGGTTGGCTTTGCCTGGCAGCCAGGGGAGACGCCTGAACAAGGCCGGCGATGGCAAGGAGAGGAAGAAGGAGGGTCTTGACAGCCATCATGGTTGTATTGAAAGAGCGAATGAAGGGTGAAATTGGAAGATGATGATCTCCAACTGAGGGTCGCTGGCAGCTTTTTATGCAAACCCACCGACTCAGTTGAGAGGGTGTCGAAAAGCTAGTTGGAGAGCAGGTATAGGGAGCCAGCCCTACAGCAATCTGTTTTAATTTCGCAGATCGTATTCCATGGCAGCGGCGCGGATGCGCGACACTGGGCTTCCGCAGGCATCCGTTGCTGGCACGGCTGGCCTTACAAGGCCGCGGTCGATCGCCCGGCGGAGCTGGGGTAAGATCCGGCCATGTGGAGAGGCCGGCAGGACATAGCTCTTGGAACGGCGAGGTGTATCGCAATTCAACTTGGGGCGATGGATCTGATGTGGTAAACAGAAGGCGTGTCGAGGGCGCCGTTACACGAGTCGAGTTGGCTGGCTAGCGCTTGCCATTGACTGGGGTCCGCCGCACCGCTGACTCTGCATCAATGCCGAGTCTGAGCAGCCGCATCTTGCCGCCTGACGAATAGTATGTACCCCACCAGCCACTGACCCGACGAATCCTCACAGACCACTTCCCTCCCTCACAAACCCGCCTTCGTCTGCTTCACCGCCCCAACCGCCTCCCCGAAACCCGGCATATCATCCGCCTGCCTCGCCGGCCCACCCCACCTCACCACCCCCTCCCCATCCACTGCGAACGACCCGGCCATCTGCCAGCGATTGCCGCTCTCGGTCGGCCGGTTCCAAATCCCTTCGTCGCGGCCGAGCCGGTATACCGAGTACATGCTCCACGGGCTGAGTACGTGCCACAGCGACGACACGCTCAGACCCCAGAGCGCGAACAGGTCGCGGTCCGGGTCGACGAGGAGCTCGGTCGAACCTTTGCCGCCGCCGAGGGAGTCGAGCCAGCGGTCCGTCGAGCCCTGGCCGCTGTGCGAGACGGCGACGAAGCGGATGTCCGGGTTGCGCGATGCGGCTTCGCGGAGATTGCGGAACGTCTTTTCGGCGACTGCGGTTCGCTGGTTAGCCATAGATATGTACCTATACATACATATACCCCGTCTCCCTTGGCGACCGGGAGCAGGAGTGGGGAAAGAGAAAGAAAGAAAGAAAGATATGTAAGGGCGAAAAGCTGGCACATACAAGGACACCCGCAATGCCGCAGGAAGGTTACCACCACCGGCCTGCCGTCCGCGCTCGGGATGGCCAATCGCTCCGACGAGGGAGCTTTCGCCCCAATGGCCGGTACCTCGTTGGTCTTCTTGGCCTCCGGGGAGAGCCAGGACGTCAGCTCTTGCTGGAAGGTCATTGTCGGCTGATCACTTGGTTGGTTGGAGTAGTGTCGTACGATGGTGAAGTGAGAAACAAAGCTCGAAGGGCGGCGGATCAGCGCGCTGTGGGGAACATTTAGCAACGGCCGCATGACGAAATTCGCTATGACGTCGGCGAAACCCTTCCCCAATTGCGGAAACTTGCTGTATTGGGTTAGCCATCCCCGGCTTCCACTCCCCTCGTTCCTCGCGCTATGTTACGCAGATTCAAGTGCAGACGTGCAATTCGAGTATAGTATGTCCTTTCATTAAGCGATGGTTGGAATGAGTCGTCCAGGTTCCACCTCCCCACCGAGAAAGACAAATCGGAAGCTAGTCTCAGCCAACGGGTATACCGTTCAGCGCCACTTCCGTGCTGTGGAGTGTGGAGCATGGGGATACAATAACAGCGCGCAGCCGTACAAGCCACACGCCGAAATAGAAGATGACGAGTAATAGAGGAGCCGTTTCCGGTCATGGGTATGAGTTCTGCGCGTCAAACGAAAGCGGCAGCCGTGAGCAAAGAGCATCTTCGACTCCAGAAGTAATGGTGTAAATGAATGAAACTTCGCCAAGGTACTTGACAGGACGGATCAAACGCCCGAAAGCGGTAAGAAAGATTTGGGCCGCCGCCGCGCTAGAGATGCCTCTTGCAAGTAGACACTTTTGTTCAGTCAAAATCATACTTGATCGACCCGCCCATCTAGTCTTGAAGGCACGGTTAGTCAACCTTGGCTGAAGCCAGCCTTGATGCCGGATTTGAGAGCACATTAGACAGGCGCAGGTTTCCGCGCTTGTACTTGCTGTGCTTACGCAGTCGCTTCCGCGCTACCATGACAGGCACAGACGACTTGGTGACGAGGTAGTTGCTGAAAGAGCCGAGAAGGACACTAAGAGAGCGCTAAGTCAGCAAAAAGGTTCCCTTGAAATGACTTCAGGGGAGGGTTTGTATAGGAAATTAAGGGTGAATCAGGCCTTAGACAGCATTCATTAAAGAAAAAGATGGACATGAAGCTTACCCCTTAAGCGCGCTGCGACCTCGCGATCCAAGAATGACAAGTGTTGGGTCGAGGAAATCGATCTAAAGCCACAAGTCAGAATCGCATCTCATACGCCAGGTTGCGGAACAGCTTACCACTTCAGTAATCATGTGCTTCGGGCTCTTGCAGTGGAAGACTTCGAGGACAGCTCGAACCTGAAGCTTCGTTTTCCGAAGTAGCGAGACTATGCGATCGCTTACTTCAATCGTGGCATGCCAGCGTTCACGCTCTGACTTGTCCATGTTTGCCAGATCAGGTTCCTGCTGTTCCTGGTCGCTGTCCTCCGGGGGGCGGAAACTCTGATGCAAAGGCGATGGCCCCAGACTCTGGTGGCGGCTTTTTGACTTCGAGTGCCCGTCATCAATCACACGCTGATTGGACGAGAGAGTCTTGACGAGACTGGCAGTGTCACGCATCATCTGAGCGCCTTCACCAATGCCAACCGCTCCGGACTCGCCTCCAGTACCGACTTCCTCATCAACCGCATACACAGCGAGAAGCGTGTCGCCGTCGCGCAAAACAGTGCCAATGGTCCATTCAAGCGCGTAGGCTGCTTCCTCACTGAGGTCAGTTGCTACAAGGTACATGCGTTGGCGACGCAGGCCCCTCTCCGCTTCTCTTTGCATTCCAGCATAATCGCCGCGGATGATTTGACGGATACATCGGTGAGCTGCGGGCGTTGAGTGGATTGGTGACATGGTCATGGCCATTCGTTGGGCGCGTTTGATCTCTGAAATATCTTGCTCCGTGTCCGAAGTCATCGGCGTCGACATGCCCGATCCGCCTGCATCGAAGTTCGTGGTGGGATGGACGCCCTTCTTCTTCTGCGACATTTTCTCGCCGTTCGGACCAGTGACTGTGACCGTGGGCTCAAGCAAGGATCTGACTCTGTACTCGCCAGACGCTTTTCCTGCACACACAAATTAGTCAGAATTGGCCCAGCCTTGTGCATGACAACACTTACGGTCTTCCTCGGCAGCTGCGAGCAAGCTCTTCGGCAGCCCTTCCTTGATGTCTGTGTTATTCGAGCTTCTCCGGCGTCGCCTGCCTCTGCCTCTGCCCTCATCCCCAGAATCAAGATCCGAATCGTCCTCGTCGCTACTCTCGATTGCGTCGTCGTCGTCGTCTGCGTAGTAATCTTTCTCAAGGCGCACGCCGCCACCTGGGATTGAAGTTTCGCCTCTCGTGGGATCCGATCCTTTCCTATAAGGCAAAGCTGCCAGGCTACCACCAGAGCGAAGGAGGGCCGCGTCAGACAATCTGCGATATGCACTACTCATGTCGATAGATTTTCCAGATTCCGTAACATACTTTGATGGGTCGACCATGAAATTGCTGTTGCGGTACATCCTCCCGGGCGAATCAGTCCGGAGCCGCGCAGCAGGAGACTTGGATTTGCTCTTTCCCATGATGCCTGTGGAGTTGCGTCGGCCGCTGCTGTTTCCTGTTCCAAAGACGGTTGCCATGGCACGCTGCTTACCTTTCTTCCCGCCTTGTGTCACCCGCTTTGGCACACGGGAATCAATGGATGGGAGCATGTTGAACTGGTATGAATCCTCGGGATCGGCGGCCAAAGGGCTCCGGGCTCTCGCGCCCGAAGTCTGGGGCGAAGACGCCCTCGCGGCGCCCCAGGCGCGGAGCTCCTCCTCCCGCTTCTTGCGCTTTTCTTCCTTCTCCTGGTCCGAGGGGAGAAGGAATTTGGCAGTGTGCTTGTCGCCGATATCCAGCATGCTTTTCACGGGGGTCTGGGTGCCGCCGGGGCTGGTTGCTCGCGAATGCGACGCGCGCCCTCGATTGATCCCCTCCAGAATGTCCATGACGGCCCGACGCTCCTCGTCGAGCGCGGATTCGAGCGACATGGTTGCGGAGGTTCGTTGCGGACGGGGGCTGGGGTTGGTGTGGAAGCGTCGGCGGGCGCAGGGTTGGGGCGGGGGAGAGTCGTGGTTGGAAGGGTCCTGGGGTGGGTGAGAGAGGGTTGGGCCGGCGAGGCGGTTGGAGGAGAGGTTTCAGTCGACAGCCTCAAGATGGCTGCAGGGATGTGAGCTGCGGCCGGGCTGGTGCGGTGGGCGCGGGGTGGTCAAGCACCCAAGGTCGCAGAAGAGAGACCGTGGGTAGGACCGAATGTGGAGAAAAAACGGGCCACTGGCGACCTGTTGGCGTTCAAACAGGATCGGATGAGGCGCTGGGCCCAATAATCGAAGATGGCGCACGCGGCGGTGTTGCGATCGGAAGCGGGAGCGCTATGTAGCTAGCGAGGGCAGCGCAGCGCAGCGCAGCGGGCGATGTTAGCTGCAGCGGGCAGGAGGTGGGTGGTGGCAGGGCTGGATGGCGGGCAACATGGAGGGGAGTGGGCGGTTGAGTAGGTGAGGAATGATGGCAAGCGTTGCGGGCGCTGCGGGCGCCTTGGCGGGAGCTTTGGGCTGCGCGTCACCACCTGAGCTCCATTTCCCGTCTACACACACACCTTGTCCAGTGAGCGCGCGTGTTTCCTTGCGACATGGCCTATGAACGCGTCGCCCTCAGCACGCCCTTCTCTTGGCGCCCAGCCTGCTGCGCAACCTCCCTCACTGGCTCGCTTGCCGCATCACATGTTGCGCTCTCGCAAGATCCTCTCCCGACTTTTCCTGCCGTCCTCCCGTCCACTGTCTCCAGGCAGCTTCTTCCGTCCACCACGTGCCTGGACCCCTCGCGTGAGCTCTCCATCAGGCACCGGATGCCATTGACGAATCAGAAGTACCGGCAGGGGAGCTAGGCGGCCATCTGCTCATGTTCTCATCTCACCCGGTCCGAGGGGCCTCGTGGGGGCCCGACGCGGCTGCGTGACCACATGATGCCGCTTTTCTCCGCATACTAGGCGGTAAAAGCAACCCCAATCTCTGCATGGAAAACAAATCCTATGAATGCCCGAGTCCCGGATCAATGGTTTGCTGCTCGACCCCGTGGCTTTCTCCCACTTCTCACCCCTCGGGGCCCCGACTCCCCGCATATCTAGCTCAAGGAAGAACAAGCCTCGCCTCCGCATTCCTGCGGCTAATCGTCGGCTCGTCGCCCTCTACTCTGTTGTTCTCCGCTTCTCGCCATCGTATAGAGGGTCGGAGCTTGTCAGAAAACAGCACCGCGCCCCGGCGGCAATTGTATTCCGCCTTGGTCATTGAATCTTCGGCACTTAATAAGGCGAATCGGCCTTTGCTCTCCCCACAGTCCCACTCCCCGCGCTGTTCCATGCCACCCCGGTTGTTAGTGCTGTCTGTGCAGAAGCCGCGCACGATGTAACTGTCCGGCTATTCATGACTCCATGGGGTAGGAAATGCCGCCGTCACGGTACCTTCGCTCGAGATGCGCACCATCCGACGGTTTCGGTCTGTTATGGAATGACGGAGGCGGCGCTCTCTGCCATGGACCGTTAATATTTAAGACCTGGCGCGAACTTCTTATTTTTCAGTAGCGCAGATTCCGGCCCACCGCAATGTCTTTGCTCCTACTCCTCAGTTACAGCGCTGTTGCGCTTGCACAGCAGGTCTATGTCCCCGCTGATGGCCCTACACCAAGGCCTCAATGCTCGGCGAGCCAGACTTATTCCGCGGAATATGCCTCGCCGACATATGCGTTCAGCAACTTCTCCTTCACGCAAACGGAGACAGTCCGGACTGCTACCTCAGTCAAGTCTGCGCCAATCACGACATACGCCTCGCCATACGCATCCCTCAGCCACCTGGTTCCGAACCTGAGTACAACGACGTGGGGAAATTGGTATCCCAATGCCACCGCAACTGCGACAGATACGGCCGATCCTTATGGACAGGCCGCATGGTCTGCTCTGTGGGAGCATGCCAGTCTCGCCAACTTTACCTCCAGGGGTCTTTACTCGACAACCGTCTCTCCAACTCCGGTGCCTACCAGTGAACTTGTTCTGCCACCTCCAGACTACTTCACTCCTCAGGACTGCTCCTACTACCCCGAGGATTTCATGTTTGGAGTTGCAGGCTCTGCTTCCCAGATCGAAGGAGCCATTGCCGACGAAGGGAGGGCGCCAAGTCTGATGGAGATTTTGATCGCTCCGTCATCCGGAAAACCCACCAACTATGTCACAAACGAGAACTATTACCTGTACAAGCAGGACATCGAGCGTCTGGCTGCCATGGGAGTCAAGTATTATTCTTTTACTATTCCGTGGACTCGCATCATGCCGTTCGTGTTCGAAGGCAGCCCCGTCAATCAGCAAGGCCTCGACCACTACGATGACCTCATTGATTTTGTCCTGGAGAAGGGAATGCAGCCGACCGTCACCCTGATTCACTTCGACACGCCTCTCCAGTTTTACGGAAACAACCTAAGCACCGCTGCTGACCCTCCTCTAATTGGATACACCAACGGCGCCTATCAGAATGAGACCTTCGAGGATGCTTTCGTGCACTATGGCAAGATCGTCATGACTCATTTTGCTGACCGCGTCCCCGTCTGGTTCACTTTCAATGAGCCCCTTCTATACTGCGACAACGGGAAGAGTGTAGACACGGTGGTGAAGGCGCACGCCAGACTCTACCATTTCTACCACGAGGAGATCAACGGCACGGGCAAGCTGGGCATCAAGTTCAACGACAACTTTGGAGTACCCCGCGATCCTCAGAACGCGTCGGACGTGGACGCCACGAACCACTTCAACGAGTTTCAGCTGGCAACCTTTGCAAACCCCATTTTCCTCGGAAAAGACTACCCTGAAGCCTTCAAGATGACTATCCCTGATTACGTGCCGCTCTCTGAGGATGATCTGGAGTATATCGGGGGTACATCAGGTGAGACAGAGACCTTGCCTAACTGACAGCATGCTGATTTGGATTTCCAGACCTCCTCGGCGTCGATCCTTACACGGCGACGGTCGTCAGCCCTCCGCCCGAGGGCATCGCCGTCTGCGCATCCAACACGTCGGACCCGCTCTTCCCGTACTGCGTCGAGCAATCGACTCTGACGACGACGGGGTGGAACATCGGGTACCGCTCGCAGTCGTATGTCTACATGACGCCCAAGTACCTGCGCAGCTACCTGTCGTATCTTTGGAACACGTTCCAGCACCCCGTCATGATCACCGAGTTCGGGTTCCCCGTATTCGGCGAAGCGGACAAGGAAGACCTGTCGGACCAGCTGTATGACGCCCCGCGCAGCCAGTACTATCTGTCGTTCATGAGCGAGGTGCTCAAGTCCATCTGGGAGGACAAGGTGCACGTGCTCGGCGCGTTCGCGTGGAGCTTTGCCGACAACTGGGAGTTTGGTGACTACGAGCAGCAGTTCGGAATCCAGGTTGTGAATCGCACGACGCAGGAGAGGTATTACAAGAAGAGCTTCTTTGATCTGGTGGATTTCGTGGCGGCGAGGACGAGATCTTGAGTGTCTGGACTTTCCGGCTGTCAGCGTCGGGTGTACGTATGTACCATATATGACGTAATGAGATACATTTGGATGCAAGAAGACTCTTCCATTGGGTTCTCAGTCGCAGGTGGAAGGTTTGAGCAGCGGCGTTGCCCGGGTGCCCTCGACTCACCATCAGCCGACCCAAAAGGGCCTAGCGTCGCAACCGCCGCCTACAAAAGCTCGCCGTCTTCTCTTCTTTTCTTTTCTTTTTTCCTCAGGCGATGATTAAAACAACAAACAACCCGCAGATGGCTTCGGCCTTTGGCACTTTTAAAGTTAACCAATGAGCGCAATATGAACAGTTACTTCTGAGCCGTCTTCCGCACTGCGCTGCTTCCCAGTCGCATCATTTCCCTTCCCCCCTCACTCCCGCACACTCGAATTTATTCATAAAAAAACTTTCATGACGGCTTTCTTCTTGTGTCCGCTTGGTGGTGTCTTGCAAATGGAAATTCCTCAGGTGTTCCGTTAGACGATCCTTCCTCGTGAACCCGTTCTTTCCTTTCCTCGGACAAGTCCGTCCGTTTCGGACCGTCGAATGTCTCCTCATCTTCTCGGTGGTGCGCGGTGCTCATGTGCCTCATGAGATCAGCGTGGCGCCTGAAACCCCCTCGCTCCACACACTCGGCTTGCTCGCATCTCCACTTGCGCTCTGGGTCGCTGATCGCATTCGTCCCGGACTGTGAGGCCAGCACTTGCTCATCAGGCAAAGGTGAGCCTTCGGGGTTTGACTCCTCTTCATACCCCGCCTCCATGGGCGTGTTCTCGGCTTCGCGGATCTCCATTGTGCGGTACGCGAGCCTTTGAATCTCTTCGCGTGTAAGGACGCGCAGCACTATGACGCAATCCATTCTCTCCTCGAACTTCTCTTTGGCCTCCACCAACGCTCGGGGATTTACAAGTCCGCGGTCGATCTTGGTCCAACGAGCGTCGGGAGGAATATGTTTGCCCTCCCTCCCTTCATCCAGCGGTGCTTTTGATTTGCCGATGCTCTCTCGGTAGGCGATATTCTGCGCTTGGCTCTGTGGCTGAGCGTAAGACAAGGGTCGGTTTTGGATGACAGCTTGCTCGTCTCGTCGGGCTTGTTGTTGCGCCTGTGATTGAGATACCGGATCCTGAAATGCCTGCCGAGGCGTTATTTGCACATACGAATTGTCTGCAAGGACTGGCCCCGGATTTTCCCGCGCTGCGGAGTCGGATTCCTTGTCCAAGCTTGGAATATCATTGTCAAGCGGTGTTGATACCGGAAGATTGCCAGCCCAGAGGACGTTACGGGGCGCACCAACCGATGCTTTCGCTCGTACATCATCAGATCCCTCCGCCACTGAGTCTGACTGTTCACTACTCGAGACCAATCCCAGTTGACTCTCGCCTGCCACTGAATTGTTATTGAGGCTACCTTCGCTCGTGCGCACGCTCGCATCGTCATCCTCACTGTCATTTCCAGAATTCAGGGCGGGAAGCGCAAACAAGGCTAGCTGCCTTTGGTGGTCGCCTAGATGATTCCTCAGGTGAAGCAGCGACAAACAGTTCTCTCCACAGAGGCAGCAATCTGCGGTAGTCTCAATCTCGGCAGCGTTCTCGAGCTCATTGATGCGATCCTCCACGGATTCGCCGACGTTGTGCTCATTCAAGATGTGGTCTTTGAACAGGTTTCGATCGTAGAATCGCTGGGAGCAGCCAACTTGACAAGTCCAGTAGTGTCTGTGCATGTCTCGCTCATGCTGGAACCATTCACGGCGGCCTTCGAAGAGTCTGTGAGCCGCAGGGCATCCCGGATAGGTGCATACGTAGGGGCGAAGGTCCTTGTATATGTGCCTCCTACACTCAAGGTTAAAATACTTCTACATGGTACCGATATTTTAGGGGTGGGTGGCATACCTCCACGACCTTTTCGTCCGTATGGAGACGAGCATGAAGCAAAAGGGGCACTCAAAGGGAATTCCTTCCTTTGCCTGCTTGGGAAGTGACGGAAGCCTTGGGCCTTCGGCAGCACCGCCCGTAGATGTTGCAAAGGATGTCTGAGACACTCCTGTATCTGACTCTTCGTCCGCGTCAAGATCCAAGTGATGGGGACTGGCCACGACGGCTTGGGGAAGCGATGAAGCTATTGTACTCTGCGGCTGATGTCCGGTGCTCCCGTCATTCTCCTCAAGCACAGATCCTTGGGCCAATTTCTTCGCGTGCTCGCCTCGATACTTGAAGTATTGTCGGCGCTTGGATATCGCTATTCCAAGCCTTTTGACAACATCATCGGAGGCCGTCGGAAATCTTTCGCGGACGTGGCGGATATCATACCCATGAAAGTGGGAGGTGTCGATATTTGCAGAACAGAGAAATTGGTCATGAGGAGCAGGCTTCCGGATAGCCATGGAGAGTCTCATGAGCAAGGTTATTCGGGTTTTGATGCTGGCCATCAACTGGCGAAGCTCGGTCTCATCATCCAACGATCCGTCGCTACTACTATCACTCGATTCGTTTTCCGTTGAGTTGCAGTCAAGATCGGGTTCTGGAGGCAGTTTGTCCCATGCCGCCTTTTCGCCTTTGATGATAGCAGTGCCTTGTATGATGTCAGTAGGCTGGTCTTCAGAGTGACACTGCAGGCCTACCGTCTTCTATGAGCCCATTAAGGCTTTGGAGCAATGCTTGAACTCTTTCCCTGAGGTGCGATGCATCTCTGAGTCGATATTCCAGAGAGCTTCGTCCAGTTTTGTGGGCTCCGATGTTGCTGCTCCAGACCCGAAAGCGTCCGATGGCGTCCGAGATTTCAGAAGACGTAATCTCGTCTGAGAATTTTGGCTCTTTCTCGATGATAGACTCTCGCAACCTTTCGAAGGAGCTAAAGCACCTGGAGACGAGAGGTGCAATCGTAGCTGTTTGCACCACGTTTCCGAGTTTCTTCTCGCCCAGTTTTCCGCTTCTTCGGCTACCGTCACTGCCGTCCACGGACGTTCCAAAATCCACGCTCATGGTGAGCTCTACTCCTAGGCCGACAGATGGCTTGATATGTCGGCAGCCAAGATTAATTTCGGATAGCCGTCAAGGTGCCTCGAAATGGATGCGAACGAGTAGTCAAACAATGGTATATCTGGTGGTCATCTCCTAGCGCAACAGCACTCACTTCACAAGAGAGGCTAAGAATGATAAGCAAAGAGTCACTTGACCTACCCCGCCGTGCCCGCATGAGCGAAAGGCCATCTCATTGGTGAGATTGAGGATTAATAACTTGCGGCCCCCACCATGCGGAGGCATCGCGTAAGCGGAATTTCAGCCTTCTGAACTTCCATGCGACCAACTCAGTGCAAAGTGAAGCTACTCCGCGTCTCTGTCTCCATCCAAAGATCTGAAGCCAAAATGTCCGGAGTCGAAGCGGCAGGTCTCGTTCTCGGCGCACTTCCTCTGATAATTGAAGCGATCAAGGCTTACTCGGACGGCGCCTCCACGATAAAGCACTATGTCAGGTACAAAAGCCCCTTGACCAATCTCGCCGATGAGCTTGCCACAGAACGAGCCCTGTTTGAGAATGTCTGCGATGAACTGCTGGATGGTCTGGTCGAAGATAGCAAGTGGAAGGCTGAATTGCTACAAAACCCCGGCGGAGATGCTTGGAATGACCAACAGCTTGAAGAAAAGCTCAAGTCTCGTCTACTCGGCCCGTCATACGAAGAGTATTTGAAATCCATGAGAGACATGAAGCGAGCTGTAGTAGAGGTCAACGAGCTGTTGAAACTTGGGCCAAATCACAAGGTATTCATCATCTTCAGCCATCCGCGGCCTTTGCTGAGAATGCGTAGGTTCAGATAAATGCGAACAACCGTTTCGACAAGGAGAGGAAAAAGTTGAAGTTCAGTATCAAGAAGAAGCACTACGACAGCTTGGTCACCCAAATCCGCCGGAGCACGGAGAGACTGGACGAGATTACACGACATTGTTTGAAAGTGGAAGATCGTGTTAGGGGACCCCGAACATCGCACAATGCACGAAGGGCACCGGATCTGGACTTCAGTGCGATACAAGAATGTGCTGCTCGTGTCTACAATATCATATTGTGCGGCCTCCAATGCAGCTGCAGGTCCTCCCATGGCATCAACTTGCAATTGGAGCCGCAGAAGAAACTCACCGCGCGTGCCAGTTGCGGTCCTGGGAGCGCAACCCAATCGTCTTTCCGAGTGGTGTTTTCGTATGATGCGAGGGGATCATCTGACGGCGCGCAGCCATGGAACATAGAGGCCGTCGAGATTTATCCCGATGAAGACGAAACAAATGGCGCACCTCCTGCTGCGTCAAATTCTCAGAAACCGGCCGCTCTGGCAACTTCGGCAACAAAAGCAAGAGTACGATTCCAGGATACAGTAGCTCCGAAGTCCCCTGACAGCAGCGGAAAAGACCTCGCTTCCAACCAGTTGAACAGCCTCTACATTAGCCGGTCAAATATCTGTCTAGCACATCTGTTCCACGGAAAGCGTGCCATAATCTTCACAGATCAGCTTCTGAGGCCCGAGCCAGGGGCTTCGCAGTCAACGAACTCTCTTCACTCATCGTCGACAAACCCGAATCTTGTCTCTCTAAGGAAAGCTCTTCTCCTGGAGAGCACCGTGCAACATCGACGGCGCTTCAGCAACCTCGTCAGACTACGCCTATCTGTTACACTGGCATGGAGCCTGCTTCAACTACACCAGACCCCATGGTTCACCGGGACCTGGGGCAACTCCGACATCAACCTCCTTGACTGGCCCAACCACACATTGCTTGACCAACCGTACATCCGTCGGACAATCTCAGAGAACAGTGACACGCATTCCGTGCACCCATCGCATCAGAACACATCGGCTGGACCACGCAACAGGCCGCTGTTTGCCCTGGGCGTACTCCTGATCGAATTGTGCCTGGGAGCGCCTTTCGACAAGTTTCGCGAGCAGCAACAGTTGCAAGCGCTCGGCCTGGCGGATACATGCTCAGACTACGAAGTGGCGGATCGCCTCATAAATGACGTGTACAGTGAATTCGGAGAGACATACGGCGCTGCGGTACTGAAGTGCATTCGATGCGAGTTCGGCTGTCGACGGAACAGCCTCGATGACGAGCGCTTCAAAAGGGCTTTCTACAATGGCGTGATCGTGCTCTTGGAGCAGAACCTGGAAGTGTTCGGAAATCATTGAGAAGTTGGCGCACAATTGGAAGTTCGGGAGTGGAGACGGTTTCTCCTTTATCTATTCTCCAGGAACGTGACACTGTATGACGACGGATAGCTTTTAAGTCATAGGCACACATCACAAACGGAGCGATGAACCAACATCAAAAAAAAAGCATTTGGATATCTACGTGGGTAGTACGCATACACACATTCATAAACCCACAAACCCCAATCTCAATAGAAAACGTAATCCGTAACCATCATCAATGAAAACCCTACAGCTTAGAACCCCTTCCGAACTCTCACGGCGCCTCATGCACCTGCTGTCCCTCACTATTCTTATGCACCGGCGTTCCGTCGATCTGCGGGATGTTCGAATCCCACTGGTGCTGCTGTTGCTGTTGCTGCACCGGGGGAGACGGGGTATACAGCGGACTCGGGCTCATCGGCGGCGAGTACGGGCCCGGCGTGCTAGGCATGCTCGACACGCTCTGCTGCGTGTACTCATACTTGACATCTCCACTCGCGGGCGGCCCCTGCTGCGGCGGTGGCGGCGGCGCGTAGAAGCTCGCCGTGTTGCCGGGCTGCTGCATCTGCGGCACGCCGGCCATGGGCGGCGGAGGCTTGTAGTCGTTGGGGCCGGGACCGCCGGGCATGGGTGCACCGCCGCCGTACGGCATGGGAGGAGGCTGATGTTGGTGTTGAGGTTGAGGCGGGGGCGGAGGGCCGCTGGGCTGCGCGGGCTGGAAGGCGGCGGCCGCTGCGGCGTTGCGCTTGTCGCGGCGCCTCTTGAAGAGGAGGCAGATGACGACGCCGCCGAGGATGGCAAGGGCACCGAGACCACCGACAACGCCGCCGACAATGGCGCCGATGGATACCTTCTTCGAGTTGTCATCATCATCGCTGCTGGATGAGGACGAAGATGTGGAGGTGCCGCTGCTCAGGCCGGCGGAGAGGACCTGGGTTTGGGTGACGAAGACGGTGGGGAAGCTGAATTCGGGGATGGAGGTGAGGTAGGAGCTGATGTCGAATGTCTCCTGGCCGCTGTATGTGTACTCGACAGTGCCAGTGAAGGCGGAGACATCGCAGCCGTAGCCGGCGAGGGTGGTTGTGATGTAATCATACTTCCAGTCTACGCAGTATGGGGCCGAGGCATCGGTACTGTTGTGGGTGCCGAGTTAGAAAATTTGCTTAAGGGGGGATCGGACGGTGTCGGGAAACTCATACCATTTAGCCACCGCTTCATCTAGCAAGCAATCCGCCGCTGTGCAACTGGCAAGCTGTGCGCTTGGAACACAAGACGTGTAAAGGTAGCACGAGTCAAGGCTGGCCGGATCGCAACATCCGGCGACGTCCAGTAAGGTGTTTGTAGCGCAAACATATGTCCCAGCGCAGGTCAAGGCACTCTCTGTAAGGCAACTCAGTAACACGTCTTCGTGGGAGTTCCTGAAAAGACTCACCCGGATCTCCGTCTACAAAGCCACAGGTCTGGTCGTAATCGACATAGCGTTTGAGCAGCTCAATAGCTGCATCCTCAACTCGTGCTGCCCCGGTGATTCTCGGACTGAAGCCTTCGATTGGGTCAGGAGACACTGTTGCAGTAGGAGCGGGAATCGCATGGCGACTGGCCAGCACTGCTGCTGGAGCCAGAATCGCGCCAATATATCGAGGGGAAGGCATGATAAGAGGGCTCGAAAGCGATATGTTCGCAATTGGAGCAGAATAGAACCCAGCCAGCAAGGAATGGCCTGCCGCAAAAGAGGAAGACGTGAGAGAGAGAGGGAGAGAGCCGAGGAGAGTGGTACGCCCTTATCCGCGTTAAAGTATCTTGCTCCAGGCAGCACGAGGCTGAATCTCCACGCTCGGCCTCAGGATCCTTCGCCTGTAGGGGCTGGCTGGCGTCGGGCTGAAGGCGCCGAAGGCGGGATTACACTCTCAACCACTGCACTGGACACCAATCACCTAAATCCGCGGTCGCCGCCAACCCAGCGCAGCTCACCGCAGCTCGTAATAATCTCTTGAGACCAGCCCGTTTACAGCATGGTCGTACAACGGCAAGCTCATGCCGCCAGTGGCTGCGCCAGAAACAAACAAACTGTCGGGTGACGGCAGGCCCTGCACAGCGGATAGCCGTATTGAGATGGCGTGGCCGAGTCAGGAGCATCTCCGCAACTGCTTTAAGCGATGTTTTGCGTGCGGGTTGTCAGGGTCCTAAGTGGCATAGAGTTGGGAAGCCAAGCTGTGGCGCCTGCGCTGGCGGCCCGCTAGGGCGTGTTCGTATAGTGCCAAGGAGCGGCTGAAAGGCATGATCGAGCCGGATTGGGGAGTCAGAAACGAATGAAGTTAAAATTGGAAGGGTTCATTCCAGTTGGGCAGTCTTGTCTGTGGTGGTTCTGGTGCTTATGAGGCTTGACTTATGGCTGCATGCTACGAACGAGAGCTGCCGAGTGCTCGGTCCCTTGGAGTGACGTTTCTGCCCAAGTCCAGGTCAGTGCAACTACAATGGCTTGCGTTCTCTGGATTTTATTTCCTCCTCCTCGGCCGCACTGGGTCGGCAAGACGTCCAGCCATGCGATCCCAAAACTCGCTTTCGGCTCGCCATGTTGCTCACCGGTTCCTGAACAAAGCAGGCGCAGGCGCTGGGACAAAATCTGCCTTGCCAACGCAGCCACGTTGTGCTAGCGTCCTGTAACCGCCAGACCCAGCATCCGCCGCTTTACCGCTTTGGAGACAGTCCTGACCGTTGATCCGGCGTTACCCGCGGAGTGGTGCCTGTATGGCAACCACAGCTGATAGCTGGATTTTAATGAACATCAATGCGTGCCGTAGCTGTTGCTGGCCCCTTGTGCAACAGATCATTCTGATGGAGGCAGGGCGGGTAAGACGTATGCTTAAGATCTACTGCCGAGTCAGCACCTCCTCCGCGCTGGATGATCCGCTTTTGGGGGCCAGCAGATCATGCCTTTGTGGGCAATTCTGCCCGCCACTCAAAACGCAGCCGATTAAACGAGCATCGACAATGACGGAACGCAAGGCTGCCGTGCTTCGGCATCTTCCTTGCGAAAGCCGGCGGGCGATCCGCCTGCCCGACTTTGTAGCGAGGCTGAGGCTCTTCATCGCCTTGGCGGTGAAAACAGGCACAGCGGCGTTTGAGATGGGGTCTTGCTGGGCGAAGCTATCAATAGCCGACATCTGGCCACCCGAATTGCCGAGAGCGTCGGATATGATTGCTTGATGGCTCGAGGCTTCATCCGACACTCACAGAAGTCGTTCCTTCTGCCAAGTTCTCGAAGGCGTTGCGATATCGCTGATGGCCTCCCACTGAAGTTGACAGCCTTGACACCGGTGATATCTGGTTCCGATCCTATCATCCTGACATGGGTTCCTGACACCAGTGGTGCATTGTTGCAGTCGACAATATCATTCTTTGGTATATCCGTCCTAACGCCAGGTCCAATTGTTGAACATCTAAAGTCCCGCCGCTCATGCTTCCCCGTGGTCGTGTTGGTCTCTTTCCACAAGACACGGTATACACAATGTTGTACATACAAAGAAAGCCCGTCGGAGGGCTGGTCGATCGATTTCTTTACTTCCGCTTGTGCGGACCGACGATCTTGGGGTACATACGCGACAAGTGGTAGTTGATGGAGTTCTTCTTCTGAGCCGCAGGTCTCTGCATTCCATCGTATTAGCATGCCGCTTGCGGAAGATTGGGATGTTGCGACGAACCGGCGCATCCATGCAGGCTCTCAGTTGCGACTCAACGGCCACACAACCACCAACATTATACCCTTGAGATGCCCAGCAGCCTGAAACTCGCCAGTCAGCCATTGATGTTCATGATCCATCCGTCTTCAATTGTATGCCGCCTCTGAGAGCTCGCGCAAGATGTCAAGCTCCACTGTCTCTTCTTCATTTCCCAGTACACCACCCAGTTTTCAGTTCCCCTTCTCAACAATAGCATCGAGCTGCACGTACCCAGAACGGTTGTCATGATACCAACGCACGGGTTGCCCTCAGTCTTATTGGGGTTTCGGACACGCAGCTTGGGAAGAGGCGGCAGCGGGCGGCCGGCGACCTTGGTGGCTCCAAGAGGCTTTGGCGGCGGCATTGCGACGGACGATACGGGATACGAAACTAGAACCGACAGCGAGCGGAACTTTCGAGGTGGTGCGGGATGACGAAGGTCGCGACAGGACATCCAAAATCTCAGGCGGGCGGCGAAATGCTCGGCGCGGCGGCGGCGGACGAATCACGTGTCGACGCATCTCCACCATCCCGTCACTGTTTACACCAAAACACACCGCGATAAGCACGCGCAAAAGCACCACATCCCGACCGACCGCCGACTCCGGACCGCGCGACGAATAATCTCCACCCGTGGGGATATCTGGATCGCGTCGCGTTCTGCTGCCGGTAGTTACCACTCGAAATGGCCGACGCACCTTCCTCCACCCCGCCGCCGCAGCAGGAGCAACCCATGCGACCGGCTTCCTTTGGGGCAACATGGAACGACTCCGACGCCTCCTTCTTGCAGCCCGGCGCTGTTCCGCTCCCCAAGGCCCATCGCGCATGGGAGCGCCAACCGCACTCACCCTTTAAGCGCAATGGAAAGTACCGCAAGGTGTGGAAGCGCTACGAACTGCGCTCCGAGCCCGAACCCCAGACCAGCGCCGCAAACATGGAAAAGAAAAGCCCAGCGAAATCCCCGAGGAAGGTCGTCAAGAAGCGCGCTTTGGATACACCTGCGGATCCCACTGCGACGCCTGGGAGGAGGGCCCCGAAGAGCAAAGCTTTCGCCCCGACGCGCTGGGAGACGCCGCGGAGGCATAGCGGCAGGATTGCTTCTCGTATGTCGCCGACACTCCGTTTCGCTATCATACTATCGGTACTAATTCTCTACTAGGTAAAATTGCCCAGCCGATTTTTGCGAGAGACCCAAGCCCAGAACTCGCCAACGTAACATCTGCGACAAAGGACAACAACGAAGATCGTGGCGTTACAAAAGACGTGGACATGAGTTTGCAGGAGGATCACCCCCTGGAAGACATGCAAGACGAGCCAATGGCTGGAGCCCAAGAGGATTCGGAAGCTATTGCAGCCCCTGCTACGGATGCGAAACCGGAGGACGATACAACAGCTGAAGAGAATGTAGCCGAAGACTGCCAACTGAATACCATCCTGTCAGAAGCCACATCCCAAAGCCCTGCTGTGGGAAGAGAAAATGAGCCGCGAGCGGCGAAAGGGACAGAAGAACATAACGCTGCTGGACATGATGTCGAAATTCTGGCTATTCATAAATCGCCATCCCCTTCACGACGGGGGACCACAGAACCCGGAACCCAGCCGAGAGTTGAGGATGTGTCTGCTGGCGGCGAACCTGCTTCTGAAGAGGCGAGTTCGGGTGCTGTCAAATCAATCAACGATCAGGAAGGGAAACAAGCAGACCAGGTGCAACCCGAGACGGATACGGCTGCGCACCTTGCGTCGACTCCGGACGGAAAGCGAGTGGATCTGGAAGAGGAGGGTGAACATCTGCCAGAGCGAAGCGAGAATGCAGAGGTTGTCGTGGATGCTGTCTTGGTAGACCAAACATCTCCCAATTTCCCGGAGGCTCAGCCTTCTGAATCATCCGTCCAGAATGATTCAGACAATGAGCAAGCCGAGGCAACAGTTGCGCAGACCGAATCTGTTGACTTCGCTACAACAGTTGCAGAGGCAGACGTCAATACGACAACACAGGATGCGGAGCAATTGGGCAGTGAAGTGTCTTCTACCGGCAATCCCCTGCCTAAAGAGACCGCAACCATGCAAGAAGAATACAACGTCAGCTTGGAACAACAGCTTCAGACTGATGCAGCCGAAGCTCTCGGGTCCGACTCTGCCGTAGAAGAGGAGGAAGCCTCTTTATCCGAGGAATCATCGGATGAGTCGGAGCATCTGGACGAGGATGGATTCACGCTTACAGAAGCAGCTGAGAGTGATGAAGACGATGCGGTCAACATACCATCACCCTCTCTTTCAGCGGCAGAATCTCCCAAATTTTCTTCAATTGCCGATACGTTGACCCTCAACCTGCCCGACCGGACACCTCCAAAGAACAGGACCACCAAGGAAATTTCAGAAGAACCTGCCTCCCCAATCGACGAGGACACCGCTTTCTTGAAGGATTTCCTATCGCGCGCTGACGCATCAAAGGCGAGCCGTGAGGCTGCTGTCACTCAGCTTGAGACCATGACCAAACGTCGGGACTCGGATAGAATACGCCAGGCACTTGCATCTCCCCGGATGGCGCTTGAAAGCAAGGACCCGAACTCACCCAACGGCGCCAGCGCTGGGTCACCTTCACTTAAGGCCAAAGCGAAGGACTCCGAATACGCATCAGGCACCTCGGCTCTGGATGGCAAGAAAGTCGACTTTGGCGACCTAACTTCTGATCTCACGCTCGAGGAACCCGGCGATGGGCCACCCGCCCCAGCACTGGCGGCAACAACACCCAAACCGCAAAGCAATAGACGTAGCTCTCGCGCGCGGCAAACGCGCCTTCCGGCCGCATCTTCCGGTCCCAACCGCATCCAATTCCGCGGTGCCGTCGGCGGCGACCCCGTTGTGCTCAAGAAGTCAGATGCGCAGGAAATTGCTGCCGCCACGCGCACCAACACGCGAAAGAACAAGGGCAGCGCACTCGCCGCGCCGATCCGCCTCAATAAGCTCAAGGCGGAATTCCTCAAAGCTGGCAACGTGCCCGACGCGCCGGCGCCCGACGGGTCGCTGCCCGTGTTCGCGGACCCAGAGATCGACGTGTGGCAGGCCAGCAAGCTTCGCTGGGACAGCCAGCTCGCGTACTTTCAGGAGGAAGGCAACCTTGCGGGATTGACGAGCTTGTCTGACGATGAGTCTGCCGAGCCGGCAGAGATCGAACTGTCATCGCAGGTGAAGGAAGAGAGCAGCAAGAAGAGGAAGGATAAGAGCGTGGACCCGCCCGCTTCAACGCCTGCGCGTACGAAGCGGGCTAAGGGCCTGGGGGCTGGGAACGGCACCCCCGCGAAAGGCCTGCTGGCTCCCGCGAGTCTGCTGCCTGCGGAGGTGCAGGCGGAGATGGAAAAGAACGACTCGGCAGGAGAAGACGGCAAGAAGAAGAGCAGCAACGGGAAGAAAGCGTCCGCCATACCCCCTCCTTCATCATCCAGCAAGAGCGGCAGTGGTACCTCAAAGGGAGGGAAGAAAGCGAACAAGACGGCGGTCAAGGAAGCACAGCCCGCTGTCCCTACCGAGACCCCAGCACCGCTGCAAGAAAGCAACAGCAAGAGCGACACCGTACAACCTACTCCCGCTCCTGCTCCCGCTCCTACCGCTCAAGCACCACCACCTCCTTCTCAGCTCCCCGCCCCCGCCTCCCGCCGCAGCCGCCTCCAAACTCCGCGAAAGGTCAAGCTGCCCGTTCCCGTGTCGTCTTCATTCTTATCATCGTCATCATCCACAAGCGGCATCCCCGCCGTCCATTCTCCCGCTCCTGCCAAGCCAACACCGGCACCGGCGGCGCAGAACAAAGACATCAACAACGTTCCCGGCAGGCTCATCGGCTCCACGCCGCGGAAGATGGCTGGCATCGCGAAGCCTTCTGCCGCAGCACCAGGCGGCGGCGGTGCCGACACCGGTAATGCTACCACCCAGGGACTGAGCGCTGGTCGCAGGAGGGCTGGGACGAGGAGGACGTGAGCGTGAGCGGCCTCCCTCTTTCTTTTGCAAATTCTTTTTTCCTGTTTATTCTGGGTTCGTTTGATGTTGGAGCGAAATGGATATACCCAAGAGGCAAAAGGCGTAGGTGGCGTAGCGGTTGATTGATTTTGAAATCTCTACAGCGGAAGAGATTGTAGGGGTTATGATGGATGGTTGCATTAGGGGATGAGGCATTTGGGTTTGGTATTTTTTTCTCTTTTGTTGATCTCTCTCTTTCTCCATGGGAGATTGGTTCACGAGTCCATGCAGGCAGCAAAGGCGTACGTAGCCAATGAGTGCATCTTTGGACGGGAAGACGGAAATCGGGGATACTGCACATATTTATTTTTTTGGCAAATGATTCAGCTCATCCTGGAAACTTTCTCTTGGATTTGATATGATTTTTTTTTTGTGATCGTGCGTCTCTTCACGCCCAGCTGTTCGAGACGATTAGAACTAAAAACAAGGATATATACTTTGTAGCAGGCAGGAACCGCCAAGCAAGAGATGAAAGACAAGAGGAATGGTGTCTCGCACCGCGGGACAAGAGGCCGTGAAGAGAAAAGGAACCAGACCGGTTGGTTCGGGTGTCGCTGAGACCCTAAAAACCCACAGGCTCTGAAGACAAAGGGGGGGAATATATGGACCAAGAAAAGGGTCAAAAGACCTTAAGATCAACAGGAAAGATTTCTATACACAATCTCGGTTCTCGCAAGCGCGCAAGTTTTTTTCGTTTCGAAGATGAGTGGCGTCCGAAGAAATGAAGCGAATTCATCATAATCATCAACAAGAAAAAAGGCGGGAAAGGCGGGGGTTGCGGTCTTCAATACGCATCGCCCCAATCGACGTCGCCGACCTCGTCGCCCTCCTGCAGCGGGCTGCGCAGGCCCATCTTCCGCTCGTCGCGCTGGCGCTGCTTGCGCTCCTTGCGCGTCACCAGGTGCGGCGTCACGGGCGTGATGGGCGTGTACGGCATGTACGGGCTGTACGGCGTCATGGGCACGCCCGTCGCGGGGGTGCGCAGGCCGCGATTCGACGGCGACAGCACGTCGCGCGTGCGGTTGCGCGCCTCGATGACGGTCGTCTTGGTGGAGGGCAGCTGCGCCGAGCCGGGAGTCATGCTGCGCAGCGGCAGCTCCGAGGTCGACGAGGTGGCGGAGCGGGCGGAGGCGTGGTGCGGGGCGAATCGAGGGGGAGGCGGCAGGTCGGTCGTGCGGATGGCCGGGGGAGGGCCCGAGGGCTGCACGTCGCCGGCGCGCATGGCGATGTCGATGGTGTTGCTGCCGTTGCTGGGGCGCGGCGAGTGCGAGCTGTGCATGGAGCGGGCGTCCAGCATGCGCCCGCTTTCGCTGCGCTGGGGGTGAGGGCGCGGGAGCGGGTGTGGGTGGCCGAGATCCTCGTAGCGGAAGGGTCCGAGGGACTCTGCGGTGCCGGGGGTGGTCGGCGTGGGAGTGGCCGAGGGTGGGGATGGTGGCGGGCCGGGGTTGTAGAAGCGCGGGGACAGCGGAGTACGGGCTTCCTCGTCGTCGCCGCCCTGTCCTGGATACTTTGCAATGGGACCGCTGATGCGAAGATTGCGGATGCTGCGGCGGGTCTTGCTGCCACTGGAGTCAACGGATGCCGTGCGGTCCTTCTTTGCGAAATGGCCGCGGGGCGACGAAGGCGGTGGGCTGGTGTAGTTCTGGCGGCGAGTAGCGGCCATTGGGCTTTCCGGAGGGTAGATGGCGCGGACAGGACTGCGAGGGCTGGCCGGCGAGATAGGGCTCGCGGGATTCTGACTGCTGGGTACTCGGAGAGAGGCGGTAGTGTTGATCTTGGGCGGGCGGCCTTTCTGCTGCACGGGGTAGTGGTGCCCTTCTTCCTCGGGAATTTCTTGGATCTCCTCGTCGGACGAGTGAGGCGCTTTCTTGTTCTTCTCCTCGTCGTGCTCCATGACGGCGGCGTATAATCTCTCCATCTCTTTCTGTCTCTCCTCCTGCTGGTTCTTCAGGAAGTTCTGGTCGAAAGATGTCATGCTCTGGCAGCTAGGGCTGATGGGACTTGTAGGCACACTCTGCTGCTGGCGCTCGGCAATGCTCGACTGGCTCTTCTTGAAGGCGTGCTTGAGCTTGCTGGGGCTGAGCGGCGAGCGCCAGCCGCGCAATGGCGAGACGGGAGTCATCTCGAAGCCATTGGTGCCGTTCGCCTTGACGACGTCGACGCGCTGGTCGGTAACGGCGCGACGCATCTTGCGTCCGTAGGTGAGCAGGGCAGTGCCGACGACAAGCACGCAGAAGATGTAGGCGCCGATGATGCCGCAGATCTGGGCGGGCAGGTAAGCCTTGTTGCGGAGGGCGTGTTCAGCGACAGGGGCGGGGTTTGCGTCGAAGTCGACGTCGAAGGCTCCGGGAGTGGCAAAGACGGGTGTGAAAAAGGCTGCTCCGACGGCGGCTAGGGCTCGTGGAGCTCGCATGGTCTTGTAGCTCTGGGACACCTAGGGGGAGCAGCAGCCAGGAACAGAGTCGCGACGCAGATGCGACAATATGAAGGTCACTCGGGGCATTCGGGGTAATGCAGCGATCCACATGGTCGGCTGCACGACAGCGATGAGCGTATATATTGGGCTGGGCCGGACTGGCGGTGGTGGTGAACGCTCGACCAGTCAGGCGGTTGAACGCGCTTTGTGCCTTCTGATTGGCTGCGACCTGCGGGCTGTAAGCGCCCACCCATGCTCTTCACCTCTTCACTTATCGCGCCACGCTGCCTTCCGCCCGCCGTGATGTGTTCCTGCACTGCATGTGCATGTGCATGCAGCGTTCGTTGTGAAGAGGCGTGCCACGGCCGCTGCCCCCGCCGTCAGCACGGCAGAGCGTACGTCGTCGCGGCGAGCGATGCGGATGTCGAGGTGCTGCGCGAGGCCGCTGTCGAGGCCCACAACAGGCAGCGTGATTGCCGCACCGTAAGCGCCCGCCACTCGCCGCAGTCCAATCAGCAGCCTGCGCCCTTGCATGGCTGTGCGCCCGCCCGGCCGCTTCACCGGCCTTGCACGCCTCGAGGAGCTGCCGCCAACCTAATCCGCACGCACAGCCAGCCAGACGCCGCCAGTATTTGAAAGTCACGAGCTTCTCTGTCGGTGTCCGCTCCACCTCGCGCCCGATCCGTCATCACATCGCTTGCATCCTCTCCTTTAATACTACCTACCTCGTCATAGCATCACAGCCCAACGCCAATCGGCTTCCCACAGCCTTGCCCACACGGCCGAAATCCTCATTCCGTCTGTGCAGGCCCGCTGCCGCATCACCTCGTAGCTGATCTCACTTCCACACCCTCCTCTATTGGCCTCTATGCGTCGCGAATGCCTCCTTGACCGTGCCACCGGCCAGCACATCGGCCATGCATTTCTCATCCGCATCCACCAGCTTCGGAATGAGCTCCAGCACTGCGTCTACCTTGTCCTTCGGGATCACCACAGCACTATTCTCGGCAGGGTCCAGCATAACGATGTCACCCTGTAATGTATAAGCATGTAAGCTAGCGAGCGCGAGTCAGGATTGTCTGGAAGGATTTGGGGCCGGAGAAGAACACATGGTCTGGGATTCCTTCTCGCCGACGAATGACACTCCGAGCAGCTCCATTGCAAAGCCGTGGTAGGAGTCGGTGAAGCGCCAGAATGCGCAGGGACTTACCGACACAACCGTCACGTCACCAAGCTCGACGGGATATCCAACGGCGTAGGCCTTCGTCTGAGCTCCTGCACCCACGCTGCTCGTTCCCTTGCTCCACACTGGGATCTTGAGCCCTTTCAGAGTATCCAAATCCCTTACTCTTCCAGACACCAGCACACCTTTCGCTCCCAGCTGTTCCATGCGCACGCCATTTATGCCTCCGACCACTGCGCAAGCTTGCCCTTCTGGCTGTGACAGGACGACAATCGTTTCCGGGTTGACGAGGTCGGCGTAGGGCGTGCCCGGTGCGATCTTGCTCGCATTCTTGTCGGCGGGATCGTTCAATTGCGGCTTGTCGCCAACAGGCTTAGGAAATGATTCGGTCGTTTTGGGAGAGAAGTGGACTGTGCTGGCTGGAGCGACCACGCGGGTCGTTCCGGTCTTGAGCGGACCTGTCCGTATTTAACGTCAGCATCTTGGCGTTACCAGGAGCTACGGCAAGAGATACGCTAGACGCGGCGAACGGAGGAGGCTAATGAAGTTGCTGGATTTACCTATGTCTGGAATAAAGCCAGCACCGGGGACATTGAGCTTGAGGAGAGCGTCCGAGACCTGTGTTGGGCAAGTCAGCAGCCATGTCTTGGTCCAGACGTCCTCAGAGCTCTCAGAACAAGCTATGGCCAATTGTGGATGCACAAGGCAGCAGAACAGCGTCGGCTAACATACGTCGCAGGCGGTGTATTTAGCAAGCAGATCAAGCTGAGCGGACGACATTGTGAAAGGATTGAGGCGGCGCAGCGTAGCAAACATGGCAAGAAGGCGTTGTTGAAGGGGTTGCGGAGATGGAGGGGCAGCTCCGGTCAAGGAGTCGAGCTTGTCGCGGATGCATCCGATGACGCATGCGGGGAAAGTCGGCGTCGCGTCAGCGCTGGGCAACTTTGCCGCGGTCCCTCCGCCCGACTTCACCTTCACTCCAAGACACATCCAGGCCAACCAGCACATTCGTTGTCCGCCAAAGTCATCTTCAATATGCCTTTTACTAACTTCCATCGCTAGAGAGCAACGTCACCGCCGGGCCGCTTCCGATGCACCACCGAGAGGGATGTCCGGCACCTTTCCTCCCTCCAAAGTTATGAAAAATTCTGTTGTGTAGCCCATTGAGCGGCTGTCTTCTGCTAAGAAGTTCGACTTTTCAGCATTATGAGATAATCTACACCTACAAGTGCTCGGATGCCCACAAGGCCAGACTACCCACATCCCGCTCCCGCTTGGCTTGGAACTCGGCAATCGGCGTAATGTTGCAGGTGCGAAGTGCACGCAGCATTCCTGAACGTAACTCGTCATCACGTTTAGCTTTCAATATCTATTTCTTTTCCACTTCCAAATCACTCATAAGCACGACACCAACTTCTGTCCAGCACTGTTCACGTGTCTCACCGGCATCGGCATGTTTGAGAGATAGAAAAGATGATCATGACACGTCCGGAGCTGCCAAGACGCTCTCATCCTTCGCACTTTCCGAGTCAGCAACTCGGTCTATGTCTCACCGAGATTGATTACCCGTGAACGGTGAGGGAGTATCGCTGTGAGCTAATCGGGGTTCGAGAACCGGTGTGCAGATCCCCGAGCTCCGCTGTCTAGGTCACACACCATCAACGCATCATACCTTCCGGCTGCCCCAAACGGATGGTACATGCATAGTTGCAGCCTCAGAGATGCGTACGTATATGGTGAAAACGAACACGAGCACGAGCACGCGCTGTGCCGAGCACCAAGGAGAAGGGCTAGTTTCCCCGCACTCCACAGACGCCATTTCCCCACACTCGTATGTGTTCCCGCCTTCGGATGTGGCTTGCTCTTCCGGCCATGCTTCGCCTGAACCCTGCAAACACCGTGCGTAATGACCGCAGAGCGAATTTGCCATGGAGCTATTAAAGGGTCATTACGCTGCCGACACTTCTCCTACCTGCATGCAGCCACGGGACGTTTGAGCTCAGCTCCCTTTTGCCGCTCTTGTCCCAGATATCAGCCCTGTGCTCTCCTGGCTGGGGCTTTATCCGCAGGAAATGGCACCGGCAATGCCGACTTCAACGCGCATTTTGCTGGCGGTACTGGCTCCTGCAGTAGCGGCTGCTTTAACAACTTCTTCTAGGTAAGTTCTGCTTCTGGATTCAGTCTACCTTCAGAAGCAGCTATACGTGACCTTCATGGAAGGAGAAAAAGACATTGCTCTACGCGTTAGCTTCCAGAGAAAATGTGCGGTGGAGATCTCGGCTCGTCGGGGATCCCGAACTTGATCCTCGCTGGTCGTTTCGCAGCAGCATTCTGGATCCAGGGCCAATATAACACGCTGCATTGCCACTACTGCACACCTTTTATCCTATTCTGACTTTTCCTAGCACGTCAGATGTCTACCCAATAATATACAACTCCGCCAACGCGTCGACCACATTCAATTACTCCTCATCGACATGCGTAACCCTTACTGCAGCGAACCCAGTGGTCACCTTAGACTACATCTGGGAAATTGGAGGATTCCCCTTCATTGAAGTCACCGATGCTCCCACGAGCGGTGTCCAGGTCGAAAGCAGGTACTCCGAGGCAAAGGCTAGCCTTGATCTTCCGCAGGCTGATGGGCCATGGACATTCTCGAACGGGCTGAGCAATTCCTTTCGGGTCGAAACCTTCAATGTCTCCTCACCTGGGAGACTACAGTCCTTCTTCATCCAAGGTGGGCAAAGGTGGCAGGCAATCAAACTGTTGGGAGAAGGGAGCTTCACGTTCTGCGGTGCAGGTATGGCTTCAGGGAACGACATCAGGACAATTGAAGAGCTCCCGGGAAACTTCCACAGCTCCAACGACTGGTACAACAAGATTTGGGCACTTGGAGTTAGGTCCGCGCAGCAGGCTTGTATCGCAAGCGGCAGCGCTCCTTCAACTTGGGAGATCACCGACGATGGAGCCTTCATCCGCGGCCAAACTCCTGCCCAGTCATCTCTTGGAACGGAGTACGGCAACTACACGTTGACCTTCTCCACAAAGATCGCCCGTGGCGGTACTGGATGGCGTGTTGCGGCAAGTCTTCAGGGCTATGGACAGTACTTTGTCCTCACTAGCGAATATCCAGAAGGCACATTCCTAAACACCAACCGGACTCTTCTGCCTCCGAATACTCTTGTCACCAACTACGGCTGGAGTATTATCAATCAAACCACCTTGGAAACTGGCCCAACCATTTATTATCCAGTGCTTTTCGAAGTCAAGGAAGGCGAGTGGCATAATATCTCCACAACTATCAACGCCACTGGATACACGGTTTCTATCGATGGAAGCGATCCGATCTTTGTATCAAACGCAAACAGCATCGATAACGGCCAGTCCACTTTCGCCTCTGGAGACAAGACGGCAGGAACATGGGGTTTCGGTCCGTTCCAAGACCAGGAAGCTTACTTCACCAACGTAGTTGTTGAGGATGATAACGGCACCGTCCTCTATGAGAGTGACCTGAAGGGCGATTCGGTCCTGGAAGAGCACGGAGTCGCGGTCAACACCCACAACGTCTGCCTTGACGGCGCGAAGCGAGATCGGCTGGTCTGGATGGGCGACTACGCCCACACGCAGCGCATCATCGGCGCCAGCACGAACAGCTCCGAGTTCTCGACCGGCACCCTCGCCTACGCCCTGGAATGGCAAGCATCAAACAGCTCCCAATACCCGGGCTTCTCTGGCATGTCCGCCTCGATGGGCGCCTCTCCAGCATTCGGCACTAACCGCGCTGGCTATGGCCTGATCGACTACCAGTTCGGCTACCTGATCGCTTTCGCTGACTACTATCATGCCACGGGCGACCTCCCCTTCCTCACGACGCACTACCCCCAGCTTAAGATCATCGCCGCCTCCCTCATATCCAACCTCGTCGACCCCTCCACCAACCTCATCTCCACCGGCTCCATCCCAGGCCGCTTCTTCCTCGGCCCCTCGGCCAACGGCACCGCCCCCGCCGCCATGTTCGCCTACGCCCTCAACCTAACCGCCGGCCTCGCCACCGCCGTCAACGACACCACCTCCGCCGCGTCCTGGTCCGCCGCCGCCAACGACGTCGCCGATGCCGTCAACACGCTGCTCTGGAACGAGGAGCTGGGGACCTACGCGGTGTCGCTGGGTGATGGCTTCGCCAACTCGAGCATCGCCGCCACCGCGTTCCCCATCCTCGCCGGCATCGCGCCCGCGGACCGCGCGGCCGCCGCCATCGCCGCGCTCGACCGGCTGAGGCTGGGCGTCGGCTACAAGACCGACTCGTCGATCGACACCCCCGCGGACGAGACGTCGCTGTCGCCCAACCTGTGCGGGTTCCTGCTCGAGGCGCTGCTGAAGGCGAGCGCCGCGGCGGCGGCGGCGGCGGCGTTCCCGTCCGCGGGCGGCAACGGCACCACCACCTCCTCCAACAATGCCGCGAAGACGGCCATATCGGTCCTCCTCGACCGGCTCTGGCCCGCCATGGTGACGGACGACCGGTACGCCACCGGCTCCAGCTGGGAATACGTCTACGGCGACGGCCGCCCCGGGCTCGACACGTACACCAGCCACGCGCACCCCTGGGGCGGCGCGCCGACGTACGTGCTGTCCGAGTACGTCCTCGGCGTGCGGGCGTCGAGCGCGGGGTTCGAGACGTGGGTCTTTGAGCCGAGCGTGGCGGTGAGCGGGGACGTGGATGTCGAGTGGGTGACGGGGAGGGTGCCGGTGCCGAATGGTGGGACGGTGGAGGCGGGGTGGTGGAGGTTGGAGGGTGGGGGTGTGCGGGTGAGGGTTTGTGGGGTGGAGGGGACGAGGGGGGTAGTGAGGGTGCCGGGGAGGAAGGAGGTTAGTGTGAAGGGCGGGGAGTGTGTGGATGCGGTGTTGTAGGTGGGTGTGTATGTGGGAGGATTTAACAGGGGAGTGGTAGTGATAACGAACGTCGCTATGAGTTCGATGCACAATGTTTCTTCTGTGAGAGTGTCTTGTGTGGCACAGTCGCTGCTTGTTATTGTGACAGCTTGCGGGTACCAAAGTATGGGCAGCTGAAGCAATTGTCCGGACGTAAATGTTCCAATTTATTTGTGACATTTGCGTCCGGATCACATCTTCAACTCCGCACTAAAAGTGTAATTATTAGAGCAGCAGTAGCCAACTGCTGGACTGTAAAGTCGGTTAGGAGTGCTGCCAAGTAATTTCCTCGATTCCGTTCAGCAACAGCACATTGTAGGGATTGAGAATGAACGTCAATATATCAGGCAATGCGTCCGGAGTCGAAACCAAAAGCCGGACATATTTGTTGCCTTTTTCTCTCCACATCTGCGTCCGGACAACCTCTTCAACTCCCCATGTTTGGGTGAGTTATCAGGCGCACCCTGCTTCGCGGAGGCGAGGCAGGTCAATTCAGCACTTCTTAAGCACCGCATGAGGCATCGTTTTGTCTATAATACAATTTTTTTATTGGTTAACCGTAGGCTATCTCATACCAAGATAAATGTAGGTCTGTAGTGAGCATGTTTCAGCAGTCCAAATTCCCTTTTTTTTTTGCCCCTGATGACGTCCTTGGTGACCAAACTCCCAGAATCGACTTATTCAACCCGTGTGAGCTGAGGTCCCTCGAAAATAATGCCAATTTTGAACCAAACGAACCCCAGTCCTCGCACCCTCATGCCTAATTGTCAATGCTCATGGCTTCATCTACGAGAGCATCGTATTCCTCCTTGAAACCCGCATCCCGCATGGCCTCCCCTGATGCTTCCATAATATCCTCCAGGTCGGCATGAGCTGCCGAAACGGGGTCCAACTCCCTCCTCGCATCCGTCGCCATCTGCTCCACCGCCGCCGTCACATTCAGCGCACCTTTCATGAGCTTCAGCAGCGCCTCGTGGTGCTCCGCAATCTCGTTCTGTTGGTCGAAGGTCCGAGCGTAGAGCATCAGGGCCATCTTTCGGAATGCCTCTACTTTCCTCTCTGACACTTTAAGCTTCTCCGTGCTCTGCAGGGCAACGTGGTGATGGTATGCGCGCTGCTCGCGCAGATGGGAGATCTCACGGTCTTTCTCGTCCTCGCGCTCGGTGTAGACGCGTAATCTTTGGCGCAAATTGACGAGCTCGGTGTCGCGAAGTCGGACGTCGGGAGGGATTTCGTAAGGCTCAATGGCTTTACGTTGGCGTTTTGGTGGCGGGCCGGCGACACTGTCTGAGGAGGATGGGCGCTTGCCAGTTTGCGCCGACGGGGCTGGAGAGACAGACGCTGTTGCGCTGCATTTTCGGATTGTCGAGGTTCCACTAAGAGGTTGCTGGTGTTGCTTCGGGGGGCGATCAAGCGTGGTCGGGCGTGCTGGTGAAGGCGATGGGAGCTGAAGAGGGCCCTGTGGTGTAGACGGGGGTAAGATGGGAGACCCCACAGTACTTTGTGGCGCTGAATCACGAGATGTCGAATCTGTGGGCTCAGCTGCAAATGTAGATTCATGTTCGAGCTTGGTAGTGACGGGCTCAATGGACGGAGTCGTCTTCGCCAACGGCTCGGTCGAAATCACACTTTCTTCCGATGGAGCCGACGCCTGTCCCTGTTCTGGGGCCCGTGGAATCTCACGATCCTCCGTAAGTGTGGCTGATGGCTGCTCGAACATGGGGGTTTTCTGAGAAACCAAGCGCTGCTCCGGCACTGAATTGTGCTCTGCCACTAAAGGCGGTTCGGTCACCGAGGTCTGTTCGGTCACCGAAGTCTGTTCGACAACCGAGGCTTGTCCTGTTGGTGCAGCTTCAGCCTCTTCAGCTACAACAGGAGCCGCGGCGCTGGATCCATCATTTGTAGGAGCAGGGTGGCAGCCATGGAACCAGTAACGTTTATCTTTCCCTTTGTGAAGAGACGTGAAAGTCTTGCCATCCTTCTCATACGCTGGCCGGCCGCGATTTGGACGTGTGAAGGTGATTTGGCCCTTCGGGGTGAAGTCAAACGCCCAATACCTGTGCTTCTCGTCTGGAGTCCAATGCTTCGATCGAAAGATGTCCCAGGCGGCCTTGTCGTCCAGGTAGACGAAGTGGGGAGGATTGGTGTCACTTGGCTGCTTGGGGACGTTCCGGCCGGTATACAACTTCCACGTAGGATGGCCTGGCTTCTTCGTCCTGAACTTTTCGACGAGCTCGGGAGAGGCGTCACCGTTTCCATCGGTCGGCTGCCAAATCCCTCTTTCAACTTTGCCATCCGACATTGTCGGACGTGTGGCAGCTGGCGCAGGTGTATCATTCTTTTTCTGCGCGACCCTGGTTCTAGACTTCCGCGCCCTCGCTGGAGCTACCTGAGAGGTAACAGTCGGAGGTGCCTCGCTCTTGGAATGTGATGGCTGGGCGATAGCAGACTTGCACTGAGTCTTCGCAGCTTGCTTAGCGGGAGGCTTGGCATCTGGGTTGGGCTTCAATGTCTTCGTGATCTTCGATTGAGTCTTGGTAGTCTTTGGCGGGACAGCTGGGCCTGCTTCGCCAGGTGAGCTGCCTAGCTTCGGCTTGGGAGCAGAACCAGTCTTCACTGCCGGCTTCTTCGGTGCCGTCTTCTTGGCCGCCGTTGGTGCTGCGGTCGCACCGGTTGTCGAGCTTGCCTGTTCAGCGGCCATTGAATTCGGTGAAGTGGAGAGTGATGGGGAATGAAGAAGTGAGACTTCAGTTTGAAGTAGCAGTTGTCAAAGTGTGCCTCGTGTGGCGTTTGTAATGAGATGTGAGCAGCCAGATCTGGTGTAGGACGGGAGACGAGATGGTCAGTTGCACATACGAGTTTGGTTGAGTAGAGGAGAAGATTTGGATGAAGAGGAAGATAGATGAGGATTATATGCAGACAAGAAATGGATCCTTGTTGCACGTGGAAGCGAGAGCGGAAAGCAGCGCAAAGACTTGTGACATTGGGAAGGTACACGGGAGCGATGCTGCCTGGTTTAGACCTGAGAGGGAAATCACAAAATATCAGAATAGCAGGAGGTGGACAGTTTTGCAGCCTCAGCACAGCTCAATCGGGCGGAGTCAGCAAGGTTAGCCTACGCCGAGGAGTCACCATTTGATAAGCCAAATGAAATGCGAAATTGTAGTAGAGTAGTCCTAGAAGAAGAGGGGAATACCCAAGTGTAACAGTGCAAGAGACCACTATTAAACATTGACCAAAAATCAAACAGACACAAGGCTCAAAGAGTCGGATCGGCGAAACATGTTTTCTATATGATATCAAGAACATAAGCCAGTCCAGATGGATGGATTCGTCCGCGCAGTGATTGGGCCGAAGCCGACTCTCCAATGGGCGTTGGCTGAATAATCCGTGCACGGTGGAAATTCGGCTAGTCGTTGCAGGTGCCGGCGCGGACAGCGGAAAATGTCGGGTTTCGTGGTGAAATAAGCGTGGCGAAGCGGCTGGACGGCTCTGGTGAGGCTCTTGGCGGGCAGGTGCGAGAGGAGGAGGCAGCGATGCGGCCGTCTATGATGTGGTGGAGGGCATCGACCAATGAGCGGCGCCGCTAGTCCTCTTACGAAGCGCGTCTTCAACCCTCGGCCGTGCTTTGCCTGCCAACCTCGACCCGCTCCAGCATCGCATATCTCCACTCCACCCGCCCGCGGGCTCCAACACCAACCGCTTGCATCGAGCAGCTCATCCGCTTTCACCATGCTCGCCCGGCACGCTCCCGCCACCCACGCCATCACCGGTGCCTCGCACCGCGTGCTGCCCTCCGCTTCCGCCGCCGCTCGCCTCTCCGCTACCACCTCGTCCGTCCGCCGCCAGCAGCGCAGGAACCTCGCCACCGTCCAGGACTCGCCTGTCCACCGCCACGGCGGCCTCAAGGACCAGGACCGCATTTTCCAGAACCTCTACAGCCACCATGGCGCCGACCTCAAGAGCGCCATGAAGTACGGCGACTGGCACAAGACCAAGGAGATTATCTTGAAGGGCCACGACTGGGTGCGTTACGAACCCCAATGGCTGGCCTGCCTCCCAACGGGCGATTGCTGATGGCCGTGCCGTACAGATTATTTCCGAAATCAAGGCTTCCGGTCTGCGCGGTCGTGGAGGTGCCGGTTTCCCCTCGGGTCTGAAGTGGTCTTTCATGAACTTCAAGGATTGGGACAAGGACACAAAGCCCCGTTACCTCGTCGTCAACGCCGATGAGGGTGAGCCTGGTACCTGCAAGGACCGTGAGATCATGCGCAAGGATCCCCACAAGCTCATTGAGGGCTGCTTGGTTTCCGGCCGCGCCATGAACGCGACCGCCGCTTACATCTACATCCGTGGTGAATTCTACCACGAGGCCACTGTCCTTCAGCGTGCTATCCAGGAGGCTTACCAGGCCGGTCTCATTGGCAAGAACGCCTGCGGTTCCGGCTACGACTTCGACGTCTACGTCCACCGTGGTATGGGTGCTTACGTTTGCGGCGAGGAGACCTCTCTCATCGAGTCTCTCGAGGGCAAGCCCGGCAAGCCCAGGTTGAAGCCCCCGTTCCCCGCTGCTGTCGGTCTTTTCGGCTGCCCCTCCACCGTCACCAACGTCGAGACCGTCGCTGTCGCCCCCACCATCTGCCGTCGCGGTGGCAACTGGTTCGCTGGGTTCGGTCGTGAGCGCAATGCCGGTACTAAGCTTTTCTGTATTTCTGGCCACGTCAACAACCCTTGCACCGTCGAGGAGGAGATGTCGATCCCGCTGCGCGAGCTGATCGACAAGCACTGTGGTGGTGTCCGGGGTGGCTGGGATAACCTGAAGGCCGTCATCCCCGGTGGTTCATCGACGCCCATTCTCCCCAAGCACGTTTGCGACGACCAGCTCATGGACTTCGACGCGCTCAAGGACTCGCAGTCTGGTCTCGGTACCGCTGCCGTCATTGTCATGGACAAGTCTACCGACGTTGTCCGTGCCATCTCCCGTCTTAGCAAGTTCTACAAGCACGAGTCTTGCGGCCAGTGCACACCCTGCCGTGAGGGTTCTACGTGGACGTACCAGATCATGAAGCGTTTCGAGAAGGGTCAGGCACGCGCACGTGAGATCGACATGATGCAGGAGCTCACCAAGCAGGTTGAGGGTCACACCATCTGTGCTCTGGGTGAGGCGTTTGCTTGGCCCATCCAGGGTCTTATCCGCCACTTCAGACCCGAGCTCGAGGCTAGAATACAGGACTTTGCGGCGAAGAACGGCGGCGAGGCGTTGGCTGGTGGTTGGGCACACGATGCCTCCAAGAAGGGTCACCTCATTGCCCCCGGACAGTAAATTTAGATCACGGGAGAACTTGATGACGACGGATTAGTTGAATGGTTCAATTGGTAGACGAGAAGGACATCAAGTGTAGGGAAGGTATGGTAGCGAATCGCTCGGGCTGTAACAATGACACCCTATATTTTCCTTGTGTTAGGTTTAGCAAGTTTTTTTTACCTTTTTTTGACTGTGCGAATCTGTACATATCGTTGAAGCTTGCATTGGACTTTCCGAATCGCCTCCGTGAAGTTATTATCATACGGCATTCCCGCTCAACGCCCGCCCAAAACAAACGCCTCGAAAGTGCGATAGTAGAAGAATAGCGCACAACATGGCCCAAATGGGTATTTCAAACCAACCCCCACCGCACAAACAACATGCATACAACGTCTCCCCCTTGAAAGCATTAAGAACCCTCTCCCATCTGTAGTCTCCTCTCATCCCAAGCATATGCCCACAAACTCATCCCTCCCGATCGCGCCGTCCCCGTCAAGATCGAACTCCTCGATCATCGCCGCCAATTCCTCCTCCTGCAGTCCTTCACCCAGCTCTCGTGCCACCCGCCGCAGATCTTGCAGCGTGATCTTGCCCTTGCCTCCTTCGTCAAACAGCTCAAATGCCCGCATGATCTCGTCGCGCGGATCGCGGGTCAGGATGCGGTGCGCCATGATTGCTTGGAATGTTTGTAGGGGGAGGAGCAGGCGCGTGGGGCCCGTGAAAGCCGGATTGTTGGCATTGGAGGTTGCGGGTGCTTTGGATTTGCTGTTGATGTTGTTGGCGGGGACACTGAAACATTGCCGTTAGTTTTGCGAGGAATGGAGTAGAAAAGGGCGAAGCGATGCATACCCGTTGACGCGGAGGATGTTGAGGATTTCCTGCTTGGGCAGGTCGAAGCCCAGGGCTTTCATGGCGACTTTGAGCTCGTGGTAGTCGATGTGGCCGTCTTTGTCAAGGTCGAAGAGCTGGAACTAAAACAAACAAACAAACAAACCGAACAATGTCAACACCAGGTCTCTCCAAAGGCCAATTGAAATGTATGGTGCGGCTTACTGCTTCGTTGATCTCCTCCCTCTGCTCGTCGCTCAGCTCTGCGATCTCGCCCCGCCCCGCGTCCGCCAGTCTCTCCCGCTCCGCCCGTTCCGCCCGCTCGCGCTCCATGCGCTGCGCTTCCCGCTGCTGATGCGTCGCGCCGCCGCCGCCGCCGCCGCCGCCGCTGCCGCTGGGGTAGGCATTGGAGGGCCCCGCCGCGCTGGATGCGCCGCCGCGGTTGGCGAGCCCGGAGCCGAAGCCTCGGCCTCCCGCAAAGGGTGCTGCCATGGCCGGAGCTGCGGTTTTGGTGTTGTCTCTGGCGCGGATGGGGAGGCGTCGATCAGCCAGCTTGGCGTGTGCGCGTCGTCGCGTGGTTCGCGTTCTTTCTTGGTGAAAGGGTGGTCGATTTTGGCGTGCGGGGATTGATTGAGCGGGTGGGCGGGTTGGTTTGCTTTTGCTGGCTGTAAGCTACGACAGCGAAAGCTTGTGGAAGACGCGTCCGCGGCGCGTGTTGTCCCTGGCGTTGCTCGCTCGCTTAGGCACGGCGGCGGGGATGGATGGGCGTGGTGATGCAAGGATGCGGGCAGCAGGTGCCGGGGAGCTGCTATAGCTCCAGCGGGGCAAGGGTAAAAGCAGGTGAATGGTTCACACCTGTTTCCGGCAGGACGGCGAGGGTCACATCATTGCCAGGCATTTGGGTCTTGAGACTTTATGTTTTGTTGCATTTGGAGCGGATTCCTTGGTAGGATCAAAGGCGGGGTGTCAACACCAGCTTGTATGCACAGAAACTGCGCGGCAGTATTTGCATGCACATCGTGGCACTGCCGTGCTTGGCTACCAGTATCCCTCAACGGGACTCTAAGCTTCGGCCGCGCTGGTTGGAGCGTGGACTCGAGCACAGCGCGATGGATGAGCTGGTGGCAGGCAGGCGCAGGCTGCCGCGGCGGTGGCTGCCTGACCGATGCCTAAGTCGAACACATAAAGCGTACCATCAGCGTCCGTCGAGCCAGCACCAACTCATCTTCTCTCTGCAGTGACGTGGGCATCAGGCAGATAGACGTGGATAGCGTGCATTACCGCGAGACGACGGGGTTGCTTCGTTAATGTGAGGTGCTGAACTGGCCTTCCGTCCATCACGTGTGGCCTTTAGCTGTGAGGTCCGTGCGCCGGGTACCGCGAAATATCCGCCCAGCCAACCTCACCACCACAGCTGTCCGCCATCGCCCTCTGCCCACCACCCCGTTGCGCGCAGCTCCACCCCCACCCCCTCGGCCTCGTCTATCCGTCACGACGAGTCGAGCTTCGCTCTCCTTTCGGCCGCTCCACTCGACGCGACCCATTGTCGATTTCAGCGCGTTTGCCAGTTTCCTTTTCCCTTTTCCTGGCGCGTCGTCGCGACGCTCCAGCCCCGTCAACCTCGCGAAAGACGTGACGCGCACCTTTGCACGCTTGCGCAATCCCGACAACAAACCACTCGCATCCATTCAGCGCTGTGCGACGAACGCGATTGACGCCCCTCATCATGTCGGCTTTCGGCGGTTTTGGGAGCGGCTTCGGCTCCAACAACAACCAGCAACAACAGCAGCAGAGCACAGGCTTTGGCGGGTTCGGTGCGAACAACAACGCTAACACGAGCGGAGGTAAGCCATGAAACTCATTCTATTTGCTTTGTCCTTGGCCGATCCTCGCGCGAATCGACCCTGGAGCTCTCGACATTCCCGTATCGCAGCGCCACAGACAACCACGACATTGACATTGCCTTTCTCGCGTCTTTCCAGGCTTTGGCTCCACCGGCTTTGGCTCCAACACTGGCGGCAGTCTCTTTGGAGCTAACGCAGGCGCCGGCGGCGGCGGCTTCGGCTCTGGTGGAGGTACGTCTTAGCTTCTGGACTTGCAACGCTCCTTCACCTGCTTCGGCGCCTTGAGCAAGGACAACCTGGGTCTCGCTTGCGGATGACCGCGCCTTCTGGTACTGGTCTTCTTCAAAAGCGCGCACCGACTCGCCACTTTGCGCTTGTCACCTACACTCACTGCGACCATGCGGAACCTGTCTCAACCCACGCAAACTGGGGGCGCACCTTCGAAGAACTCGCTCGGGGCCTCTACTAATGCAAACTCCAATACTGGGCAATCGCTGACACCAACTTTTACAGGTTTCGGAAGCAACACGTCAAGCTCGCCCTTTGGCGCAAAGCCTGCATTCGGCGCACCCACCACATCAAGCAGCGGCAGCTTGTTTGGAAGCGGCACCGGCACAGGTACTGCAACCACGGGGGGCACGGGCTTCGGGGGCGGCGGCTTCGGCAGTACCAACACCCCGAGTACCGGCTTTGGAGGCGGCAACACTGGAGGAGGTGGCCTCTTTGGTCAGCAGAACAAGCCTGCCTTCGGCTCTGGCACCACGGGCACGACTGGCGGTCTGTTCGGCGGCGGTGGTGCTAACACTTCAAGCACGACAGGCTCAGCCTTTGGGGCTGGCGGTGCTACTGCTTTTGGCGGCGGCCTGAACCAGCAGTCTGCAAACAACGGTACCGCTGGTACTCCTTTCCAGGCCCACGTGGAGAAAGACGGCGCCACTAGCCAGAATGCACACTACCAGACCGTCACCTTCCAGCAGCCTTACCAGGGATTCTCCCTCGAGGAGCTGAGATTGCAGGACTATGCGCAGGGCAGGCGCTACGGTAATGCGAACGGTCAGGCTGGTGCTTTTGGCGCCAGTACAGGATTCGGAAGTTTTGGCTCAAACACCAACACCCCCGCCCCTGCCGCTACGGGCGGTTTTGGCTCGAACACTTCGGCTGGAGGAGGTCTCTTTGGCGCTCAGAACAACACCAGCAACACGTCCAGCCCGTTCGGTGGCGCCCAAAACAACACCACTGGCGGGTTTGGTTCCAACACCGGCGGTGGACTTTTCGGCGCCAACAAACCTGCTACTGGTGGCCTTTTCGGTGGCAACACCGCCTCGTCTGGTCAGTCCACCGGCGGCTTGTTCGGCACGGCAGGCAACACAGGCACTTCGGCGTTCGGCGGTGGCAACACTGGAGGCTTTGGAAGCAACACTGGCAGCGGTACTGGTGGTATGTTTGGAGGTACCAACCAGCAGCAGCAGCCGCAGCAGAACAAGCCTGCTTTTGGCGGGTTTGGCTCTGGCACCAGCACTGGCTTCGGCAGCTCGACGACCGGCACCGGGTTTGGTGCGAACACCAACAACAACACTGCAGGCGGCGGTCTGTTTGGAGGCAATACGAACAACACGACTTCTGCCTTCGGTGCCAACAATAATCAGCAACAGGGCGCCTCGAACCCCTTCGGAGGCTTTGGCCAGAACAATCAAACCCAGACCCAGAATCAACCTTCGGGTGGCGGTCTTTTCGGTGGTGGCTTCGGGCAGAACAATCAGAACAACCAACAGCAAAACAAGCCTCTCTTTGGTGGTGCTACTCCTGGCGCTACTGGTGGCGGTCTGTTCGGTGGTAACAATAATCAACAGCAGAACCCGACTGGAGGCGGTCTGTTTGGCGGCAATAACCAGCAGCAGAACCAGGGCGGTGGAGGTCTTTTCGGCGCAAAGCCAGCTGGCACGACTGGTGGCCTTTTCGGCGGCGCCAGCAACACCAACACCAACACTGGCGGTGGTCTCTTCGGTGGTGCTCTGGGCCAGAACAACCAGCAGCAGAACCAGGCTGGAGGTGGCCTCTTCGGCGCTAAGCCTGCGGGACAGACCGGCGGTCTGTTTGGCGGAGCTGCGAACCCCACTGCGAACACTGGTGGTGGACTCTTCGGTGGCAGTCTTGGTCAGAACAACGCTGCGGCGCCTTCCGGTCTCGGCGGGGGCCTCTTCGGCGGAGGCCAACAACAAAACCAACAACAGCAGCCACCACTTGGTGGTAGCCTTTTCGGCGCATCAATGGCACCACCGAGCGCGAACCAGAACCCTCAACTGACTGCTTCTATGAATGGCAACCCTTATGGAAACGAGCACCTCTTTGCCAGTCTCAACTCCCCCGGCCAGAGTGTTGGTCCCCTGGCTACGCCGCTTTCGAGTAGCCAGAAACAGAAGAAGAACGCGATCCTTCCGCAGCACCGCATCAACCCCGCTGCATCTTCGCGCTTGATAACCCCTCAGAAGCGTCTCAATGGCTATGGCTTCTCGTACTCCACGTATGGTACTCCGGGCAGTGCTATGGGTAGTGGAAGCCCCAGCTTCAGCGGCAGCCTCATTGGTGGCGGTGGTAGCTTCTCGAAATCCTTGTCGAAGAGCTTCTCCACGAGCAGCCTCAAGAACACTTGGAATGCGGAAGACAGCATCCTCTCTCCCGGCGCTTTCAACCCCTCCAAGCGCCCGGCCTACTCGAATACCGGCAGCCTGAAGAAGCTTAACATCGATCGTGCTCTCCACGTCCGTCCGTCCCTCTTTGGTGAAGAGAACAACAGCAGCCCTGCTTCTCAAAAGAAGCGGGTCAGCTTTGACGCCAGTACAACTCTCAACGGCAGCCTGGACGGTGCGAATGGTGCTCTGGTTCCTGCTGACCGTGAGTCGATGACCCCCAGCGCTGAGGAGCAGGGTTTCCTTCGCTCGTCTAAGAACGGCGAGAAGCCGACGAACGGCACCGCAGCTAACGGAGACAAGACTCCCGAGATGGAGCAAGTCCGGGGCAATGAACTTGCTGTCGTCCCCGAGGAACCCTCCGAAACCGACAAGATTCTCAAAATAGCCAATGAAAAGGCCCGCAAGGCACAGAAAGATCAGACTCCTGGGAAGTACTGGTCCGAGCCTAGCCTGGATGAGCTCAAGAAGCTGAGCAAGCAGCAGCTCAAGTCCCTTGAGAACTTCAGGGTTGGCCGCGAAGGCATCGGTGAGATTCAGTTCGAGCACCCTGTGGACATGACTGCCATCAACCTGGATGATCTCTTCGGCGGTGTGATTCAGCTCAATGTTCGCAACGCTACCGTCTACCCGTCGAAGACCTCTACTCCTCCCATGGGTAAGGGTCTCAATGTTCCGTCGCTCATCCTGCTTGAGAACTCTTGGCCTCGTGCCCAAGCTGGCAGGATTGCGGTACACGAGAAGGGTGGTCCTCGCTTCCAGAAGCACATTGACCGTCTGAAGAAGGTCGAGGGTACGGAGTTTGTGTCCTACGATGCCAAGACCGGCACCTGGACGTTCCGTGTCCAACACTACACAACTTACGGCCTCGACTATGATGAGGAAGAGGACGACGACGACACCATGCTCACCGACCCTCCTGTTGATCTTCAGTCGCCTACTCCGACGGCCAGGCGCGCCCCTCTGTCAGCGATGTCACGCATGTCTCAGGACGACTCTACCATTATGAGTCTTGCTGAGTCCAGCCCTGATGACACGTTCGACTTCAAGAGAGGCCTGGCCAGAAGGACCAACGTCCCTGGCAGCTTTGACGAGGAGGCCGATTACTACGAGGATGATCTGGTGTACGGTCAAGATGACACCCTCAACAGCACTCAGTCTTTTTTAGATGAGCGCTCCGTGGGTCCCTACGAGGATGGTAGCGACATGGATGATGCCGCCTCCTACCGCAGTGGATCGGATTCGGAACCTGAGCACACAATGGCAGGCTCTTTCCCCATTCCGGATCTTACCACGGAGCAGACGCCCGCCAAAAACACCATCTTCGATGCTTCAGGTATGCCCAAGTCGATTCTGAAGGCCAGCCGTGCAGGATTTGGCACGCCGACCAAGGGAGCCTTCGATTTCGAGGGCGACTGGGCTGCCCAGCTGCAGCGTACGATCAGTCCCAAGAAGCAGGATCGTCAGACCCTTCGCGAGAACCAGAGCAATGCTCTGCGACAGTTCGATGACGACATCGAGGAGACGCCTAAGGCTCCGAATTTCGCCAAGAGCACCAACAAGTCTTTTTCGAACAGCATCGACCTTATGAACTCCTTGTTTGGACAGAGCACGGCTCGTAGGACCGCCACGGCCAACGGATCGCCGGTTAGGAAGGGAAAGGGCCTTGAGGTTTGAACCACCCATCCCTGTTTTTTTGCACATATTCTTCTATTTTGGGTACGGGCATGGCGTCTGGCTTCTCCCTTCGGATCCGGTTGGCATCTTGATTGGGCTTTCGCAGGGGGCCGTTGGACGTCGCGCCCCTGACTCATGTACGTAGCATAGCACAGATTGAACAGCATACTGAAAAAATGGTGTTAACAGTGGCCCTACCAAAAGCGACCCAAGACTGGTGATGAACTTGACGACCCGACCGAGGCCGAGAACGCTTTCCACGACGCTTTCAAGCCGACTTGGACTCATGACGGCACCCTCACATACACTGCTCCGGGTAATGCTCCCAAGATGCAGGGAGCCTTCATTGCCAACCTCAAGAACTCGATCGTCAGCCAACACAGGGACGTACGGTTCGCCAAGTTCTCCACGCCTGAAGATGTAAGTATCCCGTGTGGCCGTTTGTGCAGGACGTTACTGATGTAATGTAGATTTGGCCTACAACCATTGTTGAGCAAGCCAGCCCCAATAATACGAACTTAATCGACGGGTCGGACGAGGAGCCGCCCCGCGCTGAGACCTTGGAGATGAAGTTCGCCGATCTCGCCAACGCGGTTTCCATCGACACACCGGCTGGCAGGTTTGAGCAGGAAGTGTGGAAACTGGCCAGTATCCTTTTCGACAGCCTCAGCGCGGAGGACATTCCCGAGGGCGTACCCAACGACCTCCAGACTTTTGAGAACCAGATCCGGACCTTGAAGCTGAGCGAATTCTGGAAGTCAATTGTGTTGGCTGATGCTGATCGCCAGGCGCGCCTGGCGAGGTCGGCTGAAGAGAGGGCAATTGCGCGTCTGTCCAGTCACAGCATCACGGAGGCTTGCGATGCTCTGATCGAAGGCAAGGACTTCCGACTGGCTACTCTCATTGCCCAGATCGGTGGCGCGCAGTCTTCCCGTGAAGCCATCGCCGTGCAGATCGAGGAGTGGCGCGCTCAGCACGTGCTGTCGGAGATGAGCGACTCAGTCCGCGCTCTTTACACCATTCTCTCAGGTGAATTCACCGTTTCCGATGGTGCTCCTGGTCCTGCTTCTGAGAACAGAGCTGAAGATGTTCGCATCTCATCCCGCTTCGGCTTGGACTGGCGCCAGGCGTTTGGCTTCCGCTTGTGGTACGGCCGTCAAACCGATACCGCTGAGGATGGACTGATCGAGTATGCCGTACAGCGCTTCGAGGATGAACTTCGCGAAGGTGACGAGAGCGTCAAGCCTGTCCCGTGGTTCGTTCGCGCTGGTCTCAAGATGGGCTGGAACGATCCCACTCCTCAAGAACGCCACGACGTCCTCTGGGGCCTACTCAAGCTCTACAAGGCGTACCGCCAGAACGACATGACCTTCTCCGTGGCCGACATCCTAGCTCCTGAGAACACGACTGGAAACCCGGTCAACGCACGCTTGTCGTGGCAGCTCCTGACGCTGCTGCGCGCTCGCAACATCCTCCCCCGCGAGGTGGTAACATTCGACATGGACTATGACGGGCCGCGCGAGGGCGAGCACTTCAACGCGCGCGAGATCACCGAGATCAGCGATTCGTTGACGCAGACCTTCTCCATCCCGCTGCTGACGCCCCAGCACTGGACGCACGCAACGTGGGTGCTGATCCACCTCACCGACGATGCCGAGCGCGCGGCAGCCGTCAAGGACCAACTCGCCTTCAACGCCGGGCTGATCGGCGAGGACGCGGCGTCGGACACGACGTTCGCGCACCTAACAACGGCGCTGCGCATCGCGCCCAGCTGGATTTACGCGGCGAAAGCACAGCACGCCCGCGCCGTCCTAGGCGACGCCGTCAAGGAAGTCCAGTACCTGCTCGCAGCCGGCAGCTTCGCCCGCGCGCACGAGGTTCTGTGCCGCGCCGTCGCGCCCGCCGCCGTCATCGCAAACACCCAGCACGACCTCGACGCCCTGGCGACCCTGCTCAACGGCTTCGCCGGCGCCCCCGAAAAGGACGTCATCGAGTGGCACACCGGCGGCGCCGTCTACGTCGACTACCTCGCCCTGCTGCGCTCGCACGGCGGCAGCAACCACCATCATCACCATACCGCCAACCCCTTCGCTTCCTCCATCACTTCTCTCAACGGCGGCGGCGTCGCCCGCCCCGGCTCCTCCGGCTCCAACGTCATCGGCAGCCAGGATGCCGCCGCCGCCACCACGCCATCGTCTTCCGACATCAAGGCCATCTTGCACCGCCTCTCGTCCGCCCTCGCCGGCATCGCGCCGCAGCTCAACGCGCGCGAGGTGCTCGAGCGCGCCGCGCTGAAGGAGGTCGCGCGCACGGTGCTCGAGGGCGTGAAGAAGCAGCAGCAGCAGCAGCACGCCGACCCGACGAAGGCTGCCGCCACCACGATGGACGGGTTGGAGGGCGCCGGTGCCGGTGCCGGCGATGCGGGAAGCAGGTTCGCGGAGAAGGAGAGGAGGAACGTGCTGCGCATGTGCGTGACGGAGGAGGCGAGCTTGTGGCTCGGTAGGGGCGTGGGCGTGGAGTATTGGAGGGCCGTTGTCGGTGGGGGACGGTGAAGGGGAATGGGTGACAAAAAAAAAATCAGAGCGATGAGAGAGGGGGAGCCTTTGGGATAGTGTGCGTGTGCGTGTGCGTGTGCGCGTTCGAAGGGGATTCGAAAAGAAAAAAAATTATGGGGAGGGATGAGCTTTCTCCGAATTGTGTGAGGGGAGGAGAGGTGCTGGGGGTTCTTTAATCAGCGAGCGGGTGGATGATTTTCCTCTTTTTGATTCTTCTTCTCTTCCTCTTCTGCTACTCGGCTGCGACTGACTGGATTGCGTTGCTTTCTGCTTGTTGTTCGTCCTCTTGACATTTGCTTCTCTACCATTTCGATCGGTTGACTACAAAACAAGTAGGGCAGGAGAGGGGTGTGCATACGTCGAGAAGTAGTCGGAGCGAGTGAGCAAAACAGGCAATCAACAGTAATGACAAAAAAGGAAAAATTAAAGTCTCGAAACATGCAAAAGGGAAGTTGGCATTGGTAGTCATGGCGGACGTATCCATTCCGGGCGTCTCGCTCCCGATGAAAACATAAAAATGGGCGATGCATAGGTAGCAGCAATGATCAATTGGACGGAACTTGGTTCCTCAACCCACAACTATCCCCACAATGCACGCAAATTGTCACGACACAAGAGCGAAACGGTTTGAAAGAGGCACTCAGTGCCGTATGAATTTGCGTATCTAATAACAACAAAAGCCAGCAAAGACAACTAACTGTACAAGGCTTCTTACCCCCCATCCAACCTCTTGCCCCACGCACACCTCCGCTATAAATTCTACACATCCCACCACGTCCGCGCCCTTTGAGGAGAAAGCAAATGGAGTCGGAAGGAAACCTCTCACGCATGCTTCATCAGGAAAGGCCGAGAGCCCGTCAAGCAAAAGCCCAATTCTAAACCGAGACTTTTTTTTACTCGATAGGCTCCTCCTCGAGCAAGACCTTGAACGAGAAGGGCTCGAAGGGCACGCCATCGCCGATGAAGTGCTTGCTCATGGCCTCGACCCAGTGCAGACGTAGCGAGTGCAGCATGGCCGACGTGCCCTCCATGATGCAGAGCACCATGACGGTGAGGACGAACCAGAGGTAAAACAGGCAGACGATGGCGATGATGCCGACGGCGCCCGACATGGAGAAGGCGATGCCGATGGTCATCTGCCACAGGACGATGGAGAGACGCTGGTGGGCGAGCGACAGTGCCCAGAGACGTAGGTACGACGCCGTATGCGAGACGCAGTTGAGGCAGAACTCGATCGTGTGGATCACCTGGTGGATCATCTCTTCCGAAAATTCGAACTCCTCGTGCTCGCTGCCCGCGCTGACGTCCTGGCTGATGAGGGCAACGCCCTCCTCATCGTCGGCAAAGCTCTCGCGACCGCCGTTGAGATGGCCGTGCTCGTCGTCGTCGTCCAACGCGCTGACGCGGCTGTTCTCGCCGATGCCACGGTAGCCGTGGGCGCGAGCCTTGTTGTGCTCATAGCGAAGATAGAAGGGCTTGAGGAAGAGCATGATGGGAACCTGAACGACGGCCAAAAGGAGCAGGATGATCTGAAGGGGGCCTTGGCCACTGTACAGCGGGTCCTCAATCGTGCCGGGGGACAGGAACATGTAGATGAGCATGTTGAGCAGACCCGGAGGCGCCTGGCCAATGGCGTACCAGTCGGTGGACCACTTGTAGACGATGGCGAAAACAAGGTAACCAAAGATAGACTGGAAGAAAATCATACCGGGGATGAAGTTGGCCCAGATATCAATGGGAGACTTGAAGTGCCTGGCGTTGATGTAGGAGAGGCAGAGCGAGTAGGTCATCTGAGCGCTTGTCAGCAGCAATCACACGATTGAGGGCAAAAGGGTCTTACGTGAGCCCAACCCATCAGGATACTCAGCTTCATCTTGTAGCTGTTGGAGAACAAGAGGTCGTTCTCCGTGTTGTGCCAATTCCAATCAAGACCAAAGGCGTAGGTATGACCCTCAACGCGAGTAGCTTCGACCGAGTCTCCGACCTTGAAGTCCTCCGGGAACTCCCACATAGACTTGAAGAATGGAAGGGGCTTCGAGAAAGCATCACAGTAGATCAGACCGGTGTACATGGAGAAGATACCCATCATAAGCATGATGTAACGACCGAAGAAAGCCATGCTGAACAGCTCATCGAGCTTGCCGCGAGACAGCTGCTTCTCCCACTTGATCATGGCGAGAGCGGCGAGGGTCATGATAAATCCGTGGCCGAAGTCACCGAACATGACGGCGAAGAGGAAGGGGAAGGTGACGATGGTAGGGAGACCGGGGTTGACTTCCTTGTACTTAGCAGTACCGTACGCATCAATAATGGTCTGGAAGGCCAGCGTAAACTTGTTGGTCTTGATGTAAGTCGGCGGGGTCTTCGTCGTCTTAATCTGATTGACGATGGTCGGAACGGAGAGACCAGCGCGATCGTTGACGTCCTGCAAAGTGGACTTGATCAAGCCGAGGGAGTTCGTAGGCGCCCAGGCTTCCGCAATCAGCGTCTTCCGCTGCTGGTCGTACGAGAACCTGTTAAGGGTCTGGTAGACAGCCTTTTCCTTCTTGATGACGACCATCCAGGCGGCCAAGCTGCGACCAATAGCCGTAAGCTCAGCATCCAGAGTCTGCTTCGTGTTCCTCAACACGGCAGTCAGGTCATTCAGCCTGCTGTTGACCTCGTGGATCTGGTCGCGGCGGAGATCGCTGTTCTCGTCGACGCTGTAAAGATCGGCGCCGAGAGACTCGGAAATCTTGCGGATCTTGGCGATGATCTCCTTGCCGTGGGCGAAGATGACGAAGACGTTCTTGTTGATGCCCTCGTTGGTCTCGGCGTTGATGATGGGCTCCGGGATCTCGGTCTGGTTCATGTAGAGGTTACCACGGAGAGTGCGCCAAAGAATGCGCTCGAATGCGGCAATCCTGTCACGCGGGATGACACCAGAAACGAAGCCGATGTTCATGACGGAGAAGGAGCGCTCCGCGTCGCCGTTTTGGCCATGTTGCTCCACGTCGGCCAGGAGCGGAGCGTCGTCGTCTGGGTCGTCCATCGAGTGGCGAATCTCCTCGGTCTGGCCGCGGGCCTGTGTCCGTGTCAGCCGCCAATGCTACTGTGCATCCACCGATATGCCATACCCTGTCAAAGAAGCCGCCAGCCTCCCTCAGCACCCATCTCCACTCGGTGAGCTCGACCTCACGTTTCTTCAGCGTCTCGTAGCTCTCGTTCAAGCTCGCAATGCGGTTCTCGAGGCTCTGGGCGCGGTCGGCGAGTTCGTCAATCTCCGAGGCAGAAGGGGCGGCCAGGGTGTTGTTGAACTCGTAGATGGAGCGCATCGGGATGCTCGACTTGTCCATCTGGGCGTGGAAGTAGCCTGTCCATCCCCGATCAGTCACGCCCGACCTCAACAAGCAATCTTCCTGATATCCTTACGCAGTTGGCGTTCCACGTTATCGAGCCGGCGGATCTCCTGGGTGAAGGTGCGCTGAAAGGCGGTGGTCTCGGCATTCAGCTGTTTTAACACGCGCGTCCGTCAGCCCAAATCATCCATCATCTGCCAAATATCATGTCCTCCCATCTCCTGCATATCTTCTGGGCCACTCACATCGCGGAAGTCCATGACACCGAGCTCTCCCAGAGCGCTGACGACCTCTCGCCCGATTTCATTGGAAATGTAAAGCTGGGTCAAGGACATGTCCGCCGAGCGGAACAGCGTGTCCTGAGGCGGCGCCATGATGGCGGCGGTGCGGGGTCAGGATGGTCCTCGGATGGAGAATCCTGATGGGGCGAGAGCGGTGGGGTTGGGGGTTGTGATGGCGGTGGCCGGTCTGAAGCTCGAGGTGGTAGCTTGGGCGTCGTTGCAGATGATGCGGCCACGGCTTGGCACTGATCGGTCACGTGGTACCTAATCCGAATAAATGCGACCGCGTCATAGCAACCGGGCAGGCGTCAACAGCTACACAAGATTTGGTTCCGAGCGTTCAGTTTGATTTCCCTTCTCAATGAATCTGCTACAGCAACATGATCGCGCGATTCCGCCGCTCTACCTATCGAGGGATACCTCAACCCAGAGAGAGAGCATGTCAGATCTTAACCTTATCCGTACCACATGTCCCATTATCGATTTTCAGACCATCATATCCCCCCAGCATATAGCCACCTTAGGTGCCACGACCATTGCAACACCCGTTCACCCATCCCAAAGCAATATAACCCGCCTGTTGAAAATGCAACAACAGTAGTACTCCGCAACCGGCACTGCGCTGCAGCATGTGCGACCCGAACCCGAACCCATTAAAATGATGCACAGCAGTAACCACCCGCTCCAGAGATCCGCTGGCTCCTGCAGATGCCATTTTGTTCCATCCGAAACGTCCGGTACATGAAAAGGTGCCAGCGAAAGAAAAGCAACCCAACACCGGAAAATGATCTTAGTAATACAATCGTACGAGAGAAAAAAGAGAAAAGCAGGCCGTCTCAGTCCGAGCTTAGGTGAAGTTGACAAAGGCAGCATATTCCGCGATGAGCCATGGGTCGACGTCCTCGAGTCCTGGTGGAATGGCCTTAGGCGAAGGCTCCTCAGGAGACAGGGGATCCGGGTCCGGATTCGTGCAGCGGAGTCTGGACGACGTTGTTGACTGCGACCGGACAGAGGACGTATCCAGTGCTCTTAGAGGCTTCCTTGCGACCCGATGAGAGTTTATAGAGCTCGTAGATCCGCCAGCACTGCGTGGTGGTGGTGTGCTTGTGTACGATCGCTCCTGAAGTGCTGGCCTGAGGCCCCCCGACGGATGCTCAGGAGACCACGACCTGCTCGACTTGAGGGATGGAAGTGCTTCTTTCTGGGGCGCTAGTTCTCGAGGAATAGCAGGCTCCGGCGTCTTTTGTTGTTCCTGGGCCTGTTCTGACTTCTTTTCGGGAGCGCGTGGGTCGGGGTTTTGGTCCAGGAAGGCAACACCAGCCATCATATCCGCGAACAAGTCTCCATCGTCGTGAAACACGTACTCATCCTCTTGCTGAGTGTGGTAAGCCAAGCTGCTTTTGGCTCTGTATGCCTGAGTCGATGCCATTGCCTCAGTCGGTTCGATATAGTCGTTCTCGCTTGTGATAGGTGGGTTCGTTTCTTCCTCTTTCTCCCTCTGTAGGAATGATAGACGCGATGGTTCACCACTTCTGTAGGAATGTTTCGGCCTCTTATTGGAGCTGTTCAATGAAACAGGGGTAGTTTCAGGCAGGGCGCGCTTCGCCTCGGCCCGAAGTTTCTCGTACCCCTGGCGTGCTTGGGGCACAGGCTGGCTCTCTAGGCCGGTGAGATCCAGGCTTTCGACATTCCGCGGTGTTCCAGCGCCCGTGTTCAGGCCGCCTTTGCTAGGGTAAAGCCTAGTCTGCGTCTTCCCATCCGTAATGAGGTGTTTATTATTAGGACACTTCTTTCCGCGTTGCGTACTGTTGCCGGCCTCGGGGCCAGTAGTCTTCGCTGGCTTGGGCGCCTTGTCCAAGCCCTCTTTGCAGCATGTATGCTTACATTGTTGCTTATTCTTGCACTTGTGGTTGCACGCCCATTTCCCGTTGTCCAATCTCTTGGGTGCACCGTTACCGTGTGTCACGGCTTGCGTATCCCCGGTTTGCCGCATACGACCTGTTCCTGAGGTATTTTGCGTGGTCGTTTTCTCAGAGCGATGGGACCCAATGACAGGATTCCCTGAGCCGTACGCCGGTAATTTGTCAATGTCGACGAACTCATCCACGTCGACTAAATCTGAATCATCAATTCCGCCGTCTCCATATTCGTCACTGTGGGAGCTGCGTGGTGGCTGCGGTTGTTGAGTCGCGCCTTCCATGCGTCTCTTCGAGATGTTCATCCGCAGATGCGCTTGGAGATGAGCAGGGATCTCGGGTTGAACGGTTGCGTGTTTCATTGTACCAGCTACTTTCTAGTCAACAACTAGACCATCGAGTTCAGTGACTTCGAACTTACCAACGTCATCGCACATCACATAACATGTGACAACCTGGCTCAGTCCGGTCAATTCAGCGCAGAAAAGTACATCTTGGCCCTTTCCAAGCTTTGCTGCACTGTAACAAGTCAGCAAAAGCCAAATAAATGCGACATCGTCAGTATACCTAGTGCGCCGAAAATGCACCATCTTTCCTGCTGACGTCTCTGCCATCAGACAAATGAACAGCGGGATTCGTGAGGGCCCCCGGCCCAATGTCAACGGTGGCTTCTCGTTCATGAAACCAATCTCGGCCTTGAAATTAACGGTAACGGTCTGTGCCGATCTCTTTTCCTATTTCGTACTTAGCGAGACTGCGCTAGACTTGTGGGCGTCACTTCAACTAACCACACCCTTCATTTGCCTCAACGACACGCGGAGCTTCGGGAACTCTTTGACTTTCGCAAGCAAGGAATTACCATAGGGCGGATGCTTCCCCAAAACGGTTTCAAGACGCTGGGCCTCAACAAGCTCGAGCTCGTCAATGCTTCTGATGCCGGCATTGACAAGCTTTCGGACACCGACAGGCCCAATGGATTCGACCTGCTTCATGGTCAAGGGCGAGTCGTCCCAGACTTTCGAACACATGCTCCTCGAGAGAATCAACGCGTTGCGGATCATCACCGAATCTTCCTTGTGAATAGCACAGTCGACAACGCATCGTATTAAGCGACGAGTGTGCTGAAATACAAGGTTAAGGTCTTGGTTGTACTGCGTGCGCTGGCGGGCCAAATCTTCGTCACTTGGCAAGTCCGCACCACCAAGAACTGCTTGGACGATGAGCGAGATCTTGTGCGGTGTCAGATCCAGGTTGACAGGGATTGGAAACTTAATGGCAGGTGATGAGTTCATGATCTTGTAGAATCGTTTCTCCGTCTGTCGAAATCTGATTTCTCGAAATTCGCTTGCCGAACAGATTGCTGACAACTGCCTCTCATGTAAATAAACCTGTAAACAAAGCACTTTGGACCGGCAAACTTACGATCTCAGATAACTTAGCTTGTGGCTCAAGCGCGATGAAATGTTGCATGGTATCATGACGCGCAGCATACCGAGCCATAATCTCTCCGTACTCTGTAAGCCGGATTTTTGTCTCTCCTTCTGCAAGATCAGAGCAAGCCAAGAGCTCCAGGCCGCGGGCACATATGTGTTCCAGGCGTTCATCAAGGGTGCTTCCGGGAACATCGCCCTCGATCTCATAGTGAGTTGGATTTTTCTGCAGGCGCACATAGAGAAAAGTTCCCCGAAGCCATTTCTTGGCCGAGTGCAAGTCCCATATCGTACGAAGACCTATCTCAGCATTCTGCACGCTTATTAGTAGGTATTTAGTCGGATAGTCAAGAGTCTGCACTTACTAGATGCTCGATGAGGTTAAGATGCAGGCTGCAGACAGTCAGCGCTAGAAACAGGGGTCGAAAAGTCGTATTTGACTTACCGGCTTTCTAATATCTCTTTCCCAGAGACCATCAACTCATACCGCCTGACCTTTTCATTCTTCGTGATGATAACCGCTACAGCATTGTCGTCGAACTGTGGTCGACCAGCTCGACCAAGCATCTGCATGATCTCGAGGTCTGAACACTCTCGAGTACTTGGGTGCACGTACGTGATGGTGTTCTTGATGATAACGAAGTGACAAGGGAGATTGACTCCAACGGCCAAAGTCGATGTACAGCAGATGACGTTAAGCTCTCCGGCAAGGTATGCCTTCTCAACGGCTTGCTTGTCGTTCAACGAGAGACCCGCATGATGGAATGCAACTCCGTTAATTGCACAATCTGCGTACCCAGGTGAGTACCACTTGCAAAGCATATCAACTTGGGAGGGTGAATTTACCACGCAACGCTGTTTCTTCAAATATCGGCAGTCTCCTTGGCTGTTCCCAGAATCGTTGCCTGGGCTCACTTTCATTCCACCACCTCGCAAGACAATTTGCGGTCTCTTCACAGGATTTCCGTGTGAAGCAGAACACCATGATTGGCTTCTTTTGAGAGTACTTAGCGATGATTCCCGGCAGCCTACAAAGATCAATTAGTCATGTATCTGATAAGACTTCAGAAAAGCTTACTTCGCATTCAGGACTTTGTCGAAAGCGAACTCGCTCGGATTATTTCCGCCGAAGCCAAGAACATGCTTCTGCAGCTGAACCGGCCTGAACTCCTCGCCAAATCTCTCTTTCCGGGCAGGTATCTCCTGGCTGGTGGAATCCTTTCCAAGCCAGGTTGCAATATCTTCGAAATTTGGCACTGTCGCGGATAAGGCGACGAAGCGAACATCCGTACCGACCGACTTCATGCGTGAAACGACAGCCTCAAGGGTGGCGCCCCGGTCTTCCTTCAGAATATGGACTTCATCGATGAGGAATAGTTTGACCATCTGCACCAGGCGTTCGTGATCTTTCCAGCGGCGCGTCATGCTATCCCACTTCTCCGGTGTGGTGACTATCAGATCTGCTGTTTGGACATCATGCAGCTGTTCGTTGGTTGTGTCGCCAGTGAGTTCTTTGACCTTTAGATCCAAGGGCTTGAACTTCTTCTCCCAATCTCTCTGCCGTTCGCAACAGAGTGCCTTTGTGGGAGCTTGATAAACGGCCTTGAAGGAGCCACTGGCATGGCCGCTTATCAAGCGCAAAATGGCCAGCTCGAAGATCACGGTTTTACCGCTTCCAGTGGGTGCACTCACAACGAAGTTGTTGTTCGTATTATAAACATCCTTGAAGCATTTGGATTGCACTGCGTTGAAGGCCGGAAATGGGAAGACGGTACGGAACCGATCAGGGAGCTCGTGGGTGGAGATGAGCTCAATTCCTTGAACCAAGGGCATGCCATTTCGCCTAGTCCGCTGAAGAGGCTGAGGCTGGCACTTGATGAAATCTGGCTGGAACCCATGCGATGTATCAGCCACAGCCACGCGCTCCTCAATGTTCCGCGGTATTTGGTGTGGCTTCGAATGGCTGGGTCGGTGATGAACAAGGTCCCGCTGGGTAAGACGAACAGTAGGGCTCGAAGGTAGGCCTCGTGGGGAAGAGCTGTTCTGGCTCATGAATGGATAGTATGCAGACTGAGGTTGAGGAGCGTCTAGCGCACGGTGAAATCCGTGTTGACCTGTGGGGTGTCAGCTCGTGACCTGCTTCATTGCTGCCGTTCACCTTGCAGTATCTCACCAGTTCCAGTCTCTGGATAGTATCCATGATGAGCATCAGCGGTCCTCACTGATTGCTGGCCGCTAGCCGCAGGCGCAAGCGAGAGCCGTGCGCGACCCTCTTGTGCCTGTCTGGTTCGGTCATCCTCTGGTTGTCTCAACAGTACATGGTCTACCAACGGTCAGCGCAACACTCACACATTCGCGGCCTTTTTGCTCACCGAAGTCATCGAATGAGACATCACCATCGAACTCGTCATAGTCATGTGCGTGGCGTTTCTCGGTGTTTCCAACGTTTCCACGACGTGACATCTCACGTTGGTATGAGCGATACTGTTGGTGGTACGCTGCGGGCTGGAAGCCCTGGTACTCTCCATGCGCATCCGGACCCCGTGAGTGCTGTGTGAAGTGACCACTGTCATATGGGTGAGCTTGGGTCTCAAGGCCGTCCAGCATTTCGAAGACGGATTCGTCCATGTTCAGTGCGAACGTCAAATGCAGGTAGCTGAGGATATCAATACAAGGAGAATCATATGGTCACGCGGACTGAGTGAGACGGACACGATGGTCGCGTTGCGGAGAGTCGAGGTGAAAGGCGTGAGATGTGGGAGGAATGAGAAGCGGAAGTCGCGACGGGGAAGTCGCGAAGAGGAAGTCGTGAAGGGGGATGCCTAATCCACCAGACGGGCCAGTACCCAGAAACGCTGCAAGCAACTCCGTCTAGAACATAACACAATACAAGTTCAGGCTCTCGGGAAAAGTTCCCGATGATATGAGAATGAAGAAAAACCATGATTCTTTGACCATCAACGAGAGATGCCTGACCTCTTACCGGCGCTTGTGCGCATGCTTCGCATATCATAACCCATCTCTTTTCTCGTCAGACTGAAAGAAAAAAACAATGAATATACCACCCAAAGTACCTCACTCACGCAGTCGAATGCGTGGTGGTCAAGTTCTCCGAGTGGGCGATTGCCCCTAACGCCAGCCAGTGACGCGCCTGCTCAGTAGCCTTGCAGTCTATGCAATGCGTGCGAATTTCCTCTTATCAAAACGAACCCATCCAACCTCTCCTGGTATCTTGTTATTTTATTCCTCTTCGCCGACGCGGCTTCCAAACATCAGTTGCCCAAATTTTCCGCGCTCATTCTTTGCGCTTGTCGAAATTGAATCCTTGCCTCTCCATAGTTGGAGTGGTGGGCCTGCTGCTTGCCAGACCTTGATCTGCGCGTGGCGCCTTGAGCCTGTTGCCACCGCCTGTTCCCGGCGTCATATCGAAGAAGCCATTTTCTCTATCTACAATCGTCTTCTCAAAGCTCGCGATCTTGATTGGCGGTGGACGGGTCCGGTCGTTGCTCGTGTAAAGATATGTTGAGAAGAGTACGATGGCGGTGCCGATGACATACTAGAAACGTCAGTCGGGGAGCACTGGTGGGGAAAAGGATATTTCTGCTTACGTGTCTCGAGATGGTGAAGTCGAAAAACCACACACTCGCGAGGCATGACAACAAGATGCTGATGCTGGTGGCGAAGTTTTTCGCGATATTGTCGGCATACGACACAACCATCGCAACCACAACGCCCCCGAGTGCCTGCAGTCCGATGGCTGCCCAGACCACCCAGTTGTAGCCGACAAAGAAGCCGTACTTTGCTATGTCCTCTCCGTCCATGAACATGACACCCAGAAAAAGCGCCGGAAAAATAGAGTAGAACGATAGCTGGACGTTGCGGACCCATAGACTAGCTGGCGTGTGGGATTCCTTGAGAATCTTTTCGAAGTAGACGCCTGCCAAGCCTGACAGCAGGCAAGCAACTATGACGGCAAACAGTCCAATGGAAGAATTAAGCTGTGGGTGCTGGCGCGCCACATCTTCCTCAATGCCCTCGTAAGTCGCGGATCTCTTGGCCATGTGGTGCGTTGTGCGCCTCATGAGCTGCTTGGCAGTCTCGCTACCAAGGTCCCGGAGCTCCTCAATGCTGCGCGGCCAGAAGAGACGAGCGCTTTCCAGCCTCAAGCTGTCCATGCTGGCAGGATCGTTTCCGGTGGGCATTTGCACGATAGCGACGCCCGCCATGAGCAGGACAAGGCTGATCCACTTGCGCAACGTCAAACTCCGGCCCAGCAGCGCTACGCTGAACAGTGCAGTCGTAAGGATCTTCATTTGGTATGTGACCTGGAAAGTGGCGGCATCCAGATTGCTGACAGCCACATACTGCAGTGTATTCTGAAGTGTGTAAAGCATCGCGGGTATAGCCATCTTCCAGCTGTCGCCAGCGAATACCGCGGATGAGAGCGCTTGGAATAGTGTCGTCGCTGGCGTGGACGATGGAAGGGTGGAGGATATGTCATATAGCGCCATCGTGAGAGATATCGAAAGCTTCAGCACTTCATTCATGAAGACTGCGGTGCTCGTGAAATATCGATGCGGAGTCGTCATCGGCATGATGCGCGAGTAGTGCATTACCTGCCGGCAAAAAACGTCAGCACTCTGTTTCCGTACCGCAACATCATGTCGAATGGTGATGTATGCCCAGTGTTCCCTCATAGACCCATGATCTTTCAGGCCATGAGTTCCCAGACCAGATGAATGCCGCCAACAGGTATTACGCATGAGTAGAGGTGGATTCGATCTCGGGTGCGGTGCGTACCAATATGAGGGCTGAATTCTGAAAAGTCAACTAGGGTGGAGATTAGCGTATGCTTAAAAAGTAGAATCGCGACAACACGAACCGTGATGAGGGACAGAGTCCGGAGTGGGATGCCAGCCCAAGAGGCCGACCGACGATCTGAGACCACTCCCATAGTTGTGTTTCCCTTGCGGGACGGCGGTAGCGCTTGCGAACAAAACACCGGCGGTGGCTGCGCTCTCGAAGCGTGGAGACGGATAGGGGAGCGAGCGGCGTAGCAGGCTCAGCTGGAGGGCACGGCGGAGACGAGGAGGAGGAGGAGGGCGAGAGCGAGGTTGCAAACAAGTTGGCGGTGACAAACAGAGCAAGAGTGGCGGGCGTACGCAACGGACGCGCGGAGCACAGGGAGCTTTGACGGTCACAGACGTGGTGTTGCGATGGATGTGGAGCGCGGCAACCAAGGATGTGGGCAGCTGCGCGCGCATCCCCGTCGCCGATCTGAGCCTTCACTGTCGCTGCCAGGTTTCGCCCTGCGTCGGCAGGCCCTTCCGTCCTGGCGCAGTGCTTTGGGGCCAGCGCTTTCTATTTGGGGTCCTGGAGGCCAATGCAATTACCTACTCGTCGCTCTCGGAGCCCCGCAATTCACACGCGCCCGAGCAACGGCTTTGGCCCTTCCCCGGATTTTCACGGCGCGAGCAGACGCGGCCGCTTCACGATCAGGTGTGCGTGCGCCACGCAGATGCCGAGCCGTGCCTGAACATCATTTGCTGGTTCTGGCCTGGAACCGCCGCCGGCACGAACTGCGCAACCCTTGCGCGCCCGCTGCCGCCGCACTGCAGTTGTCTGCGTGACGCTGAAACTCCCGCTGTAGCTGCTGTCGCTGGAAACAGGGAAACTGGCAAGTTTGTGTCAAGAATCAGGCCCGTGTCACACCGCCCGCACTTAATCCCCGAGTTTAATGCTCACGCTCCACAGCCTCGTTGCGTAATCTACTGCGCAAATCCCTATTGCTTGACTCGCTGCCCACCGTCCTCGGTGGCCTCAACCTTGACCTTCTTGCCCTGCTTTGCCGCGCGCTGAACCTCTTCCTGCCACGTCAGATAGTCCGTGTATGCGACTTCCCTGTCCGGGAAAGGGCCGTAAAATCGAGAACGGTCGTACTTCTTGAGCGGATATCCTTTCTCCAACCGCTCCTTCATGTCCGGATTGCTGGTAAAGAGACGGCCATAGAGCAGTGCATCGTATTTCCCAGATTCAAGGACACCCCACGAGTTTGCGTCGTTCCAACCGCCCGCAGAGAAGAAGGGGGTTGGCTTTGGACCAGCATTGAAGATGTCTCTAAACATTGACAAATCAACATTTAGAAGGCCCCACGATTGGAGGAATCTGTCCTTCTCGTCGAAAGAAAACAGTTGTTCGTATCTCTGTATGTTTGTTAGATTCCAAATTTAGTTTACTCGATGAAAACAGGATACTCACTGGCTCGAGAAAACTGACATAGGAAAGCGTCGGGTGGTTCTTCTTGATCTCTCGGCAAAGGTGGCCCCACGTCTCCACACGTTGCTCTCCACGAGCCTGGTTGAACAAACCGAACGGTGACAACCGGATTGCCAGGTTCTCTTCGCCGATGGCAGATGCGACCTCCGCCATCAGCTCCAACACAAACTTGCATCGCTTCTCAGGAGAACCTCCATACTCATCCGTTCTCTTGTTTATGTTGGAAGACAAGAATTGCTCGGGGAGGTAGCCATTGCCGCCATGGATCTCAACGCCATCGAAACCAACCTCCATGGCGGTCTTCGCTGCCTTCACATAGTCCCCTACGGTCCGCTTGATGTGCTCAACACTCAACTCTACCGGCGGGTGTTCCGTGAACTTGACTGGCTTGTCCGCGCCGACGGGAGGGTAGGGGTAGCAATCCTCCGGGTCGTCCCAGAGCACAGCAGACGGGGAAACGGCAGGGGTTCCGGTGAAGGGTGTAATCGTGGTGCGTCCAGCATGCCAGATTTGGGCGTAGATGTAGCCTCCGGCAGCGTGCACTGCATTGGTCACCTTCTTCCAACCGGCAGCTTGCTCGGGAATGAATATGCCGGGGACGCCGGGCATGCCATTGCTCTGCAAATGGGCGTCAGTATGTTGGTGCAGGGGCAGCACGGAAGTTTGCCCTGATTCGTACCTCCAGGCTAGGCGGAAGCCCTTCGCTGATAAGGAGCCCACCGTCGGTGGCGCGCTGGCGATAATGCTCGGCGACCAGATCGTCCGGGTACCATAGACGATTTGGCTTCTCGGGAGTGCTTTCGGCGCTCAGCGGAACACCTCTGTTGCGAGTCAAAGGAGCAAGGACGACACGGTGTTTGAGTGTAATCTTGCCATTGGCAATGTCGAGGGGCGTGAAGAGCTTCGAGGCGGCGCCTTTTGGAGCTTCTGTTATCGAACCCATGGTCAGAGGTGTGTGCAGTCAACAAGTAGAGGTGGGAGAAGGCACGCACTGCACGCTATGAGCTCGTGGACAGCGCCAGGCTTAGTATTTCACCGGGCCTCCTGGCTAGCAAGGTGCCGGCCGGGTTCCAGGGCGTAAGGCGTTAGTGGATTGAAGATCAGAACATGGTGGTGGTCGGGGGCCAGAATCGGATCAGCCCTTATCGACCGGCCTTATCGGCCCCCACACTGGAGAGCACTGGCGCCCGTTACGAGCTTGCCACGCCGAATCTAGACTTCGGAAGCACGGCTAAGGGCCGAGCCTTATGAACCGAACGGAGAGAACAGCAGGGCAATTGGATTTGGTTATCGCGCACAGAACGCCGCAGTAATGGCCCCCACGCCAGGGGTCCACACTGTCTGAACCGTCATCATTTTCGGTGTTATTATTGGCCACCTGGGACGCGGAAACCGCATGGAAGCGGGGAATTTTTTTCGGATAGGCAACCGGAGGATCCATGCCAGCGACGCACGGATCAAGCCGATGACTTTACGAATAGGTATGCGACGGGGAGCCAACCACACGCTCTTGCGCCCACGCTTGCGCCCTACGTTTGACAATCCGAATATTTTTCTTTCTGGCCAACTCTGCAACGCAACACATCGACTTGGATGCCCTGAAGCCTATTTTTTCTCACAGCGTGACCTTGTTGCAAAATGGTCAGTTCAGTACTGTACATACGCGCTTGGGAACATAATCGCGACTGACACCTCGGGCAACAAGGCACCCGGCGCAACCTCGACCAAACTCGTCTACCTGCACCAAGACACCTTGCGAGAACACGTGACAAATGTGGCATCCGTCGAGCCCGTCAGTAGTCTTCCGGAAGCCGACAAGGCTTTGCTGAAGAACGCAACCGATGACGACCACGTGGTCACAACCGAAGAGACCATCTTCTACGTGCAGGGCGGAGGCCAGCCCACCGACACTGGTTCCATGACCGCGGCCGATGACTCTTTTGCCGTCGTGGCTGTGAGAAAGGCCTCGGATGGCCGCGTGCTCCATTTTGGTCGCTTCTCTGCCAAGGCCTTCACGCCAGGCCAGGCTGTCAAGCAGTCCGTCGATGCTGAGAAGCGCGACCTCCACTCCCGCATTCACGATGCCGGGCACATCGTTGGGCTGGTACGACATGGCTCCCCGAACGTTTGAATCCGCTTGTCGCTCACCATCGGGTCGCAGGCTGTGCGGCAGGTCGAGGCAGAGACGCCCGAACTGAAGTTGGAGGAGTCCAAGGCGCAGCATTATCCTGGAGCTGCTCACGTTGAGTTCATCGGCCCCATCGACGGTAAATACAAGGACGCCATCCAGAAGAAGGTTGACGAAATGCTGGAGAAAGACCTGCCGGTAAAGACGTTTTGGTGGACCGAAAAAGAGTGCAGAGAGAAGTGCGTCTTTGTCGCGCCTGAGATGACTGCGCCGGACGGAGAATTGCTGCGGGCGGTTGACATCGTTGGCGCCGGAGCATACCCTTGCGGCGGAACCCATGTTGCCTCGACCAAGCTATGTGGAAGCATCACGGTGCGCAAGATCAGTAGGAAGAACGGCGCAAGCAGGATATCATACGAGACGAAGTAGAAAAGGCCAAAAGTCGATAGACAATGATAGATTTCCTACTCGAGACGACGATGCCGATCTTCTTTCCTCTAGCGCAAGTGAGGAATGTTGCACTAATATAATCCCCCACCTTGCGCTTATTTTTATCGAAGCCGCAGCGTCCCTTCGTCGTATGCAAACGCCCGCTTTCTCTACTGGTACGTATGGCTACATGCTGTTTCACACCTGACAGGGGATATGACGGCAGATTGAGAGGTACTCTTGCTCTGCCAGATTGAGGAACGATAAGGAGCACGTCAGCACAGATCAAAGCACGCGATCACTACATCCTCACACGCCGCCAACCAATATCAGCGTCCATCAATTCCTCGTGTAACTGGATTCGTCGGCGAGAAAGAATTCGTCCACACGGAAGCAACATGTCGTCCCACAAGAGGCCGAACTTCTTGATAGTCGTTGCCGATGACCTCGGCTTCAGTGACACCGGGCCCTATGGCAGCGAGATCCCAACCCCAACCCTCGATCGGCTTGCCAATGAAGGCATCAGGATGACTGCCTTCCATACTGCCTCGGCATGCTCGCCCACTCGCTCCATGCTCATGTCTGGCACGGACAATCACATAGCCGGCCTTGGTCAAATGGCTGAGTTTATGCGCACCAGGCCAGAGTACGAAGGTCAACCTGGTTACGAAGGATACCTCAATTTCCGGGTCGCTGCTCTTCCCGAGATCCTTCAGGACCATGGCTACCACACCATCCTTTCTGGGAAATGGTATGTACCACGGACCCAACACCCTCGGAGGGCAAAGTAATGACGACACGTATAGGCACCTTGGGCTGAAGAAGGAGCTATCGCCCCATGCCCGTGGCTTCGACAAAAGCTTTGTTTATTTAGCTGGAGCTGGTAACCATTACAACAACGAGCCCCAGCTGGGTGACCATCCATTCCGTCCCCCAGCTGCGTGTGGGGATGGGCTGTGGATGAGAGACGACACGTTCTTGGACAGAAAGAAGGACATACCTCCCGACTTTTACTCCACGCGCTCATTTTCCGATCAGATGGTCGACTTTCTCCAAGAGCGCACCGACGCAGAGAAGGAGAAGCCCTTCTTCGCATACCTCGCATACACAGCACCTCATTGGCCTCTGCAAGCGCCGCAAGAGACAATCCGAAAGTACCGTGGCAAGTACGACGCCGGCCCAGAAGCGCTACGAGCCCAGCGTCTCGAACAGCTCAAGGCACGGGGTCTCGTACCCGCCGATGTCTCGCCCGCCCCAATGATCGGGCAAATGCCCAAAGAATGGTCCGAGATGTCCGCCTCAGAAAAAGCCGACTCCGCGCGGCGCATGGAGACGTACGCGGCGATGGTCGACCAGCTCGACGCGCACCTCGCCAAAGTCATCGACCACCTCGCGTCCACGGACGAGCTCGACTCCACCTTCGTCCTCTTCATGTCCGACAACGGCGCCGAGGGCAAGCTGCTCGAGGCGCTGCCCGTCATGGCGGGCGTGCCGCTCGTCGAGGTCGTCAGCAAGTTCTACGACAACTCGCTCGACAACATCGGCAACGCGGATTCCTTCGTCTGGTACGGCCCGCGCTGGGCCGCCGCCGCGACCGCCCCTTCGCGCGGCTTCAAGGCCTGGACGACCGAAGGCGGCATCCGCTGCCCGTGCGTCGTGCGCTAACCGCCGCTGACGACGACGACGGGCGGCAACGGAATCACCCACGAGTTCACCACCGTGATGGACATCCTGCCCACCGTCCTCGACCTCGCCAGCATCCCCCACCCCGGCACCAGCTTCCGCGGCCGCCAGGTCGTCACGCCGCGCGGTAAGTCGTGGGTGCCGTATCTCAAAGGCGAGGCCGAGGCGGTGCACCCGGAGGGCCAGGACGTCACCGGTTGGGAACTGTTTGGGCAGCGCGCGATCAGGAAAGGGAAGTGGAAGGCCGTCTTCATCCCGGCGCCGCAGGGCAAGGAAGAGTGGGAGCTGTACAACATCGATGAAGATCCGGGCGAGAATCACGATCTGGCGGAGCAGAAGCCAGAAGTGTTAGTGCAGTTGTTGGAAGAGTGGGAAAGGTACTACACGGAGACGGGAATGTTCGATCCGAAGGCTTTACCGCCGAAATACATTTAGATGTTTTCTTTTTGTTTCGCGGGTAATGGCGCATCTCCGCCCGTCAATTTCTTTTCTCTTCTTTTTTTTTTAAGTTACAGGGCTACTCGTCCTCTTCCCTTGAACAGGCTCAATCTTGTCCTTTGACTCTTGATGCTCGTCCTGAAACCTCGATCTTGAAGTCCTGTGAAACATCCTGGTGGTCCGAAAGTTAGCTGTGCTAAGTGGTAGCTGTAGTAACTATACGAATCTATTCCTCATAGCTCTCGACACATGTTCGAGTGCCTCTCCCCTTTCACTCCGCGAAGTTCAAGTCAGGGGTCTTACCCGCTTTTATACCCTTCTCTACCCGGCCTAACTCCAACCTGTTCTCCTACCCCACCTTGTGCAGCAGCAGCCGGTGGTACTGATACCCCTTCTCCCGCATCCGCCTCAATTGCCCCATCGCTCTGCTTCCTTTTCTCGGCCCCAACATCCCGCTCTACCATCTCCACCCCCTCCCCCGCTCCCTCGTTCTTATACCTATCATGCGCCGTCGCGAGCGGCACGTCCGTCAATAACGCACTACTAACCAAACAAGCCCCAATTAGCGGCGCGCCCAGCATGAACACGACATGCAACCCCTTCATATACACGGCCACCACCTGCGCCCTCTGCTCGACCGGCAGCGTGTCCAGCAGCACCGACAGCTGCGACGCCGCCGCGCGCGGCAAGCCGTCCGGCAGGTGCTCGAGCAAGACGTTGTTGATGATGGCGGCGGCGATGCCGAGCCCGACGGCGCCGCCGACGGTGCGCAGGAAGTTGCGCAGCCCCGTCACCACCGCGCGGTCCTCCTTGCGCGTGTTGCTCAGCAGCGCGATCATGACGGGCTGCATCGACAGCCCCAGGCCCACGCCCTCGACGACCAGACACCCCGCGATCGTGCCGATCGACGTGCGCGGGCCGAACGCGATGCGGCCGCCCGCGCCCGCCGTCCACAGGACGTAGCCCGTGCGGATGACGGGCAGGCAGCGGCCGAGGCGCGAGATGGCGAAGCCGCCGGCCGCCGAGGCGAAGGAGAAGCCGAGGATGAGGGGCAGGATGAGCACGCCGGAGACGAGCGGGGTCTTGTCGAGGATGACCTGGTAGTAGAGCGGCAGGTAGTACAGGTCGGTGTAGTAGACGACGCCGGAGACGAAGTTGTGCGCGAACAGGATCTTGGCCGAGTTGCGCTCGAAGAGGCGGAACGGCATGGTCGGGTGGCGGGCGAAGCGGGCCTGGACGATGATGAAGGCGACGACGAGGACGGCGCCGATGACGAGGAAGCTGATGACCAGGGGAGAGGACCAGTCGTACGTGGTTCCGCCGCCGGAGATGGGGATCTGAGGAGGTGCCCGTTTGTTAGATGCGTGCTTTTTGTGTGGCGGGAAGGGAGCAGCGCAACGTACCAGAAGGAAGATGACGCCAGCTAGACTCAGGAACATGCCCGGGTAGTCTATCATTTTGACCTTGTCCATCATTCTTCCCTGAGACGTCGGACTCTGAGGTATCACCAGGAATACTGCAATACCCGCAAGCACCGTCACAGGCACGACGAACCTGGGTTGAGTTAGCCGTGTCATTGCCAAAGCATGAAGTCTCTGAACAGACCAAAATGTCCATCTCCAGCCCGCCCTCGATTGGGAGAAAGCACCTCCAATCAACGGGCCGACGCCGTTCCCAAGCGCAATGTTCACTTCCATAAGCCCTTGGTATTTGCCGCGTTGCTGGAGTGTTGTAAGATCGGAAAAGATGATCATGACAAGGGAATTTATGCCTCCCGCACCTATCCCAGCTATGCCACGGAACGTGTACAAAGCAACAGCGGACTTGGCGAACCCGCACATGAGGTCGCCGACTGCGAGAAGGACCATGCAGATACTGTTTGGAGAGTTAGCGTGAAGGGCTGCGGGATGATGAGTGCTTGACAAGGATACTGTTGCGAGAAATGAAGCTTTGGGCACGTACATGAGACATGTTCTGCGGCCAAAAATGTCGCTCAACCTTCCGTTTATGAGTTGGAACGAAGTGTTCGCGATAAGGAAGGATGTGCCTGGCGGGCGTCAGTATGTTTGCGACGCTTTATCCAACGTACTTTCAGCTTACCGATCCAGGAAATGGTTTCAAATGCATTAAGATCCGTCGCGATAGCAGGGAGGGCGGTTGATACGCTTGTCTGGTCCAAGAATGACACAAACAAGGTGAAAGCAAGAGCACTCAGGATGACAACCAAGCGACTGAAGTTGAATTGGCCTTCAAAATTCTGGTTGTCCACCAGTTCAGGCTTGATGGGTGCGGGGCCGAGTCGTCCAGTAGGGTCCGCAGCAGCTGCGGAAGGACCCGCCTGCTGATTCTCCTCGTCCATCGTAGCTGCGGTTCAGCTAAGGAGAATAAGATGGCTCGTCATGTCTGTCCGTGGTTCGTGTAGAGGGTGTCGGTCGGGCTGAAAGCGTTCGTTTTCACGGGGAGGTGAGGTGCGAGCACGCTTTCCCCACCGCTCTCGGGTCGCAGTCAGGCATTCTCGTTCGTGCATAACGCAGAGGTCCACAAACGCCATGTCCAGGGTGAAGTGGATAAAAAAAAGCGAGGCGTCCAAAGCGAGCTACCCTTAATACGTCAGTGGCATCCGGTATTTGCGATTACGCAACCATCAGACGGCGAGGAGAAAAGGGAAGGAATTCACAGGGCGGTATAGATAGGCCTAGGCCATACGGGAAATTAGCTAAACTACGTATCACGGCTGGCCCGATATGGCGTGGCGGGCGGCTTTGGTGCATATCGTGCCGTACCTGGCTTGTGGCGACCGATTATTCCCGACATCTCATTCCCGGCTGACGAGTCAGATGCGGGCGGCGCAATAAAGGGTGTACCCCACCCTTAAAGATGCCCCAGTCGGCTGTTGCTTACGTTTGCGGCTCATACTTCCGTTAGTGGTCCCATGAGCGGAAGTGTCCACCCCGCGGCCAACTAGATCGCACAGGACCGACGAGGTGTTCGATAGCTGATTGACATGTGGGCTCATGCGCACAAATCCGACGCTGGGTTGATCTGTCGGGGTGAGAGATAACGTGGTGTTTTATCAGAGGGGCGGCAGACTTCCCAAAAAGGGACAAGGTCGCAAAGCAAATCGTAACATCATGAGGGCCTGGAGACTGGCGAATGCAAGGTCGGGAGGGAATGGTATACAGACGAACTTGCATGCTTGTGGGATATTCTAAAGAAAGCAAAACAGGAGTCTACGCTCAAGCCTTCACGTCTTCGTACTTGATCTCTTTCCAGTCGTAGGCCTTTTGCCATGCGTGGCCGGCTTTGAGGACTTTACCATCTTGCCACAGACCGCTCACGATCTGCATAGCAGCAGGAAGCATGACGTCTGGATCCTCCTTTGCTGGAAGCCAGCCGATCGGAACACTCATGGCTGGTTGTCCAGTAGCATCGAACATCGTGGTGTTGCTCGTCAAACCGATAGTAGGCGAGATGGTTTCAATCGGAGTTGTCCATTGGCCATGTTTCGTAGCAACAAAGCTGGTGGTTGGCAGAATGAGGACGTCGTACTTTTTAAGCGCCTCCTCGTATTCATCGCGCAGCCTGCGGCCCAAGTTCTGCGCTTTGGCGTACAGCGCAGGAAACTTGTCCATAAGATAAATTCCGTTCAGGAAAATGTTCTTGGTGGTTGGGAAAAGCTTGTCGAATTTCTCCTGGGTCCAAGGCAACCGCGCCTCCTCAAGCTTCGTCAGGCCTAGGCCGCGACGACCAGTAGCCTTGCCCATCATTGAGAGGCAGCCTGAAACACGCTGCTCGATTGTCCAAATGGCAGTTCCTAGGAGGTGGTCTGGTATCGAGACCTCTTCCACCGTCGCACCCAGTGCAGAGAACTTGTGGGCTGCATCCAACACTACCTTCCGCATCCGAGGTTCAACGATAGCCTGCTCGAAGGCTTCCTTTACGATGCCGACGCGGAATCCAGACAAGTTCTTCGCGTCATTGCGGTCCTGTGCGGCAAGGTCGGAAGCGAACGTGGTGCTGCCGTGTCTCGGCGCGCCCAGGCTGCGGTCGTCGATGCCGTCGTATCCCGAAATGGCGTCCAAGCACAGGGCGACGTCCATGACAGTACGTGCCAACGGACCAGCATGGTCGTTGTTGGCGTCGTTGGAGGCAATGCCGGTGTAAGGCACCAATCCGTGGGTAGGCTTCAGGCCAACACATCCACAAAGCGCAGCAGGAACTCGGATGCTGCCACCTTGGTCGGCGCCAATGGCGATGTCGACAAGGCCAGCACCGACGAGGGCGGCAGGTCCAGAGGTACTCCCGCCGGCGGAGTAGCCCTTCGCAAACGGGTTCTCAACAGTGCCGTGGGAGCTGCTAAAACTCGACGTGCTCTGGCACCAATTCTCGCAGTTGGCGGTTCCAACAACTTCGGCGCCCGCCTCAAGCGCCCACGTCACAACGGTGGCATCGGAGTCAGGCGTCCACGGGCCTATGGAATCGGTTCCGAGAAGCTGTGGCACGCCCGCAACGGCGATGCAGTCTTTCAAGCAGAGAGTCTTACCCGTCAAGGGGCCTTGGATGGACGCGTCTTTGATGGTGAAGGTGTGCGCCCAGGCAGCGCCGAGGACTTGCTCATCTGCGGAAGGTCGATGCACGTTTTGGCGGGGGAATCTCTGCAGGTCAACTTGAGGGAGGTAGTCGGGAAGCGCGTCAACGAGTTGGGCGGCGTCGTGGAGACCAGCAAGCAGCTTGAAGTAGTCGGCCTCCTCCTCGGGCGTCACCGTCACGCCGAGCTTGCCAAAGGAGGATCTGACGTCCTCAACGGTGACGGGGTTTGCGTCGGAAATGGAAGTGAAGAGAACGCTCATGGTTGGGCGAGTGCAAGTGAGGCAAGAGAGGCAAGAGAGGCAAGAGAGGCAAGAGCAGGGAGGGTATCACGTGATTGAGGCACAGCACGCTCAGGTCGCTCGTTTCCCGAAGACAAAGTTTGAACTGTACTGTTCAAAGAGTGAGAGTGTCGGCGCCGCCGACCGAGTTCTTGAAGATGGAAGTGGCCGGGGGCGGGTCTGCATCTGGGCCGCTTATCTAGGCTACCCTGGCCGATCGCGGGCCCGGTCAACTGGCCGCGCCAGAGCTATCACTGACCCGTGCAGCACCACCGCTCACTGCCTCATCCCCGTCCAATGTCCGCCTCTCGTCGCCCTATCGTGCATCGGAGGCCGTGATATTGTCTACGCTGCCACCGACGAGCCTGCCCGATCTGGCGCGTTGCTGGCGTCATCCTCCGGCCGTGGCAGGAGATATGAGTCTTGGAAGCTGATGGCCGGCGGCATGTGTATTCTAGGCAAAGTCAGACCAGCTAGAAATATTGAGTCCCGCCGGAGCCCGCCCTCCGCTGTCCTGTCTCCTCCAGCTGTCACCAAGCCATTCAACACCTCCCTCGCCCCGTCCAGATCCCGGGCCCTGAAGGATCCCTGCCGCTTTCTCCTGCCCCATTCGTGCATCCTGCATTCCTCGCTGCTCCGTTGCCACCGCTGAAGCTGGAGTAATGTCGACTCCTTACAGCTTCGCCCAAGACCCCTCCAAAGTCGCCCCCTTCAAGTGGGACGATCACTACGACTTTCCGCGCGATTTGATCGGCTATGGCGAGTCATCCTTCAACCCACAGTGGCCAAACGCCGCCAAAATCGCCGTGTCCTTTGTCATCAACTACGAAGAGGGCGCCGAGCACTCGGTGCTGAACGGCGACTTGCACTCAGAGTCGCACCTGTGGGAAGCCTCCGGCGGCGCGCCAAAGGTCCAGGAGCGCGCCGTCAACATCGAGAGCGAATAGTGCGTGCTTCATCTTGTGGTCTGAATGCTGTCTAACCTCTTCGCAGCAACTATGGCTCAAGATCCGGTGTGTGGAGGCTGTTTCGGCTGTTCAATAAGTATGGCTACAAGTACACCTTATACGCCGTGGGCCAAGCGATTGAGATGAATCCCGCCGTGGCGCTGTCAAGCGTGCAAAACGGCCACGATGTTGCCTCACACGCGTACCGGTCGGTCTTATGAATATTAAGCCAGACTGCACGGAAAGATCACTAACACCGCTCCAGCTGGATCGATTACCACGAAATGCCCGCGGAAGAGGAAAAGGCCATGATCAAAAAGGGCATCGAGACCATACAGCGCATCACCGGCGAAGCGCCAAAGGGTTGGTACTATGGCCGCCTGTCGCCGCGCTCGCACGCTCTCGTCTGGGATGTCTACAAGGAGCTGGGCCTCCCGCTCCTGTGGCAATCCGACAGCTATGCTGATGACATACCTTACTGGGTTGACGTGCCCGCCGAGAAGGACGATCCCAACCCGCAGGGCATGCTGATGGTGCCTTACTCATATGACTGCAACGACTACAAGTTCAACATCCCCACCGGTTTCAGCGCCCCCATGGACTTTTACGATCACATCAAGGGAGCTTTCGACGTTCTGTACGAGGAAGGTTGTGAGGGTATGCCGAAGATGATGACCATTGGTCTGCACTGCAGATGCATTGGCAAGCCTGCGCGCTTTGCGGCGCTGAAGAAGTTCGTCGAGTATATCAGCCAAAAGGAAGGGGTGTGGGTCGCAACCAGAACGCAGATTGCCGAACACTTCAGAGAGAAATTCCCCTACAAGAAGGGGCAGTTGGCGTGAACTGAGCTCACGTCAAGCTCCCACCTAGAGTGAGATCTTTTAGACCAATCAGATTTTCTTGATTGTCCAACAGCACTGCAATGATTGAGAGCGGCCTTCAAATTTGCAACCAGTGAAAGTACCACTTGTCGCTTTGTTGCTTCCATTGTTTTCGTTGCTCCTTCAGCCCTTGCCTAGTGCGTACATCTCAGTTCTGTAGCAATTTCTTTGTCTGCCATATCATTGGGCCGTCTTGCCCTGTTCTTGATGTCGTGTCAAAACGCAGTCCACCAAAAACAACTTGGTATTGCCCTCCAACGCCTCTAATGCAGCCTTGATCTTAACGCCGTGTGAAACCAAGCAAACTCCGACCAAAAGAATTTCTCGGAGACTTTTCTCTGCAAATCCATTCAGCATGAACCGCAGCACCAAACCAGTATCGCTGTGTCCAATCGCTTATTTCTTCTTGTCGGAGTAGTCTCTGAAGACGTTCAGCATGTGGGTGTTGGATGTCTTCATGCCCTTCCTCGGCGCCTTCTTCTTCTTCTTTTGTGGTTGATTGTTGAGGGGTTTGACATCCCTCGGAGCGGAGACAGGCTTGAGTCCAGCTGCTTCCAGCCTAGAGCGCATGTCATCGGGGTTGGCCGGAATCGGAATGCTCAGGAACATGCTGCGGAACTCCGCATCAATGTTGTGTGACAGAGATGGGTCATTCTGCCAAACCAGAAGGGGGCTACCCGTCTTTGCGTGGCGAGTGACCAAAATTTCCCCCTTCTTATCAAGTTCGTTGATGGCTTCAACCGCTCCCGTCCAACCGTCCTTCAGCTCTGAGACCTTGATGCCCACCGAACTCGTATGCCGCTGTAGGAGACCCTTCAACTGCTCGGCGGAACGCACGCCATGTTTGGGGCGGTAGCGGAAGGCACCCACCCCGTTGAAGGCGGTCGGATCGTATTCAACCTTGGGGTGTTCCCGCAGGATTTTGTGCATAAGGAACCAGTGACGTCCACCCTTGGGTACCGGCTTAGGCTGCGTACCGGGAGTTTCAGGTTCCTGAATGGACAGGTACTTGAAGACGTCCTCGTAGTTCATGGCCTTGTCGTTGTCCCTGAGATACTCGAGCGCGTAGGTAACACGGGTAAAGGTCCGCGCACCCGTGTTTGTGTCTGCCGGCTGTGAGAAAACCGGGGCATTGGCAGCAGGGCGCGGGCGCTTCTTGCCCGTCTGCGACGAGTTCGATGGCGTGGGTGACGGCGCAGAGGTCGCGTTCCCCGGCTTAAGGAAGGACATGGTGATGAGCGGCGCTGAAGTGTCGCCAGCTAGACTCGGTGGTGGGTAGGATCAAGTCGTGCAGCTGCGTCGCTGGTCGCAAGCGGTCCTAGCGGCTTTGACGGGTTGCCGGGCCGGCGCTGGCGATCGTAAGGGTGGCGTGGACAGAGAAGCGGCGGCAGAGAGCGAAGTTGAGAGGTGTTGGGTCGAGGGCGCTGAGGCGCCTCTTCCTTGAGTGACGCCTGTCGGCCGCACTCCGGCAAAGCCTTCGCGCGCGTGCCAAGGCCCGCTTTCGCGCAGCTCATTGACGTTCGCCGCGCCTCCGTCACCATCAAAGAAACATCACCACCCTCACCACGCGCCCGTCCCCACTTTCCTCCCATTGTGGGCCGCGCTTTGCAAGCCACTCTTTCCCCCCCTTTCTTCTTCACCTTTGGCCAAAACTGGCCTTATTCTCCTATTATGCGCTGATCTGAGCTCACCTCAAGAGACCTTCTTCAGCCATGGCGACGGCGACCATCGACACGGCTTACATTGCCGCGGCCTACTCGGTCCCTGAGCCCAGCCTACAAACACTGCTGGATGCGCCTACAGCAGAGCTTGTCCAAGAGCTTCTAGCTAAAATCGAGGCTAAAGCGCGTGAGTTTGACGAGGTCAAGGCTGAGAAGCTCCGCTCCGACGTCGAGCTCGAAAATGCTGTGAGGACGGGAGATACTCGCGCCAGAGCTCTCAAGGCGTCTGTGGATAAGAACCTGAAAGAGGTCGAGGAAGTGCGCAAGAAACTGAATGAGGAGGGTACGTGTGGATCAAGCAGAATTGTTGTTGGTCATTGTTAATGTAACCACAACACAGAGAACGCGCGCGCCTCACTCGAATCCGAGCTTCAAACCCTAAAGTCATCATCGACGACATCCTCTTCGGAAACGGAAGTGCTCCGGACGCGTGTCAACACTTTGGAAGCTTCGAACCGCGAGACCGTTGCCCTGTTGGAAGCGAAGACCACCGCACATGACAAGCTTGCAGAGGAGCTCTCGGCTCAGCACCAGAAGATAGTGGCGCTCCGCCGTGAAATCTCCGAACTTGAGGACAAGAACCAGGCAGCGCAGAATGCCGCTACCACTACCAAGTTCCGCCAGCAAGCTCTGCAACAGGAAATTGACCTGCTGAAGAAGAATAATGAATGGTACGAGTCGGAGCTGCAGACCAAAAACACCGAATACTCGAAGTACCGGAAGGAAAAGAGCGCCAAGATCTCCGAGCTCCAGCGCTTGTACGATGACGCAAACGACACGATCGAATCGATGCGCCGTACCGAAGCGACCCTCCGCAGCCGTATTGACGAAATCAATCAGAAGGCCGAAGACTCACTCGAGAAAATCCAACAGCTTCAGGAAGCAGCAGCCAGGGCTGAGGAGTCGTTCCGCGTTGAGCTTGACAGCTCTCGTCGCTTGGCCGATCTGCAAAAGCAAAGCGCAGATACCGCTCGGGCACGCCTGCAGGAGGTTCAAGGCTCTCTGGATAAAGTGAAGGAGGATGCAGCGGAGGAGCTGGGTCAGATGCAGGCTGAGGTCGAAACGGAACGCTCTGAGAAAGAGATGGCATTGCGGAAGATTGAAGAGCTGGAAGTTCAGGTCGAGAAACTCGAGTCAGACCTTGCATCTCGCCAGCAAAACACAGTTGCTATTACCGGAACTCCTAGACGCGCTGTCAATGGCCTCGGGGGTGCCGCCACTCCTGGGCGCTCAGGATCGCCTACATTCGGCACACCTGGTTACGCTTCCCCGTCGCGCGTGAAGGGTGGCCTCACTTTCACTCAGCTCTACGCAGAGCATGCTCAGGTCAAGTCCGAACTTGACGCCGAACGTCGCCGTAACGCGAAATTGAGCAACACGATCGACGAGATGATTCAGGACCTGGAAGCCAAACAGCCTGAGATCGAAGAGCTGCGGGCTGGACATCAGAAGCTTGAGCACAACGTCCTTGAGATTTCAGAGCTTCTTGAGGAGGCGAACAGGGATCGGGACGCTGCCAGAAAGGAAGCAAGAAAGTGGACCGGTCAAGTCGATGGTCTTCAGCGTGAGGGAGATGTTTTGCGACAACAACTTCAGGACCTCAGTAACCAGGTGAAGGCCCTCTTGTTCGAAGTCACTGTGCGCGATCAAGGCCTTGAGGCTCTCAATGCCGCCGAGCAAGCGGAGTTTGAGAAGATTGTCCGCGGCGAGATGGAGGTTGAAGATGGAGTATCCGATACCAGCCGCTTCATCAGCCAGCGTCTTGTCATTTTCCGTAACATCGAGGAGCTACAAGAGCAAAACAATAAGCTCCTACGTGTCACCCGGGAGCTTGGAGAGAAGATGGAGGGCGAAGAAGCAAGAGCCAAGCAGAACCAGGCAGAGAGGGATCGTGAAGAGTTGGAGGATCTAAGAAGGAAAGCGGATCGTTACGAGGACGAGCTCAAGTCTTTGAACACTGTTGCGGAGAGCTACCAGCGTGAGAGGGACATGTTCCGCCGCATGCTCACGCACCGTGGCCAGCTTCCTCCTGGATCCGACTTGGCTTCTATGTTTGGCGAGTCCGTGGGCCCGTCGACCCCGCCTCCTGGTGGTTTCTCTCAAAGTGTGGGCCCTGGTACTTCACCGCACGCGAAGGACCTCGCCGACTACGCCAAGCTGCTCAAGGAACTTCAGAACCACTTCGACGCGTTCCGCAAAGAATCGACGACGGATCACTCTATGCTCAAAGAACAAGCCGACCGATTGTCGAAGGAGAAGAGCAATCTGCATATGGAGATTAACCGTGCCAGCTCCCAGCTCACGCTGGCACAGGAGAGATATGAGCTTCTGCAAGTCAACTTCAACCAACTGCGGTCGGAGAATGCAGAACTACAAAAGAGGGGTCAAGCGTTGGCTGAAACTTCTGCGAAGCAAGACCTCAAGACCGCTCAGGTTGCGGAAGAGCTCTACGAGGCAAAGGCCCAGGCTGACGGGCTGCGTCATGAAGCTGCCAATCTCAAGGCCGAGAAAGAGCTGTGGAAAAACATTGAGACGCGACTGACAGAAGACAACCGTGCTCTCGGTGACGAGCGCACACGGCTCAACAAAATGATCGCGGATCTCCAGAATTTGCAGAACGAGCGAGAGCTTGCCGATTCCGAAAACCGTCGTCGCCTGCAAACCCGCATCGATTCCTTGGAGTCCGAATTGCAGACAATTAAGAGGAAGCTGGATGATGAGGTTGAGGAAGGCAAGCGAAGTGCTCTTCGCCGCGAATACGAATCCGAACAATCCAGGACGAGGATCGATGATTTGGTAAAGAGCTTGGGCAATACCAGGGAAGAATTGGTTGCTGCTAAGACGCAGCGCGACCAGCTGCAAGCTCGAGTGGATGAGCTCCGCATCGAGCTTCGCAACGCGGAAGAGAAGGCAGTGGCCTTGGCGCCTCGTCCAACACCCCGTCGTGAGAGCATTGTCCAGAACGGAGAGGCGGAGTCGAGTGATCTCAGTCACGAACAAGAGCTGGGCGTCGAGGTTGCCGACCTTAAGCGCGACCTTGAAATTGCACGCAATGAACTGGAGGCTGCCAAGACGCATGTTGAGCAGTACAAGTCCATTGCCCAGGCTTCTGAAGAGGAGCTCCAGAGCATCAACGAGACTCACGACCAGTACCGCGAGGAAATGGATAGCATCATGGCTGAGAAGGATTCTAAGATCCGCGACCTTGAGCAGCGCGTTGAGGATATTTCCACGGAGCTTGCGACCACCAACACCGAACTTTCCAACCTTCGCACTGGACACGAGGAGAACATGGCTCGGTTCAACGAACAAAAGTCTATTCTGGAATCCGAGGTCACCCGGCTCAAGGATGAAAGTGAACGTTACCAGGATACCGCCAAGCTCTGCCAGGAGGACCTCAAGGCTCAAGCGGCAATCGCTCAGCAAGCTCAGCAAAGCTACGAGACTGAGCTTGTCAAGCATGCCGAGGCTGCACAGAATCTTCAGAAAGTTCGTTCCGAGCACAACCAGCTCAAAACTGAAGTTGCCGAGATCAAGGCGGAGGCGCAGGCAGCCAAGACAGCTTTGGAGTCGGGCGAGGACAGCTGGAATGAGACCCGCAGTCGCTACGAGCGCGAGCTCTCGGACCTCAAGATTCGCCGAGACGAGGTCAACGATCAGAACAAGAGGCTTCATCAGCAGCTCGAGACAGTCAGTGCTCAGATCTCTGCTCTCAAGCAGAGCCGCGCTTCTCTTGGTGCAGAACCAGCTGAGCCCGGGTCCACCCCTCCTCCCGAGACGGAGAATCTGCAAGAGGTCATTCGCTATCTTCGCCGCGAGAAGGAGATTGTCGAGGTTCAATACGAACTGCAAATCCAGGAATCCAAGCGCTACAAGCAGCAGCTTGACCACGTCCAGACTCAGCTCGACCAAACTCGCGAGAGGCTCAACCAGGAACGTCAGAACCAGATCGAGAACCAGCAAAGCAACGTTACTCACACAAAGCTTATGGAGACTATCAACGAGCTTAACCTCTTCCGCGAGAGCAGTGTCACTCTGCGCAATGAAGCTCGCTCAGCCCAGGCGCAGCTTGCCGATAAGGTCAAGGAGATTGAAGGTCTCATGGCCCAGATCGAGCCTTTGCAGGCCTCGGTTCGCGAATTCGAAAACCAAGTCGAGACTAAGTCAGGCGAGGTCCAGCAACTCAAGGAAGACCGCGATCGCTGGCAACAACGGACACAGAACATTTTGCAGAAGTACGACCGTGTGGATCCGGAGGAGCTCGCAGAGCTCAAGAATAAGATAGAAACCCTGGAATCTGAGCGTGACCAGCTCCTTGCCGAAAAAGAACCGATGCAGGCCGAGATTGATGGTTTCGCGGAGAAGATTGCTGCTGTTAAGCAGGAGACGACTGAAGAGCGTGACAAAGCCTCCGAAGAACGCCGTCTGCGCCTCATCGACCAATTCAAGAGTCGCTCGCGTGAACTGTCTGCCAAGATCAAGGAGGTGAACCAGGAGAAGGAAGCTGCCAACCAAGCCAAGGAGCAGCTGGAGCAAGAGTTGGCTGCAGTGAGGGAAGAGCTGGAGAAGGCCAACGCGACTCTTGAGGAAGCCCTTGCAAATGCCAAGCCTGCCCAAGCCGATACACAGATGCAAGATACTCCGGAGGAAGGAGAAGCTCAAGAAGACGATGAGTCTGGCGTCCCAAGCCCCGAACTCGCTCTACTGGAAGCTCGCGCTCAGGCCGCGGAATCTAAGGCTGCCGAAGAGTCTGCAAGGGCAACTGACCTTCAGGGTCAAGTTGACACATTGAAAAACAGGATGCAAGAGCTTGAGACCCAGATCGTAAGATTTTCAGACCATCCTGTACGTACGTACGAGCTGACATATATCCAGTCCGAGGCCCAGCAACGTCTTGATGCCTCTGCTTCCGAATTGAGCCAGCTCAAGGAGGTCCAGCCTGTTCAACCCGCTCAACCCGCTCAACCCGCGTCAGTCGAGGCTGTTCCAACCGAGGCCGCGCCCCCCGAGTCCGCGCCCACCGAGTCCACACCGGCTGAGAACACCGACGCTACTCAGCCTCCTGCAGATGCCGAAACTGTGGAGACCCTCGAAAAGCTTAAGGCTGAGCTTGCCACTGCTCAGCAGGAGGTGGAGGCGCTCCGTGCCAATGCGACGTCCAGCACTGCCCCTCCAACGGCTGGAGATGCTCCCGAAGGCTCTGTCTCCTCCGAGAAGATGACTGAAGAGATTGCAAAGATCAAGGCCGAAGCGGAGGAAAAAGTTCAGGCCGCTCAAAACAAGTTCCAACAGCGTGCAGACCAGATGAAAGGGGCCCTCTCCAAGAAGCTCGCCGAGGGCAAGCAAGCCATTCGGCAAGAGAACGAAGAGGCCATGGAGAAACTCAAAGTGGAGCACGAGCAAGCTATACAACAGCTTAAGAAGGAACACGAAGCCGAGATCGAGCGCATCAAGGCTGAACACCAGCAGGAGCTCGAGCGTGTCAAGAGCGTTGCACCGGCAGAGCGATCTGCACCGGCAGAGCAGCCTGAACCGTCTACGAGCGCTGTGAGCGCTGCGCCTGTGGATGGCGCTGCTGAGACCGCACCTGCCTCTGCAGGCCCCGAGGTGAAGTCCGAGCCGTCCAAGTTCGCTGATCTTACCGACCAGGAGGTCAAGGACCTGGTCAGCAATAACAATACCATCAAAACTATCATCATGCGGAACGTCAAGACGAAGCTGTCTGCGGAATTGGAGGCCAAGTCGAAGGAGCTGACGGAGAAGCACCAAAAGGAGCAGGAAGAGCTCCAGAAAAAGGCGGATGGCGCTATTGCAATGGCAGAGAAGCGTGTTGCTCTGAAGTTGAACATGGCTCAGAACAGGGAGCGCAATCAGACCGCGAAGGTTGAAGTGGTCCAAAAGGCCGCTGAGGAGACACCCCAGCGTCCTGTAGGAGAAGTATGGGCCGTAGCCAAGGACGCCAAACCTGCCCCTCCTCCTGCAGCTCCTGCTGCAGCTCCCGCGCAACAGACGCAGCCGCCCGTGCCAGCTCCCCAAGGCCAACAGCAACATCCTGGAACCTTCGGCCAACCTGCACAGCAACTACCGACAGGGCTGCCCCGTCCCCCAATGCCAGTCAACCAATTTCAAGGCCAGCAAGGGCAGCCGGCCATGAACCCCTTCCCCCAAAATAATACGGGCATTCCTCGTCCAGGAAGCGCGATGGCCCAGAACAATCAGTTCCGGCCGAACTCGCCCTTCCAGCAACAGCAACTCCAAGGCAATCAGGTGCAGTTCCAACCGCAGGTCCCGATGCAGCAGCCGCAGCAGCACCAAGCGAGCGGCATTGCGGCGCCACCAGTCAACCCTCTGCACAACAGACCCGCACCCCAGCAGGGCCAGCCCAACGCCCCCAACGCCGGCACGGGCCCGGCCGCTCTTCGCAGCTTGCAAGCCGGCACCGGCATCCCACGCGGCGGCGGCATCCCCAGACCCGGCGGCGGTCGTGGTGGCGGACAGGCGGGCGGCGGCGCTCAGCAAGGACACGCTCAACAAAGCAACCTACCCACGCGCGGGGGTGGGGGAGGTCGCGGACGCGGACGGGGCGGTGCGCAGCAGCAGCAAGCTGGGCACCAAGAAGGAGGAGGCGGACCCGGCGGCGGTGCCGGCAGAGGTGGTAACATGAACGCCTCGGCAAAGCAGTTTGTGCCGAACAAGCGTCCGAGGGAGGATGGCGCTGATGCTGGCGGGCAAGATGGCGGTGGACCTAAGAGGGCGAGGGGAGGTGGTAATGTCGGAAGTTGAGAGTCTTTTTTTAGTGAGAGGGATTGAGATGAGGTGTCACATACGCCGCGGAGCCGGGGGGCTTTGTCATGAAGCGTTTCTTGCAGGGTTCACTTTACTTATGTCGTCTTCCCCGCTGGTTCTTTCTTCTTCTATTCTTGCGCGGAGAAAGTGCAGAAGGAGAGACATCTACTATTTCCTTTTTTTTTTTAGCAGCAGATTCATCGGCGCGTGGGGTGGGGTCATTTTCCTCTTTTTTCTTTTCTCTCTGGGTTATTCAAGAAACAGTTGTAGATGTCGCATCTCTCTCCATCCCTTCATCGTTGGAACAATGACCAAGGGGGATTTGATTGAGTGCTGGTGGCTTCGTTTCTCTTCTTCTTTTTTTTTTTTTTTTTTTTGAAATGCATCGCCGAGTGGTGGTGTGTTTTTGCAGTGGCATCATATGGATGGCTGGGCAGGATAGGCTGAGAAAGAGAACTCTCAAAAAGAACACAAAAGTAATGGGTCTGTTTTTATTCCTTGCCGCGAGAAAGATGGTTTTTCTTGATGCGTGTGTTGTGTGTGTCGTGTAACTCTATCGGATTGGGCCTCGTGCGTGTGTGAATGCGTCTTAGCGGAGCGGAAAGCCTGGGCAGGAAAGTCAGGGAGGATAATAGCGGAGTGTGCGGGAGGCCGAACGATGGTGGCGAGAGTCGAATGGTTTGACGAATGTTAAGTGTTCGTTTGAATGGTGTTGTAGTAAATGGTGAGACGAGAGACAGAGAAAACATCATCCCAGTTCACGTTGTCCAACAGACGCTCGGCTCCCGGATGGTTTTCTTGCCCTGTCTAGGTATAACAGACTATTTGGAGGGAAGTCTTCGGCATCAACCAGTGCGTATTGCCCGAAGCCTATATATTAAATTAACGTATTACTTTGTTCGGCGTGCAGTACTCTGGATCGTAATCGTCCACGACGCGCCCGACGCCGGCGCGCACGCTGCCCAAGCCGGCCTTGCCCTCCTCGAACGGGCACGGGAAATCCCCCTCGGTGTCCCAGCGCGCGGGATCCGCCGCGTACAGGAACTCATCGACCTCCCTGTCCACGACGAGCCTCAGCCGCCGCGGCTTCGGCTCCTTCTCCCTCCCGGCCCCCTCCTCCAAGAGCCTCCTTCTCCCGCCCCGCCCCCGACGGGCGTCGGGGCCCAGCTCCTCCATGACCACCACCGTCGGCGCCCCCCTCTTCCACGCCGCCGCCGCCGCCGCCGCCGCGTTCCCAGAGCGCGAAGCGGCGGCGCCGCCCACAACCTCCCGGCGCAGGCGACGCAGCGCGTCGCACGTGGACGACGGCGGCGGGAAGGCCAGCGAGTCCAGCTCGACGCGGCCGAGCGCGGCCGTCGGCAAGGCGGCCAGCAGCCCCGCGAGCGCGTCCGCGTCGACGACCAGCCGGCCCAGGGCGAAGGAGGCGAGCCGCGGCCAGCGCGCGGCCGGGATCCACGCGTCCACCCGCGCGGGCGGCTCCTCGGCGAGGTAGCACGCGTCCCGGTCGGCGGCGGTGACGGAGGTGGACGAGAGCGAGAAGTGGCGCAGGTTCGCCAGGCCGGCGAGCGCGGCGCGCAGACCGGGGCCGAAGCAGTGCCAGGGGGAGGCGATGCCGGGGCTGCCGTGCAGGGCGCGCGGGCAGTACGCGTTCACGGCGAGGTCGAGGCGGGTGAGCGGGAGGGCGGAGAAGAGGGTCAGGGTGCGGAGGTAGTCGTCGCGCTGCTCTTGGCCGGGGGGAGGGGAAGAAGAAGGTGATGATGATGATGATGATGATGGGTGCGGTTCGATGAATAGCGCGTGGTGGAGGCCGTTGGGGCTGCGGTTGACGTCGACGAGGAGCTCGCGGATGGAGTGGGCAGGGTTCTCGGCGTGGTAGGCCAGCAGCTCCGTCACGACGGCGGTGTAGCCGCGGAAGCAGCGGCGCTCTTCGCTCCAGGGCCGCGAGAGGTGCGTCTCCCAGTCCAAATGCTGGTGATGATCTGCTTCTGGGTCCGGGTCGTTGGCCGAAGAAAAGCAGAGTGGGCGCAGGCGGGCATTCCGCCGGTGCCGGTCGACGACGTCGCCATGCCAGGCGCGCGGCAGCGGCATCCAGAAGTTGGGCGGCAAGCTGCGGAAGAAGGGCGTCTCGTGGCGGGGGAACAGCCAGCGCGGCGCCCACGCCTCGGCCGTCACCGTCACGCGCGTCAGGTTGCTGAAGGCACGCAGCCCCGTCCGCAGCGCCGCCACGTCCTCTCCTGCCGCGACAATTGCTTCCTGCTCCCGCAGCAGGCGGTACCTGTAGTGAGAGTATGGCTTGGCGGCTTGCATGACGGCCGTTGGTTCGGCGCCCCAGAGCTCTTTGCGCCGGTTGTAGTACTCGGGCAGGGCGCTGGACCGCGGGTCTTCGACCTCAGTACTGGCGCCGCAGGGGAAGAAGCAATCTTCGTTGTACTCGGCGCTGAATCGGAACATGTTCCGGTAATCGAGCAACTGCGCATCATCCCAGATGATCTCCTTAACACGGTTGCGGAAGGCCTGGTGCCCGGCCACGGCCAAGAAGACGTCGATGTTGGCGCGATTGGGGGAAAGGTAGACGGTGGAGAGGTTCAGCGGTGCGTGATGAGAGAGGGCGAGGCATGTGAGGCGGAGCCTCTTGATGTCTTTGTTAGGCAGGTAATCACATATAGCGGCTACGAGCTCGAGTGGAAGTGTGAGCAGGGACATTATAGGTGAGGAGTAGGCAGCATGTGAGGTCGGGAGCAGGGAAACCGTCCGGAAGTCGTGGCCACAGATCACTGCCCGCATCCCGCCAAGTCCCTGCTCCGCCCGTTACAATTCCTTCACTGCGCATTGTCAAATGAAGAATTAAGGGTACAAAGTTGCCAACGATTTGAGCCTTCTGTGCCCCGCGAAGGGCGCTACGTGGACGGTCATGATTCGAACCATAAAGTTGCCGAGTACGCGTCATATCAACTCATCATGCATGGAATCACCAGAGATTTGGGGGCGCTCGAGTTCATCAGTCAAGTAAGAAGATAGCGATTACAAGTGCTTTTTGAGACATATCCGAAAAGATCCATCAGCATCAATCGGAAGTAACAAAAGAGAGGGGGTGAAGAAAGACAGAAATTGGTATCTAAAGCCCCTAGAGAAGAAAAGGTTCATGTTAAAAAAAAAAAAAAAAAGGTAGCAGTTCAAACGATCAACCAAATCCTAACCCGACCCTAACCCGACCCTAGCCCAGAATCTGAACCTTTAATAATTTGTGTCTGCTTTCGATATTTCCATGAACTATCAGGCCTCTGCTTTTTGTAGGATGTTGAATAAGGGGATATGGAGGCATCAGCAGGCGTGGTGGCAGGGTAGCCTTGTAAAAAAAAAATATAATCTCTACTACACACATTGGCAGCTCGTGCCCCCATGGGCTCCCGCCTGTGCAGGCCGGGAATGATGATCTGGAGAGTGAAAGAAAAAGGTGGCGGGTGGAGGAGGGCCAAGGCAAGTCCACGAATTAGAAAGAAAGAAAAATCAAACCCGGATGACATAGGGAAGAGACAGACAGAACGACGTGCCCTTTTTGTTGAGCCCTCCAAAAAAAAAATCCCTTGCCATCACCGGGCGGCTACCCGCTGATGATCCACCTTGCCTGAATCCACATTCCCCAATGACCTGTTGATCCCTCGTGAAAGCAAACACGACGGCCGTTTCCTGTACATGATCTACCCGTGTTCTACTCCTCCTCACAAGTCGATCAAGCTGCCCTGTTGCTGCTGCTGTTGCTGCTGAGGGAAGCTGGCGCCGAACGGGTTGCCGCCGAATCCACCAACAGGTCCAGTTTGGGCCGGCATCAGCCGGTTCTGGTTTGCGAAGCCCGTTTGCTGCGGCATGCCGGTGAATTGAGTGTTGAGGAAGGGGTTGTTGCCCGTCGCGTTCTGCGTCAGGCGGCCCGCACCCGCACCTGCACTGTTGACAAACGTCCCTGGAGCAGTGTGCTGCGCCGGAATACGAAGGTTGCCGACGTTTCCGAACGTATCCTGGCCCTCTCCCGAGGCGAGCAGTGCATTGAGGCGTGCCGCATGAGGATCCATGGGCTGCTGTTCCTGCTGCGGGCTCTGAGCTTGGAAGCTTTGCGACGGAGGAGCAGAGAAGTCCCGGATCGGGTTGAACCCGGAATTGTTGCCGTTGAACTGGGCCGTCTGTTGCTCCGGGAGTGCGCCAAGAGATGGCGCTGTCGAGCGCACAGGCTGAGCAGTCGCCGGCCGAGTGATGGAGGACGCGAACGGATTGTTGGAGCCAGTAGGCATAGGTTTAATCGAGTCCGTTGTGTGTGCGCCCGAATTCGAGGCCCAAGGGTTGTTGCTGCCTGGCTGGAGCGTGTTCTGCTGTTCCAGCGGCTGCTGCTGCTGCTGCTGCTGCTGCTGCTGACCAAAGCCATTGGTTTGCTGACCCCACGGATTGTTGCCCATGTTGAACGCAGTCTGCTGAGGTTGCAGGTAGTTCTGCTGCTGACCGAATGCTTGATCGAAGCCAGTGGGTTGCTGCTGCTGGAAGCCATTGTATCCGTACCCGTTCTGGAATCCAGTCTGCTGCGGTTGCATACCAGTTGGCTGGGAGTAAGCCGAGTTCAAGAAACCGGTATTCTGGGGTTGCTGATCGATCGCGTTCCCAAACCAATCCACGGCGCCTTGCTGCTGGTATCCCTGATTCCATCCGGTTGGTTGAGCGGCTGCGGGCTGGGCGGGTGTGTCGTCGAACAAGCTGTTGGCATTGGTTTCCTCGAGTTCCCTACGGCGCAGCTCTTCCTCCTCTTGGCTGAGCCTGATCGCCTTTTGCAGGTCCTCATCGTCATCCGTGCGTCGCTGGCGTTCGCGGCGCCTGCGCTCCTCCTCCATCTCATTCTTACTTGCTTCGATAGCCAACTTATACTCGAGATCCTCCTCGTCGCTTCTCTGCTTACGCGGCTGGCGCGGCCGAGTGACATCGTTTCCTTGGCCGCCCATGCCGTAATCGTCCAAGCCGGTGACACGGGACTTCCATGATTTGCGATCGGCGCGCTCGGCACGCAGGCGCTCTTCGTCAAGGATCAAGGAGGTGAGCTCCTTTGCGGAAACGCGCACTGTACACATAGCGTCAGCGGGAGAACAGCTCAGGAGAGGGGCGCCAACGGGGGGGCAGCATACCGTTCTGGCCAACGTCGCGGCCGTCTTCGTCGACGTATTGGAATTCGCGCAGGGTCTTGATGATGTAGAGATTCTTGCGCGCCCAGGTAACGACGAGCTCGGAGCCCTCATGCAGGCAGTAATCGAGAACCTTGAGCGACTTGAGCACATGGCGCCAGTTCTTGCCCTTGTCGTTCAAGCGCTTGTCGAGCATGTCCATAATCTGGTAGAAATCTTGACTGCTGCACCATGTATCAGCGTCCTCTTGCGACAGAGCCGCAACGGCCGCGGACGGCCGGCAGGATGGGCACTTACTTGTTGAAGGTCAACTGGGAGATCTCGGCCATGTCGCTGCCGACGGGGCCCCAGGGGTCGTTGCTCGTCGCTGCATCGCATCAGCTATGGTGGTCCTGCGGGGCGGCGGAAGGCGGGCGCAGCATACCATTTCGCACCTTGATCTCGACGCTCGAGTAGCCCTTGGTGACGTTCTTCACGCTTCGCACCACCTTCGACATGTTGGCGGAGTTGAGCGCGCTGGGTCGCGAACAGCAGCGGGCTCAGGGCTGTGTGTGTGGGTGTGAGGGGGCGCGGGTGCTTTGTAGCGAGGGTTGGCTGAGTAGGGTGAGGTTCGAGGGGATGGGCGAATGTCGGGCGATGATGCAACTTGCAGTCGCTAGCCCGGAGAACGTGCGGGCGCTTTAATTAGCAGGCGGGCGACTCCGCAAACAGGGCACGCGTGGAAGCAGCGGTCGATTGCGGCGACAGAACGGCGTGGAGACGGCGACGGTGGAGTGTGGAGGGTGTTTTGTCGACGCAGTGGAAGGGAGAGAGGGTATTGGGATCTACTGGGAGGCGAGCTGGCGCTGGGAGTCGTAATGCGCCCAGCCGCCGCGGCCTTGCAGTTGGGCTCTCTCCGGCTGTGGCGTGCCTTGCACCGCGGCGCAGTGCTCGGCGGGTGCGTAGACGTGTCAGTCGGCCTCCAAAAGCCGCGTTTGCAACACCCACTGCGCTCTCCTGCCTGTCCCAGAAGCAGCTGCACCCAGTCGCGCCCAATCGCGCGTGCCGCAGCCTGCCGTCTCACTCGCCGACAGGGGATCCGAGACCGGCACGGCGTCCTGCCGGCCTTGTCCTACAATCCTCCAACACGGCGACATCTCGCAACCATCGTCGCCGCTGCTGCAAACGCCCGTATTCGGGTGGCAAGTTGACCAAGAGCACCGCCGCAAAGCTGCGTCATCTCCCGTCGCCGCCGCAGGGCAGCCGTCCGTCGCTGCTTTGGCGCGCGCTTCATGCGCACGGGCTGGCGGCCGCCCTGCATGCATCATAACCTCTCACTCACGCTTCACGCTCCGCACCGGGCACCTGTAAATGTCTAAAAAACGTTTTAATGCTCTCTTTTTAAGCCCCAAGATAAGGAACCGCCCCACCAGATCCGTCGTGCGCAAGGAAATAAAGATAAGTAACCAGAACCCGCCCATGTAAGCTAAGGGCGTTTGGACGCCTCCCTTTGGCCCCGCTCTCTAAGAAAAACGCCCGGTCGCAAGCCCGCAGAGCAAGAAAGCCAGACCCAGAGGAAAACCTTAGGATATCTCCATCTCCGCAACCGAAAGAAGAAAGAGAATAACACACATGCAGAACCCTGAGCCGAATTAGGGTAGTAAGGGAAATACCGCCATCAACCACAACAAAGGAAACGAGGAAAAATCAGACCCTGATGCTACACTCGCAAGATTGCTCCGTCACGCTCCGTACTAATGCAAGGGACATCCGTGATGGCTGCCATCAAACAACCAGAGAGTTGGGAATTATCGCCGCTGAATCTTGCGGCTGGCTGACTCGCTCAAAACCTCATCGTACAATTAAACGCGCGCAATTAAGTCGAGTTAATTATTGGACAGGAGGAGCCCACATGTTCTCGGCCATCCTCCTGCGGGGATCGTATCCGTCAGGCTCAGTGCTGTTGGGCCTGGCCATGTTCGGGTTGCCGTAGTACATGTTAGGAGCCGACGCACCGTAGTGCGGCTCCGGGTAGGTGTAGGAGTCATTGCCGCTGGGAGACGGCATGCTCTGCTGAGCAGGCGACTGCCAGCCCATGTTGCTCATGTGCGGGCTGCTGTGAGCACTACCAGGCTGCTGCTGCGGCGCCTGCTGCTGTTGCTGCTGCGACTGAGCAGCGCCAGTAGGGGGCTCAAGGACCGAAGGCGGCCCGTAGCCAGTAGGGTGCGAGGTGATCGGCGGCCTGGGTTGAGAGGCGACCGACGTGTAAGGCTGGGAGGTCAGGGCAGGAGATGAGCGCGGGCTAGGCTGCTGCATCTCAGAGCGCAGGTGAGGAGGCATGCCGGGGTTTTGCATGTAGGCAAAATCCGAGACCTGGCGGTGCATGGAGGGCATGACCGGCATGCCGGCAGCAGGCGACATGGAAAGAGGACGTTGGTTCGGAGACGGCGTAGGAAGAGGGGAAGCCGTCTCAGAGTAGTCGTCGGCATCCGAGCGGACCGAACGCGCGGGCGCCTGGGACGCACGAGACGCCAGAGCAGCGGCAGTGGCAGCAGCGGCCTCCTCAACAGTACCAGTGTGGTGGTTTTGGTGGCGCGTAAGCGTCGTCCTACGCGTGAAGGTCTTCTGGCAGTCGGCATAGGGGCACTTGTAAGGGCGCTTGCCGGAGTGGATGCGACGGTGACGCGCAAGCGAACTGGAGTCGGAGAATGGCTAAAAATCATTACGTCAACATGATTCGACCGGTAAACAATGCGAAGTCTGACTCACCTTGCCGCAACGCTCGCACATGTGAGGCTTCTCGCCAGTGTGGACACGCTGGTGGACGGTCAAAGCAGAGCGCTGGATGAACTGCTTGCCGCAGTTGGGGTAGTCGCAAACGTGCGGACGGATACCGCTGTGAATCCTCTCTGTTCTGTTGTTAGCGCCATTGAAATGAGTGCCAAGCGGACGCGTTGAGACTTACCGTGGCGCGCCAGATCGCTGCGGCGGGCGAAACCCTTGCCACAAGTCGAGCAGGCGAAGGCCTTTGGCGGACCGGTGTCCGATGCGGGCCTACCGCCAACCTGCTGTTGTTGCTGGTCCGGCGGGACCTGAGGAGGGTACGCGTGGTCGGGAGGAGGGTTGGGGAGGTATTGCTGGTTCATCATGGGCATCGGCGCGTTCATCGCGGTAGGAGAAGGGTAGCGCATGCCATTGGACATGGCAGCGGGCATCGGCTGATACGCCTGGAGGGGAGGAGGGGCGGGTTGAGGGTAGCGTGACTGGTAGTCGTTCGAGGGGTGCGGCGAGACTCCGCGCTCGGAATTCGTCTCCGACTTGATCTGGCCGTTTTGGTACGGCGCAGGGGCGTACTGCTGCTGCATCGTGGATTGCATGTCGTAGGACATGAAGGGTCTTCCTGCTAGAAGGCGTCCAGGCATCTTAGTATTGAGTATGTTCCCAAGTTCCATGTCCCACAAGCCAAAATCAGGGTGAGGTCCACGCGTTTGCAGGGGCTGCAGACGTGGAGGTCTAGGAAAGGCGAGTCCGACGAGGAGGCGGGAGAGGTGCGCACCAGTATAATGGGCTTTCGCTTTCTTGACCGCTCCTTGAGTGGGCTAAGATTCACACCGTCGCGAGCGACCGCGTTATTTGCGATTGGGTTGCCTGCGCTGAGGCTGCTCGCCCGCTCCACCAACACTGAGTAGGGATCGAGGTGTTGCGGAGGGTGGTCCGTCCGAGGGCGAGAGGTATGGGCCGGGCCACGCGAGGGTCAAAGCTGGAAGTAACACTACCACAGGCGAACGTCAGCTATCGTCAACGGTACACAGACGAGGGCAGGTGAGCGACATTGAGGCGAGAGGGAGCGCGGAGGGAGGGCGTGGAGCAGGCGCAACGTGCCGGTGAGGAAAAGGGGAACAGCAGGCGCCGGCGGAACAGGACGAGCCGGGGGGGCGGGCGCGACCCGTTGCGCTGCACGGCAGTGCACGACGTACCTTTGAGACGAGGCAGGGCAGGAGAGGGCGAAGGGCGGTTGGGGCGAGAGGAGTGAGGGTGAGAAAGTTCGAAGTACCTACGTGGAATACCGTTCTTTTCCTTCGCGTTTTGGACCTGACGGAGATGCGCTAGTCCGGATTGGGAGTGGCGCTAAATCCAAGGGCTTAACCCGATTCAACCTGACAATTCTGACACCGCGCAGCAGAGTTTCACCAGTCCCGATGGCGCTGGTGGAATGACGCGCTTCCCTGCTGGGCCTGTCGTTGTGCAGCGTGCAGCGCGTTCTGCTGCGATCGTTGCGCGAGGATGTGCGCGGGCGTGTGGTGCTTTGCGCTGTGTGTGAAACTTGTTCGCGGGCGCTTCTCGAACGCCAGAGAAGTCACCGGTGTGAGGTGTGCGTGTCGTGTCGCTGGGCGGGCCTAATAACGCCGGAGTAATCTCGTGCAAGCCGTCCACAACAGCCGTGTCGCGTAAATCTCTTCACGTCGTCGGATGAGGTCTTCGGTGGGCGTCAGTCGCGTCGAGGCGAGGCAAGTCGAGTAAAGCGGCGGAGCGCGTACCTTCGGACGCCTGCGTGCAGGTACCAGACGTGCAGATGCAGGCAAGTAACCGGGTCAATGTTCGTGGCCTCGTAACAGGTGCTGAGGAGCGGTTCCAGGTCTGGCTGGGTATGTATAGATGTATAGTACAGAGCCGCCTTGACTCGGGCGATGGGCACTCGGGGACGCGGGAGGCTGTTTGGCCAGGGCACGCAGAATGGTCACAGCAAGAAGGGCACTGTCAGGTCGGGGCGTCAGGCAGTTATGTAGATCATGGATTGTTTCCCATCGCGTCGACGAGGGAGCTAGCCGGCGTCGAGAAATGACAGCCTTGTGGGTTGGACGACCCTGGCCGACCTCTGCAGCCGTGTCAATGCGCCGATGGAGGTTCGCAGCATGGGATCGCTGGGGCGCTCATGCTGTCGCGTCAAAGCTTGTCTGGAGCATCCACTGTGCTCACCGCACCGCTCCACGCTGGACCCGGCTAGCGGAAAGGGGGCGCGCGCCCGGCCAAGGGGCCCGTCTGCAGGCGTCGCAGCCACGCCATCCCACGCTGCCCACAGAGCCCTCCCCACGCGCGCACGCAGCGTCGTCGATGCTGGCGCGGTGGTGATGTAGCAACTGCCCCAGGGCGCTGGTCGCAGGGGCGGGCGGGCTGCAGCACGGCCCTACGCACGCATGCTGCCGCCACGTTTGGAAGAGGCGTGGAAGGCCGCTAGAAGCGACGCTAGAAAAGCCCCTTTGGCTTCCAACCCGACGGGCGCAGCCGGGATCGCTCTGCTGTCACGCTGCAGGAAACGACTGGCCCCAGGATCGCCTGACTGAGCGCGTCCGCCCACGACACTCGCAGAAGGCCCTTCTCGCAGCAACAGGGGCGGCCGGCCGGCAGCAGGCGCGCTGCAGGGCAACACACTGCGCGTCGCCTGCAGCCACGAAACGCGGCAGGATATTGCGATGGCCGTCGCCCGCGATCTAATTAGCGGCGTGACAGCCGCTGCGAGCGCCCGTTTTCCATACAATAATAAGATCACAGCCGCCCAACAAGGGGCAGGGCGGAAGCCTATTCACAATCTCGGCTGGTGGTCGGAAATGTGCTTGGCAGGAGTGCTAGTCCCTCACCACGCGCCTATTTCGTCACCAGCGGAGGGGCTGCCGACAGCCGGCCGTGTGCGAGTTGTAGCATCAATTCCAGGCGCCGGTGGAGCGCCTTTTGTCATAGCCGGCCCACTGCCGCGGCCGGCACCAAGCCGATCTCCGCGCGGCGGCGCGCCGTGTGGTAGCGTGGTGTGGTGGTTCGCAGCAGCTGTTCAGTCGAACACACGTGCTGGCGATCCGCGAGCATGCAGGAACAGCGCGGCAGCGTCGCTTCCACGCCTCTTCTCGAAGCCGCAGCGAGTCAAGGCGGCGGAGCTTAAGGGGGCACGGATCGCGGAGTTCCGGCGGGCAGCAACGGTGCTGCAGAGGCGGCCGGGCGCGCGTGACCTTCTGCGCGGCTTCGACGCAGCTTCCACCAGATCCGCCTGTGCGCCGTCTGATTCAAGGGCGCCGGGGCGCACGCCGCGGGCCCACTCCTTCCCCCCTTCGCGCACCCGCCGCTCACCACCAGGCGCACGAGCAATCTCCGAGGCCTGTTCGCCATCCAGAAGCATTCCTCTTTCGGCGGTGTAGACTCGCCACCTCACTCGCCGGCGTGCGTCGCGCAGCCCGGCGCTGATCGCCGAGTCATGGGGCTGGGCGCGATCTGCCTCCCAGCGCCTCTCCTGTCCCCCCAGCGGCGGCTCGTTGCACCCTGATGCCGGGCGACATCATCTCGCAGCGGGCACCATCCTCGCTCTCAATGCGCGCGATCCGACACGGGGCAGTCCCTGACAGCGCTTCGTCCGGCCGTTGTCTGAGCTTGTGGCTGCCGCCTCAGGGGTGCGCGCCGGCCACGGCTAGCGCTCGAGCACGCATGGACACGAATTTCCTTCTCGAAGCCTGCCTTCTCAGGCGTAGTCCATCCAATTTCCGCACCGGGCGCCGCGGGGCCCGCCGCCGCCAGCTCGCGTTTCTCGAAGATTGCTGCTTCTGTCCTAGCCGGCGTCTGGAGCGGTGTGTTCTACTGGGCAGTGCGCTGCCAGCGAACAGCGAGCGAGCTGGCAGCGACCCACTGCTCGGATGCGCTGCGAGGCTCCCCGACCACCAGCTGCGTGCGCCAAGCCCCCGATGCTCGATCGACCATCGTGCTGCCTCGTCTGCGCTGCCAGCAGCCATCCACGTCCGCCCAACTCCCGCTCATCCGCGCGGCCCTCGACCCCCGGCGGGGCGCCGCACACCTTCCGCGCCATGATCTCACCGCACTTCTCCAGACGCGCTCACCGCACTCGTCCCCCAGAGCGGTCTGTCGCCTTCCTGTGTGCAGCCACCAGAAGCATTGGGCAGGGGTTCCCATCAGGGACCAGCCGAAAGCAGGACGTGCAGGAGCCGCTGCTTCCTTCACAACCTCATCTCCCCATCCTCGCTGCGAGTCATTGCGGTGACACATGGCTGCCCGCTGGCGCGCCAGGCCGCCGTCTGCCCAGCAGCAAGATCCCGATCGCGCAGCCTTCCGGCGTCCGAGATCCTGGGGACGCATGCCTCGCCGACTGGTCTTCCGATCTTCCCTGGTGAACCCACCGGCTACGCGAGCGCCTGTGAGTTGGCAGTCAGACCGCCCGCTAGCCTAACCGGTCAGAGATTCTCTTCGTAACTGCTTCTTCAGAGGCCCAGCGGGGGGCCGGTCCGCCACACCTTGACGCGGAATAGCGGATACCATACTTCTGCGGCTTCTTCCCTAGCCACTTGTGGCCTGTATTGGTACATGACCCGACGCTCAGGACGTCCGGCAGCGCGTGAGGCTGAACGGACATTGGCCCCGCTGGTCACGGCGTTCGGACCTGACTGGGTCCTCCCGGCTTCTTTAGGTCTTCCAGAAGGGCCGAGGGGGCCTCGCCTCGCGCTGTGTGTTGGCAAGCGCTGCTGGACCCCCCCTCTTTGGCTTTGGTGGCAGTGGGAAAGGGGTCTTGAAGGGGTCTTTGCCACCTCAGTGCTTGCGGGTAAGGCAGAGCAGCCGCACGAGAAGCGTGTCTAACCTGGATTCCCATGCATGAAACGCCGCAAGCCGCGTCCACAATCCGATCATATCGAATGAAGTGGCTCAGCTCAGCGGGAGAGCTGCAATCTTGCAGGCGTAGTCCAGTCTTTCCGGGCGACTTGGGCGGCAAGGCGTCCAATGCTCCCGCCGTGTGGCGGCAGCCTGTACGGCTATGGCAAGATGCGACCAACGCCGGCACGCTGCCGCGGTCCAGAAGGACGGGCTCCGCGCAGTCCTGTCTACAAGCTTTGCCTCGTGCAGTGCGGTCATTGCAGATTCAGCCCTACCAACGGGCAGCAGATTGGACGTGCCAGATCACTAGCCACCACCAGGCCGTCAACGTCAGCAGCCTCTGCATTGACGCATCCTTTAATATCGGGAACCCCGCACTCATTCTCATCCATCGCCGTAAGCAGGTTTCCTATCACCATTTTAGCGCTTGGTTGGCGTATTAAACCATTCGCAGGGCTGAACGTCACTTGACAGGTAAACCGTGATTTACAGTCTTCATCTCCCTCCACCCCAGTCCGTTGGCCCTTCAATCATCTACAGAGCATCTCATGTCCCCGAATCCTGCTCCAAATCCATCACGCAAGACGGTTTCGTTGCTGCCTAAAGCCCTACGGGTGGTCGAGACCGTAGATCAACGATCGAAGAAATTAGCGATGGGTATGCATTGATGCTGCGTCGTCAGAGCGCAGGTTGAGCACCTGCTTTTTCAATCAAACCATTCACATGATCTTGGACAGCTCCACTATTAGTCGCTTGGGATAGCTGCATTGCAAAGCGGTGGTACGACATGACATGCCGCATTGCATACGCGGCAGCAATCGGACGGCGAACGCTACAATCTGAAAGGTGGGAGAAGATCCGTTTCAAAAGACCCCACGTCGAAGGCCTAAGGGCGAGCGTATACCGGATTTCCGCGAACCAGCCTTGCGGTTCGATGATGGCTGAGGCGGTTTCACATCCAGCACTTTTCGTGCTGTTTGTTCAAACCACCGGCGCACCGACCTACGGCGGTAGACTCTGTCTGTGGTCCGACTACCACGCTTGTATCATGTTGGACTGCGCCCCGTGCTCGAAGGGGGCCCAGATGCGGGCTGCTTCGCTAAGCAGCAATTCAAAGGGCTGATGTCCAGCCCGTTGTTTAAGCTCTCGGCAACGAAGTGTCCCCCAGCTCGCGGTAAATCGGACGGATTCCGGCCTCGTCGTCACCAGTACCACACCGTGGCTCCTCCTCGACCGTTTGGGTGCGTTCGTATCTCTTCTCCTCTCTGTTGAGGATCATCGTCGTCTCCGAATCTCCACCATGATCGACTGTCCCTTGTTGTTCAATGCCAGTGGGCTCCTGAACATTCCAGATTGAATCGATCGTGGCTCAAGGCTTTTGCAACGCCGGTCAGACAGGCGAGGCAAGAGTTTGATTGCGGGTGGAGAAGCCCCAAGAGGGATGGAAGCTGTTTCACAATGGTACACAATGCGATAACCCAACATTCCCTTGATAGGTAATGAGTGGTCAGCCGGTTGACGTAAACCCTTAGTCGCCGGCAAAGACGAATGTGATGAGGTGCATCAAGAGCTGCATATTGGTAGACCCACGCGATGGAGGTCAGGGACTTCGACTCACCTGGCTCTGGATTTTCTTTGTCTGCAAGCTGAACTTCAATTCTTGGAGCGGAAGACTGACTTGCGCCGAAACAGGCAGCGCTGTGGTTTGTAATGGTTCTGACATCTGTGGCTGCTGTTCAGGAGACACAGAGTCGTGAAATTTTGCGGACTCCGACAGCTACTTTGTTGTCTTATCTTCATTGACTCAATTGCAGCCGAGGGGCTCCCTTTTCGACCCAAATATATGGTGCGAGCGATTACTCGGTACCTGATACTGCGCTTACAAATATTCCTCTGCTAACTGATACGCCTCATAGCCAATCTCATGGTCTCACCATTTCTTGTTTACCAGCCACCCGAAATCTTTTTGAGTCAAGCTGCGGTATGACCCGTGTCCTTCTAATGTGTTTTACAGTTGTTGGTTTTCATATCTGCAGTAGTCCGTGACCAATGCTTGTTCTCATGCGTTCGGTCCAGTTTTCTTTTTTTTTCTTTTTTTGTACGACTCGAGACATTGATAAGGATGCAGTTAGTTGGTGCTGGCAAAGCCAAGTCTGGTACCCCATGGCCAAGTTCCCGCGAACCACCGTTTGTGTTCAAACGAAAACTTGGCTGCAGGTACCGCTACCAGTCGTTGCAACGTTCTGACCTCATGAAGGTTTCGGCATGTCGGAGCTTACCGCAGTGTGGTGGGACCGATGACGGCGAGTTACCGTTGGACGGCTTTCTGTCCGTGAAACGAGTCGTGCTGATTTGAGTTTCCGTAGCTTGTTTTTTCTCGCCCCTCTTAAAAAAAAAATTGTCAAACGTTGGCCTGGCACTGGCTTGCGGGAATATCTGCCGCGTCGATTGCTATTGATGGTTGTGCCTTTGTCGGTGCTTCTTGAGACGGTGTTGATTTTGTGGTTGGGTCATGTTGCACTCAGCCTTGGAAGTTGATTGTGGATGCGCCACAGACAGGTCCGCGGCACAGCAAGCCCAACAAGGGTCAAGGCTTCTCATCCAACACTGACTGGTGGCGCCGGGGGGCGGGCGCCACGTGTGGCAAGCGGGACCTTCTGAGCTGAGGGGACGGACGCCGGGGCCCACACCTCACCGCAGGGCTGAGGCGCGGGCGGGAGGGGTGTGTGCTCAATCTCATCGAAGTTTGGTTCAGGGCGGGCACGACGCAGGGTCGTTCGTCCGTTGGAGAAGCAAAAAAAGGCTGGGGCCCGTCTGGTGTCCGCGTCCGCGTCACGCCCTTCCCGCACCCCTTCGCCGTTTGGTGTCTTCCCGCACGCCCCGGACTAGACTCGTCTGGCTTCTTCTCCCCTCGCACCACAAAGTGCCGGATGCACGCCCGAAGTCATGGAAGCTACCGAAACCTTATTCATGTCTGCATCTGCCTCTGTGCGTCCCGCATCGCTCTGGCCATGGCCATTTGCTCTGCCGCTCACATTCCCACCCCCCGGTCGGTGTTGAAGCCTCCGAGTCATATCGAGCCGCGACCCTAGCGTCTCCCGTTCTTACACCCAAACTCTACTCTTTCCCTCCCCTCACATTAGAAAGGGAAATTACAACCCTCGAAGCAACCAACCCCAGCCAAAGATACCATCCGGCTGATCGGTTTGCAACTCCGACAGGCTCATCTTTTTTTTTTTTTTTTAGCCGCTCGCACGAACGAACCTTCCACGACGCCACGCTTTCCGTGTGGCCAACAGCTCATGCCCGCCGAAGTCGATGGAGCATTGGTCGTTGCTCGCTCGTGCATATTCTCCCGACCGGAGGCGAAGGAGTGTGATTGATTCGTGAGTCCTTGACGCGCGATGCAAGAACCAGCGGGCCGGTTTGATTCGCAATTTCATGCAGGTCACCCGCATCCCGCGGAGTGCCGACCGAACATTCCGTACGAGTTCTCCCTCTGCGCGTGCATATGTTTGTTTGAGAGTTGCTTCACTTCGTTCGGGCGTTTTGTCGCTTGTGTCTACGTCTTCCCCCCCATTCCTCTTTCATCTAGAAAACCCGAAAAGAAATGCGGGAATCTCCCAGGACCGAGCAACGCGTCGAGCTCCCCACCCATAACAGTTTACACACTTCTTGATCAAACGCGTCGTGAGAATACGGAGGTGCCAGGTTTCATGGTGGATTACGCAAGATTTTACCCTTCACATACCATCTTGGAAGACATGTAGGCTCGTTCTATGGGGCGATCGAAGCATATGTCGGGAAGTAGACGCGGATTTGAGAATCTGCACAGTACGATGGTCTGTCTGAGATTGAATGGGACGGGACTCAGTATATTGTTATTTTGTCTTTCTACACCAAACCTTATCATTTCTCGACCAAAAGTTTCCATCAACGCCAACAACCCTTTCGACAAGGCGTCATGAACAAGTAATTTCCTGCTGTGTCTCGATCGAACAGGTATCGAGAAGAGGGGAATCTAAAACCGTATACGCCTATCCCCCTCAGTCGGCCTAGGCCTCCAAAAAAAAAATAACCAAATCCTACTTTCTATCTTACAAGCGGTGATGCGAAAATCCCCCGCTGCCCTACCCAAACAGGCATGCAAAGAGTGGGTATATACACACAACTCTTTCTTTCTATCTCTCCCTCTATCAATCAACTCCCACCAAATCGCCCGAAGAGAAAACTCAAGCCTTGGGCACGCCACCGGTGCCAAACAGCTCCAGATGCACCCTCTCCTCGTCCACCCCCAGCGCCTGCAACCCCTTCTGCATGTCGACCATGAAGCGCTCGGGCCCGCACACGTAGTAGCGCGCGCGCGCGTCGCCGACGAACAGGTCCCGGTCGGCGTCCAGCTTGCCCAGCTCCAGGCGGCCGACGGCGTCGTAGTCGCGGCCCTGCACGTCGCCCTCGCCCGGCTGCGAGACGAAGTGGATCTTGCGCACGTTGGGGTTGGCGGCGGCGAGGCGGCGGACGTGGTCGGCGAAGGCGCGGGCGGAGGTGGTGCGGGCGGCGTGGATCCAGGAGATGGGGCGGGCGGCGGCGGCGGCGGACGATGATGTGAGGTGGTTGAGGATGGACATCAGGGCGGTCAGGCCGACGCCGGCGGCGAGGAGGACGACGGGGGCGTCGGCGGGGGCGTCGAGGTAGAAGTCGCCGTAGGGGTGCGAGACGCGCAGCACGTCGCCCTCCTTCTTGTCCGCGTGCAGCACGTTGGAGACGTAGCCCGGGTGGGCGGCGCCGTCGGCGCCCGGCTCGCGCTTGACGCTGATGCGGTAGTGGGCCGGGTTGGGGGCGTCGGAGAGCGAGTACTGGCGGGCCTGCTTGAACTCGAGGCCGGGCACGAGGGCCTGGATGGAGATGTACTGGCCGGGCAGGAAGGAGGGCAGCGGCTTGCCGTCGACGGGGGCGAGGTAGAAGGAGGTGATCTCGTCCGACTCGGGCTCCTTGCGGGCGATGCGGAAGTCGCGCCAGTCGGTCCAGCCGTCGGCTTGCTTGTACAGCTCGGCTTCCTTGCCGATCATGAGGTCGGCCAGCTGCCAGTAGGCGGCGGCCCAGGCGTCGTGGATGTCCGGGGTCAGGGCGTCGCCGAGGATCTCCTTCATGGCGGCCAGCAGGTAGGTGCCGACGATGCCGTAGTGCTCGGGCTGGATGTACAGCGAGGCGTGCTTCTGGCAGATGAGCTCGACGGCCGGGCTCAGCACGCCGAGGTCGTCGATGTTGGAGGCGTAGGCATACAGGGACATGGCCAGGGCGCGGGGCTGGTGGCCGGTGACCTGGTGGGTGTTGCTGAAGATGTTGTTGAGGTCCGGGTTCTCGCGCAGCATGTTGCCGTAGAAGCGGGTGGTGATGGTGTTGCCATGTTCGGCGAGGATGGGCACGGTGGCCTTGATGATTTTGGCTTGCTCAGGAGTCAAAGGCATGGTGGTGGTACTGCAAGAGGGACAAGGGTTGGAAGATACAGTTTATCTTCTGGGTATGCGCTGTGATGTAATGAAGAGAGTTTGCAGACTTCTTATATACGAATACAGTCAGTTGGCTCCGCGGACATGCAAAAAAGGAGCAGAGCGAGCAGCGGGATCCTTTCGATGCGGATGACCATCGTGTCACTCCACCAGGCGTAATACTTCCATTGGAGGAGAAGCTCGAGCGCAGCTAGCGCAAGATATTTTCGGCAGCACAGGCGTCGAGAAACAGCGCAAGAAATCGGGCTGATTCAGCGACACCTCAGGGCAGCCGTTGCAGCCAACGGCGCGGGCCTATAGCAGCGATTTTAGTTACGCGATTCTCGGTGCGGAACGGAAGCGCGAGCTCAGCATCAGCATGTGGATTAGTAGAGGGGGGAAAAGAAGCGGCCGGCGGAGACCCTTCTCCGCGGAGATGCGGAGACGAGCGGAGAACGGCAAGCCGGGTTGACTCGGGCAAGGCAGATGCGGCTCCGACGACGCGTGTATGACTTCTATGCTCGGGCCCGAGGAGATAAGTCATTGCAGAGACTCTGATTGGACCATGGACGGAGAGGCTGGCCATGATGAATGGATGTGGTGTTGAGGGAGGTTGTTTGGTCGAGGGAGAGCGAAACTTGGCGGCCACCACTTTTCCCCGCTCGCCCCACTCGCCCTGCCGCCCACCCCATCCCCTGCTCTCGTTTCATCACCAACACCTCAACTTCGACCTCGCAACCTCATAATGCAATCCGAACCCGTTCACGGTGTATCATGAATGACCTACCTTGACCTTCTCCCGCCACACTCTCTCAATGCCGTTCCTAGATGCGACGCGAGCGACTGCGACCGTGTTACTGCTGTTGTTGCTTCGAGTCTGATCAATCCATGACCAAGGTTGTAGCCCAGCGCCGCTTTCGAAGTGCCCGCCATGCTACCGAGCAAGGCTGGATTCAATTCTCCGAACGCTAACTGCTTCGAGCTTTCTGCCATCACTGCCCCAGGCACTCAAACTTCGAACTGCCCCAGTGAAATCGCATCCCACGGATTGTTATTGGTGAGTGCCTGGCCCTCGACACGGAGCAGGAGAACAGCATTTCCATCAGAGCAGGCCGACTTGTCGTGAGGCCGGCCACCAATGGGTAGCGCATTTCGCTAGGAAGAAAACTCGGCCGGAAAGCTCTCCGTGACAGCTTGATGGTTGGCTCCATCCGAGTCAGAGTCCGTCTTCACATCCGTCATGGGACTCGTTGGTCTCTAGTCCGAACGGGCACGGTGAAGACGGCATGCCGAGCATGCAGCGCCCGACGCCCAAGCTTCTAGCGTCCGGGTAAATGCAGCCTGTGGAGATTGTGGCGTCGCCACCTAAGCGAGCTTCTGAGCGCCTGGCAAGAAGAAGACGGATACTTCTTGCTGGAGTGCAGATAACTTTCGGTATGCGGATGAACAAAATGCAAGTCTGCAGGCATGGCTAGCGGCGATCAGCTCCATGCGAATCATCCAGGCACTCGGTTCCTCGCAGTCATGGATGGTTTGACAGCTTCCTCTTCGGGGAACCATCCGAGTGCGGGGCTCCACATCGCCTCGTGAGCCGCACGACTATACGAACCTTTTCACCGTTAGACTACCTCTGCATCATCGCCAATTGGAGGAATTTCTCCAACTGCCGCTCCAGGCTCTTGGGGACCGACTCAGAGCCAGTTCTATAAGAAGGCCATGCAACTCCTCCCTTGTCCATACAGCAGATCTTAACCTCCTCTCCACATCAACACAATCATGCTTATCTCGAAGCTTGTCGCCGTGGGCTCTGTTCTGCTCTCCGGGGCGGCCGCCGCTCCGAAGCCCGCGCCCTTCTTCTACAAAGGACATGATCTCTCCTCTCTGAAGATCATGGAGGAGGGCGGCGTCATTTACAAGGACACTGCAAAGAACAACGCGACTCGGGCGGCTGAAGACATCCTCGGCGATGGCGGCATGAATACCGTCCGTCTCAGGCATGTCTATCCCATTCACCCAGCACAAGATTAGAAGCTGACAATAAGACAGGCTGTGGGTCGACCCCATCCCCGGCCAGTACGACCTGCCCTACGTGCTCGAGCTCGCGAAGCGCTTCGCGACCAAGGGCTACCATATCTACCTCGACTACCACTTCTCCGACACATGGGCGGATCCGCAGCACAACAACGCCCCTGCCGCCTGGCCGACGACGTTGCCCGAGCTCTCCACGACGATCCGCAACTACGTCAACACCACGCTGCACGCCTTCTCGGCCGCCGGCGTCGACCTCTCCATCGTCTCGCTGGGCAACGAGATCCGCCACGGCATGGTCTGGCCGCTCGGCTACGTCGAGGTCGACACCTTCCCGGACCGCGCGCGCGCCGCCAACTTCACCGGCCTCGCCACCATCTACTCGGCCGCGCGCCGCGGCGTCTCGGACGCGGTGGCCGGCGGCGTGCACAAGCCCGACGTCATGATCCACGTCGACAACGGCTGGAACGTCACGCTGCAGGAAGCCTGGTTCTCCGCGCTCGTCGACACCGGGCTCGTGTCCACCGCCGACTGGGACGTCTTCGGCTTCTCCTTCTACCCCTTCTACGGCACCGCCGCGACGTTCCAAAACCTCAAGAAGAGCTTGACGACCATGTCGCGCAAGTACAAGAAGCCCGTCCAGGTCGTCGAGACGGACTACCCCGTCCTGTGCTCCGGCACCTGGGGCCCCGTGCCGGACCTCAGCGAGCCGTCGATCCCGGTCAGCGTGGATGGTCAGATAGATTGGGTGCGCAAGGTGATTGACGTCGTGAGAAAGGTGCCCGAGGGTCGTGGTACCGGCGTGCACTACTGGGAGCCTGCGTGGACGAACTTGACGAGCTTGGGCAGCGCGTGTGACGATGCTATCCTGTTCCAGGCGGACTACAGCGCGTATCCGACGACGTACGCGTATTCGCGGAAGTCGGTGGATATGTTCAACTACTAATGTACTGTAATGTAATGTCTTTTTGGGGTGAAGGTTGTGTAGATATGAGATTAATTGAGTACGGCGTATGCCTTCACGATTGCTTTGTTTTCCAATATGGTAGTAGGGGTGGTAGATGAGAAAATTGAAAGACTTTTAAATCAACCTGGTGCGTGAAGCACCAGTATTGAGGCGTGTTGCATAAGCAATTGTTGTGGCTGCACGTAAGACGTGGCTCGGACAGGGGTCGGTGACTGACCCGACAACTCAAGAAGCTTTCCCTTCTGCACCGCTCAAAGACTTAATCTCATGCGTCAATCCGTAATTGTGAGTCGGCATTTGAGAATATGAGTCCACACGGCCGAAACCCCACATCGGAATTCGGAAATCCCACAACAACGGAGTTCGAGATGATGAGTCAAAGCGACGGCAGTTCCACCTTCGGCAATTCCACCTTGAGCACCTCCCAAAAAAGGCCTCTGGATCCGTCGGCCAGGAATGCATCCCCGTCTTCCGCGCGATTGGCGTTGCTCCAAATGGCACCACCAGTCAGCCGGCGTTTGCTCACGCATGCCAGCAAAGTACAGTCACAGTACCACTTCACGCCGCAATGCAACCTCACGACGCAGCAGCATAAATAAGACTTGCCCGTCATGGAACCAAATTGTCGATAATCCCTTATCCTCGCCCCATCTACCCGCTCGCGAACCAAGCGACCAAAAAAAAAGAAAGAAGAAAAGAAAAGAAAAAAGACCATAAAGACCAAAACCAGCACCATCAACAACCACTCCAAACGGAGAGAAGAAGACCACCACCACCACCACCACCACCAAAAAAAAAGAAAAAGGGTAAAAAACAACAAACCATGCCGCCCGCTCCACCCTACACCATCCTCCCCTGCTGCGCCGCCGGCGACGACGCCGACATCGAGCCGTTCATGGCGAACGCCACCCCGGCCTTCCTGGCCGACGCCCTCCGCGCCGCCACCTTCCCGCCGCACCTCGTCGACCCGCTCGACCCAGACGAGGAGCTCGACTTCCGCCGCCGCCGGATCCGCAAGCGTCTCGCCGACGGCGTCGCCCGCAAGATCGCCGCCGATCCGGACGATCCCGACGGGCGGATCGCGGCGTGGGCGGTGTGGATGCCGCCGCCGCCGCAGGGGGGGGCTCGAGGACGTGGCGGGGACGGGAAGGGGACGACGGACGGCGTGCCCGGGGAGAACGCCGACGAGTGGCCCAAGTGCGCGGTGAGGGAGATCATAGAGGACCAGGTGAGGGCGCTCAAGGAGGGGAGGGAGAAGGCGTTTGGGGAGGAGGGCGGTGAGGATTTCTGGTGTAAGTTTTCGCCTGAACTGTTCCGCTCTTCTTTTTTTTTTTTTTGGACGGGGAGTGGCGCGAGCTGATTTTCGTGCGAAAGACCTCGCCGCGTTGTCTTGCCATCCGGACTATCAGGGCAGGGGTATGGGTGCCGCTTTGGTGCGGTGGGGGATGGCGCAGGCTGAGAAGGACGGCGTGCCGGTGTACCTGGAAGCTACTCCGGCGGGGAAGTTTTTGTATACCAAGTTGGGGTTTGAGGTTGTTGCCGAGTATGACTTTTCGAGGTTCATTCCGGACGGGGGCCAGTATGCGCTTACCTGCATGCTTTGGAAACCGGGTAATAAGGTGCAGTAGCCCGATTCTATGCTCGAGGTGTACCACCAATGATTCTGTAATGAATGCCTGAAAAACTTACTGGAAGTCCTTGGGTAAATGGATCTGGACCAGGAACTCTAATCGAGCCTACCGAGTTCGGTCGATCCTTCCAGAGCGCACCAAAGCATCACCACGCCCTTGGCGTCGAGCCCGGCACAAGAGACCAAGAAGAAAGCGCAATCTTTACAGTCGTTGTCCCTCTCATGGAATCCGTTCTCCACCCACGACATCAACGCATTCAAGACACATGGGAAATTGTCGAAATGATTCATCCATTCATAAACCAAGCCCGTCCGTAACCATCTGCGCTCGAGTTGCAGACCTTGCTGCTAAAAGATAGAGGTAAAAGGGAGGGAAAAGGCCCCCGAAAGGAGAAAAAAGAGAAAGCAAGCTATCCCCTATCCTACTCTCAGCCAGCCTATCGAAACACACACATCCTTCATACCAAACTTTTGTTTTGCCTTGTCTCCCTCCTTGTGGGCTCCCCCACCCCTTGTCGTGATCGTAATCGTTTTCCCGGGGTGAACCTTCTTTCCTCTCATGAGAGAGAATAAAAACGGAGCTTGATCCAGCCGATTCACCCACCCAGGGATCCCGTCCCCAAATTAACCCAGAACCCATCATCCGCATTCCGTCGTCATGAAACACAAAAGCCCCCAGGAAAGAAGAAGAAAAAGAAGTACATCTACTGCCACCAGTGAGAGAAGCAAATCAGCCGTAGCGCAAGAGAAAGGTCCCTGACGAGCACCTGAGATTGCTCCGCTGCAGGGGCTCGGTAAGATGTTGCCCTTTCCACCATGCCCGGCCGGTGTCCTTCTGCTATAAAAGAGGAGCAAGGATTTGTGTCTCCTCACCCTCGGAATCGAGGAACGTTCGGGGAGCAAAGCAAAGTGAAAAAGGTAGCAACCACCTGACCGTCTCATAATACATGTTCGTGAACGTGTCGAAACCGGTGGCGCAAAGAAGAAAACGGGGAATCAACGGGGCTGAGAATGGCTCCTATCGATGTTCGGAAGAAACCATAAAGGGGGTATTCGGAGGTGTCCGGAATAAAAAAGAAAAAAGCGAAAGAGGACTCAATTGCCGGCGAAGCCGTTCCACTGGACCTCCATATAAACGATGGCCCCGGAGTGGCCGGACCGATGAGCCGTGGAGAAAACAGACCCTAACTTTTGAGCACCACCAAGCGCGAAACCTGGAGCAGCGACAACGCCTGATACGCCATTTGAGGACCTAAGATCGAGAAGTTGAAAGGCTAGAGGTAGCGCCGAGGATATCCGCGGAAACGACGCTTAAGCCTTGTTCTCAGAGGCCTCGCCTTCCTTGGCGGCCTCCTTGGGGACCGCGTTCTCGTCCTGACCATCGCCCTTGCTCTGGATGTACTCCTGGTAGACGCCCATAGCCTCGTCGACCTTGGCACGGAGAGCGTTCTCATCCGCCGTCCTGTAATGGCTGGTAAGTTATCTAACGGTTTTTCAGATCGTGGACATATTGGGGAAAAGACTTACAAGTTGATGAGCTCAGGGTTTTCCATCTCCAGGAGCATACCGGTGATCTTGCCAGCAAGCTCGGGCTGCATGGCGTGGATCTTGGGGTAGAGGGCCTCGCCGAGCATCTGCTTCTGCTGAGGAGGGGGAGCCGCCTGGAGGGCACTCATGTCGACACCCTCACCGGGAGTGGGAGTCTGACCGGGGGCAGGGCGACCGCCGGGGAAGCCGGGTTGGCTGCGGTTGCCACCACGGTTGTTAGGGCCACCGCGGTTGTTGCCAGGGATCTGACCGCCCATCTGGGGCATGTTGGGCAGGGGCACGCCAGGCATAGGACCACGGCCAGCACCGCGGCCGCCCATAGCAGCCTGCTGAGCAGCGAGCATCTGAGCGTAAGCGGGGTTGAACTGGGGCGGCATGCCACCCGGGGGAATAGCGCCGGGGTAGGGCATGCCCATGGGAGGCATCGATTGGGCGTTGGGGCCACCGCGGCCACCCTGCATGGGCAGGCCCTGAGGGAAACCGGCCCCACGGCCACCGGGCTGCATGCTCTGGGGGAAGGGCATCTGGCCACGGCCGCCCATGAAGGGCTGCTGGCCAGGACCGAAGAACATCTGGGGCTGGACAAACTGCTGGGCGGGCATGCCGGCAGCAGCAGCGGCCTGCTGCATGCGGATCTGGTTGCGGGCCTGGATCGTCGCCTCGAGCTGGCTCTTGCGGACATCCTTGCGCTGGGCCAGGGCAACGTAGAGCGGCTTGCCGCCCATCATCTTCTGGTTCATCTCGGTGACAGCCTTGGTGGCCTCATCGGGGTTGCTGAAGCAAACGAAACCGAAGCCCTTGCTCTTGCCCAGAATCTTCTGCTCGCCCTTGATGGTAACCTTGTCCATCTCCTTGGTGAGCTTGTCAACGCCATCCTTCTCGTCGCCAGAGCCAGAATTCTCCTCAGGCTTCTCCTCCTCGACCTTCTCCTCCTCTTCCTCCTTCTTAGGAGACTCGCTGCCAGAGCGACCGACGGGCTGGGTATCGCGCATAACCTTGGCGGAGGTGATAGTGCCGAAAGGAGCGAACATGTCGCGGAGCTTCTCGTCATCAATATCGTCTTGCAGGTTCTTGACGTAGAGGTTAACGCCCTGGTACTTGGACTGCTTCTCGGCGCGGGCAGCCTCGTACTGCTTGCGCAGCTCCTCCTCACGCTCGTGCTTCTTCTGCGCACGGCCGACATACAGCTTCTGGCCCTTCCAGTCGTTGTCGTGGAGCTCGTCCACAGCCTTGGACGCACTCTCGTGCTTGACGTAGTTGACGAAACCGAAGCCGCGGCTCTTGCCGGTCTCGTTGTCGTGAGCAAGCGAAGCAGAGGTGATCTGACCGTACTTTTCGAAGAGCTCGCGGAACTCGTCATCGGTGACGTCAAGGTCAATGTTCTTGACATAAACGTTGGTGAAGTTGGCCTTCATCTCCTCGAACTTGCTCATGCGGTCCTTCTTGGGAATGTGGTGGCCGACGAAGACCTTCTTCTCGTTCAGCAGCATGCCGTTGACGGCCTTGATGGCGTTGTTCGCAGCCTCAGCGGTCTCGTAGTGAACGAAGCCGTAGCCCTTGGAGTTGCCGTGCTCGTCCTGAGCGACCTTGCAGCTGAGAATGTTGCCGAAGGCAGCAAACGTGTCGTGAAGAGCCTTGTTGTCAATCGCAGAGTCCAGGTTCTTGATGAAGACGTTGCCCTGGCCAGTCTTGCGGAGGGCGGGGTCACGCTGAGACCACATGATACGGCAAGGCTTGCCCTTGATCAGGGTGTAGTTCAGCTCCTCCAGAGCTTTCTCGCCGTCCTCGGAGCTATTGTAGTTGACGTAGGCGTAACCGAGCGAGCGACGGGTGACAGCGTCGCGGCAAACACGGATGGAGGCGACCTGTCCGATCGAGGAGAAGAGCTCGAACAGCATGGCCTCGGTGACGGAGGGGTCCAGCTCGCCGACATAGAGCGAAGCCGAGTTCTGGTGCGCGGAAGGAGCGGCGGAGGTAGGCGTAGGGACCTCGGTGGCACCTGCAGCGCTGGCGGTACCGTTCGCATCGCCGGCGATGGGCGAGGTGGGGTTGGCATCAGCGCCAGGAGCAGTGGAGTTGGCAACCTCGGCGGACATGTTGCTGGTGTTCTGCGCGCGGGTCAGCAGGCTGTCGCGGTCTGGACGCGGCGCACGAGTATTTTCGTGGCGACACGCGAAAAGGTGGCTCTTAGGCCGTGGAAGCTCACCAGCGAAGAGGCGGGGAATGGGTATTGAGGAACTGCGGGTGTCGCGGGTCGGCTGGCACAAGGAGTTGCTCGGAAAGCAGGGAGATGCTCCGGGCGATGAGAGTTGGCGGAGAGGGGCTTTGCGGTGAAGCAGCGGGCTGGGCGACTGTGCGATTGAGGTGGACAGGTCGCGTCAGGAAGAGGAGGCTTCGCCGCGGGTTTTTTGTGGGTTTTTAACTTTTTTTTCTGTGAGGAGAATTTTTTCTGAAGGGAAGTGGGCAGAAGGGAGACTGAGACTCAAAGAGAGGCTCGCTCGGGCAGTTGCGTGGGCGTGTGTGGGTTTTGTGAGCGAGAGCTTTGTCGCGGGACAAAAGCCAAAGGCTATGAAATAATTTTGTGCCAAGCCGCCTGACCCGATTCGGAAGGGACGCACCCTCGCTCCAGCTCCCTCGCACCCTCGCTCCCAACGGCCGCTAGGTGCCTCAGGCAACGAGTACCAGCCCAACGCCGCGCGCAGCTCGCCCGCCATTATTATTAATGCGCCCGCTGCCGTCTGTCCTCTGTGTGTGCGCGCTCGCTCTGTCTGCCGCCGACTGCCGAGCACACGGCGGCGCCGTCTCTTCTATGGCCTTCCAGAAGCCAGCGCACGCGAGCGCGCACAAAGAGCGGCAGCCAACGCACGAGCACGCGCACAGCAGAACAACGGCCTTTCATAATCGCACACACGGCTGGTCCAACGCCTCCCGCCACCGTGATTCAAGTAATCAGACAGGCTGTACGCCCAAGCACGTCTGCAGGGAACCGTGGCGCGACGGCTGTGGCGTCCCATGTTGCACGCTCAGTCATATCCACGTCCCAAGGAGATTCTCTAGACTACCTACTTGCAAATAAAAAGAACATACGTATTACACAAAGGGGTATTTCATCGCGGTCGTGCCCGGCGGCCTCCTAGTCTTGCAAACTTTCGTCCCAGCCGCCCCTCTCCAGCAAGAACACCTGCACTCTGTCCATGCAGTCTTCTATGCCTTTCCCCAGCGCCTCTCTCCATTGCTCCTCCACCAAGTTGACTTTCTCCTTGAGGTCCTCCGTCAGCCGCTGCTCCTCGTCGCGGCTGATCATGCCCATCTCCTCATCTACAGCCTGCCTATCTTCCCCCTCGAGCACTCGCTGCGTGCCTAGGAGCTTCGTGTTCGCCGACATGACGCCGGTCTTGACCTCGTGAAGCAGACACAGCAGGTTTGTCTGACTCTCGATGAACTGGTATGCCGACTTTTGTGCGTGGGAGAGCAGTGTGAAAAGGTATTGCAGCGGGTGCTCGTGGTAGCTCGGATTTTCCTCAAACTCCATCGGCGGAATCAAAATTTGGAAGCTATCGGTCAGCGTCTCGGGCACCTTTTGGACAATGTCCCAAAGACCCGGTCCGATATCCCAGAACGCTGAGAGCTGGTCTTCAACTCCGCGCGTGACGTTGTCCTCGACAGTCGCATGGAAGTCCTCAAAGCGCTTCAATGCTTGTTTCTCATGCGCAACCTTGCGCTCATGAGCGTCCTTGGCGAAGAAGTCTTCGGCCTCGCGGACCTTGTCGTTGTTCCTCGCGGCAGCGTATGGGGTGACGACGAGCATCTTGTAAAGATTGTTCCGCTGAGCTTCAAGCTCCAAAAGCTCTTTGTACAGCTGTTCGCGCGCCTCAAACAGCCATTTGAAGAGAGTGAGCTTCTCGAGAAGCTCAGGCTGTTCGTCTCCTTCTTCCTGGGTCTGGTTCGGACTCGTCGCCTGGGCCTCATGTAGCAAACCAGTCTTCAATTGCTCAATTGAGGCCGTGGCTTTCCGAATACGGTCCGAGAGGAGGGCGTGCAACGGAGTCATGACATCCTTTTGGAACATATCAAAATCTTGTTGGATCCGTCTTTGCGTGATCTGTGCCTCGGTTGAATCGAACTCGGCCTCGGCCTGCGCTGCCTCTCCGAAGGAAATTTCGCCCTTTACAATCTTGTCTTGTATTTCGGCCCGGAGCTCAGCACGACGACTCCTCTCACCCTTCATACCCTTTTCTCTCAGCGCATCGCTTCGAGCTTGGTAGCTGTCTCTGATAGCGTTCGCGTCTTCGGGATCTAGCAGCACGCGCAGATTCGCTCTAATGGATCCAAGATCCGGATGGCTGTTGTTCACTGCTGGATGGTGTCGCGGGTAGGGTGGGGGGAGGGTCACAAGTCTTGAAACATCCAACTTGAACGGATCCGGAGTTGCGGGTGCAGAATGAGTCCAGTATCCAAGCGGGGGTGGGGGAGGTACTTGCCCCCCCATGTCCTGTTCATGCCAGCCCACTTTCTCGGGCGGGTAGTCATTCGGTCCATAGATCCCAACAGGTGTGGTTTCGCTGGGTCCGGGAGTACCGCCTCCGGAATAGTTGTCGCTCTCCCATTGCATGTATTCTTGCGCCTCGGTAAGTTGCACGCCCATATACTTGGATTCCCGCTTGGACCGCTCGATTTTCTTGCCGCGGCCCTGGGAACCGTTCGCACTTCCCTCCCACCAGCGGCTAGCAGACCGACCGCGCGAATCTTCTTCGTCTGGAACTGTGCTTACAGCCATGCTGGGAATCGGTGAGAGGCAAGGCTGCCATGAAGTGCTGTCCCCTCGTGATCGTCCAGGTGCGCCATGGCTCGATGCACTACTGAGTGGCGACTCGGAAGCCACCCTAGGACTGAAGGTAGCTGAGGAAATAGCAGGGCTAGCGTTGGCAAAGCTCTCTACAGATGATGTGGAATTCTGCCGTTCGTGCTGAGATACTGGTGTAGAGTCCATCTTATTGGGTGTCCCCGATCGCCTGCCGGTCGAGGTACTTGTGTAACTCCGCCACATGTCCCGTGTTAAGTCCAGGATATCGCTAGCCATGGCCTCAAAGGCCGAAGAATAACGATCCCGACGCAGGCGGGACTCGTGGACCATGAAGTCAGCGAAGAGCTCAAGGCGCTCTTGGTCCGTCACGGCGGCACTTTCGCGCTGAATAAATTCACGATGCCTGTCAATCGAGGCTTGTGCAAAAAGTTCCTGGTCCGTCGGTAGCCTTGCTTTACCAGCGGCGGCGCTTGACGAAGACGAAGGACGAGAGGGGTGAAGTGGTTGGACCATTGGAACGTTATCGAGAGGTGTATGTAGAATATGAGAGAGAGGCCGCTCATTGCCTGAAGAAGTTGTGGAGATGCTTGATGGCATACCCGCAGAATGAGGCGGTGGTGTCGGCAGGGTCTTTGCGTGGGATCCCGGTGACGGTTTGAAGCGCGAGCTTTTTTCACCATAACAATCCCCAGCTGGACTGAAAGGTGGAGTTGGTGCGAAAGATTCGGGGGACATAACCATCTGCCGAGGCGTGGAGTGACTGGAATCCGATTGCAGATCTCCGAACGACTTGTTAGATTTGGCGCTTGGCTGTCCGCTTGAGGGCGAGGAAAGGCCGCTTCCGCTTCGTGGTGTGTTCTTGCGTCTTTGACTGATAGCGCCTGAATCAGCAGTAAGGATAAGGTTTTTGGGCCACTGAGCAGCCTCCATGTCACGGGCCCATGGGTTGTTGCTTGGTTCAACGGCACTCTGTGTTTCGGTGATCTTCTCTTTGGCAGCGCGACTCTCGCTTCGCCTTTCTCGAATGCCCCTTGCGCTAGGATCTCTGCGCGCGGGTGTTCGGGAAAGCCCAGCATTTGAAGCTGATGAGGATGGGTATGCCGTCTGTGGCTCCGATGGTCCAGGGGCATCATCAAAGCCCCCTTCCCCATGCGGATCCTGCGTGGTGAGGCGCAGTGCTCTTCCCCAGGGCGATTTTGATCTGTTTCGCGCGTCTTCCTCACGCCAATCGGCAGGCGTTGGCGGAATAGGGCCGAGGGTGCTACCGAATCCTGCTGTCCTGCGGGGTGCAGGCGCAGCTCCTGGATTGGATGTTGATCGTGACGAGAGCTCAGACGTTCGATTCATGCTCTGTGATCGTGAGCCATTAGGTGGTGGGCCAGGTGGAGGCGGAGGTAGTGGCATGCCGGGCTCCCAGGCCGCGGTTCGCGAAGGAGTGCTTGAGCCTTCATCGCGCAGTGACATGCCAATGCCACCGGTCGAGGCAGCCCTTCTCGATGCTGGAGGGCGTAGAGCAATTTCAGGGGTCCATTGGGCTTGGCGCGAAGGCGTTGAACTGATTCCCAAGTCAATGCGAGTGCCGACGATTATTGGTACTGTACAACTTACGGTGTTTGGCTAGGGCCCGCGATTGGCATTTGAAAGTGTGTCTGTGTGGGGCCTGGTGTCCTGGCCAGTGCTTCGGTCGTCTGCAGTCTCAATGAATCGATTGCGCTGCGGGACTGTTCCGCACTGCCCACACCCCTACTTCTCCCAGTCAGAGCCGAAAGACCAAAGACGGAGCGTTTATCCCGGTTGCGGGAGCTAGAACGATCGCGTGCATTCGTAGGTGGCGGCGGAGGGAAAGATGGTTGTCCTGAAGGCGATGATGTACTCCCAGACGGGCTTTGGCTGAGGACGCCGATGCGTGGGGAGCAAGTACTTTGCGGCGAAGCAAATGCACCGCTCGAAAGAGACGGCGAGCCTCCCATAGCAGCAGACATGCTTTGTTGTCCAGGGTTGGGGGAGTATGGAGGCGGCGGAGAGGGCATGTTTGCTGTCGGAAAAATCTTAGTGACTTTCTTGACGACAAAAATCCGACCATTGCAACGACATCATGGGGAGTGCCTGGGAATTTTCCTCCGAACAGATGGAATGATTGAGAGAAAATATAAGATAACTAAGAAACAAGTGAAAGTAATTACCCTCCATGCCCGTCGCGTCTCTGGTGCTCCCTCTCAGCATGCCACTCGGCGAGGAAGTAGCATGCGGCATGAACTGGCCGCTAGCACGGGAGGTTTGTCTTCCCCATTCCTGCGGATTGTACGAGGTTACCACCGCAGAGGACGGGCCGCGGAACGCCATCGGGCTGGATACTCTGGAGGCACTCGTCGGGGCAGTCGATGGTTGTGAGGGAGGGTTGGAGGAAGCGGCATATGGGGAAAAAGGCAGAGCGGAGGGCGGCGACACGGCAGAGGCGGGAGTCTGCAGGTAGGGCGTGCCAGCGTTGTTATTGTTATGGTGCAAGGACGTTGATATTGCCGGAGGTTGTACGACCATGCGCCGGGGAGGGCTCGACACAAGCGGCCGTGCCTGAGGTGTCGCAGAAACTGCGGGCGGGCCTGCTACCTGCGGTGGCGGGGGCCCAGGAGGAGGAGGGACCTGAGCGTACGAAGTCATGCTGGCGCGACGGAGCCTTGCTCTTGATAGCCAGCGGCGCGCATTAGCTCGAACGCGAGGTGCCTGAGAGCAGGGCGAGCTCAGTGTCTCAGGATGGGCACCGACCCGGCGGCTATTGCGAGACTGCGACGAATGGATGGAGCGCAGGGCGAGGAAGCGGCGCGGGAGGAAGCACCAGCTGCAAGCCGCCAGAACATAAGGATGGTGCCGAGTCAGACCACGCGCGGGCGGGAGGAGAGGTGTTTGCACATGGCGGCGTGAAGAAGCAGCGTGGGCTTGAAGATCGTTCCTAACGTGATTTTCGCAGCGGCGCGACGTCGTTCATTCGCCCAGGCCGCCGAGATGCGCGCTGAGCAGAGAGGGCGCTCGGACGGGACGAGCGATGCGCATGGCGGCGTCCGCGAGGGCGCACCGGGGCCTAGCACAGATGAGGCGATTGACTGTGCAGAAGCGACCGCGCGAGGCAGGGGCGCGGGCGAATGAGCGCGGCGGGTTGTGGGCAGAGCGCGACAATGCGGGAGGGGGCACCAGGTCGGGCGCTTAAATTCAGGACCCTCGCCGTGTCACCCGGTCAAGCTTTGGGGGCTGTTGCGCTCGCAAAGAGCCGCGATGCGGCTACACAAGAGCACTGGCGCGGAGGCTGAGCAGCAGCTGCTCGCAGCTGCTCGCCCGGCTTATGTATCGTCCGCCAGCCCTCAGGTCGAAACGTGGTATACGTTCGCTGGCCAACTCCCGCGCATGAGTGCTGCAAACCTGCGCTGGCGCTAAACGTGACCGCTAAAAATAGGCAGCCAGTAACGCGCTCGCCAGCCTTCCGAGCCTTGCCCTGTCGCGGCGCGCGCTGCGCTGCCGGGGGAGTGATGGAGCGCCGCAAGACCGTGTGGGGCGGAAGGACGGACCAGAGCCTAAAAGTGCAGGTGAAGATAAGGTGTGGTATTCATGAACCGTCAAGCTTTGCTCCAAGAGACTACTGCACTAATTATATACAGAAAATCATCCCGTCGTGGCCTTGACCCCTGCTTATTTCTTGTGCTTCGAGTGCACGTCGATCACCTTTTGCACCTCGTCGTAACTGCCGAGGAAGATGCCCGACCGGTCGTGGATGTGCTCCGGATGCACCTCCAGCATCCGCTCCATTCTGCTGTTCACCGCCTGGCCGCCCGCTATTCCTTGTCAGTGGCCGTCTTATCTGTGTTGGGCGTTGTCGGACTTACCGTTCTCGAACACCATGGCCATCGGACCGCACTCGTACAGAATTCTGAGCTTGCCCTTGGTGGTCTTCTTGTCGGCGGGGTAGGCGAAGATGCCTCCGTACAAGAGTGTTCTGTAGGCATCGGCGACCATGGAACCGATGTATCTTGCGCTGTACGGCTTGCTACCGTCAGGGGGGAACTTGAGCATGTTGATGTACTCCTTCGTCGGTTCCTCCCAGTACTGCATGTTACCCTCGTTGACCGAGTAGATGGAGCGGCTCTTCGGAATCCTCATGTTCGGGTGCGTGAGGATGAACTCGCCGAGAGACGAATCAAGCGTGAAGCCGTTGACGCTGCCGCCCTTCATGGTCATCACCAGCTGCGCCGAGGCACCATACATGGTGAAACCGCTGGCAACCATCTCCGTACCTGCCTGAAGAAGGTCGTCCTTTGTGCCCTTTGCGCCCTCGGGCAGCTTGAAAATACCGAAGATGGTTCCGACCGAGACACCGGCATCCAGGTTGGAAGAGCCGTCGATCGGATCACATGCGACCGCGTACCGCGCGTCGGGGTACTCATCGAACGAGATGGCCTCGTCCTCCTCCTCCGAAACCAATATTCTGACCTTGCCGCTGCTCTTCATGGCGGCAATGAAAATGTCGTTGCCAATGACGTCAAGCTTCTTCTGGTCATCGCCGGTCGAATTCGAAGATCCCGCCAGGCCGGAGAGCTAGGCGCGGGGTTAGCTGGGCTTCCAAATCTCAAACACGGCAACCCCTTTTGACTTACGTTGATCAGGGATGCGCGGCGGATGTAGTACGAAATGCTCTTGAATGCGAATTGCAGAGCGTGGCACAGCAGGCTGAGGGTGTAACGCCGTTAGCGCAAGTCGCGCGAGGGGACCCAAGAACGCGCACTTACGTGAAGTCACCGGTTGCCTCCTTGACCTTGAATTGCTCTTCGGTGAGGAATCTCGTCAGGGTGATGATGTCGGTGTTGATCTTCTCCTGGCCGACGGCGCCGGCCTCGCCATTGTTGATATCAGTAGACATGGTGGAGGTGCGGTTTGGCGGGAAAACGGGCGGATGGATCTGGGGTATCAGGAGAGTAGTTTGGGGAAGCGGCGCACACGGCGGGAGGTAAGCTCTCAAGTAGTAGCCAGGAGGAGCACGCAGCAGCTGCTGTGCTTATGAAGTAATTTAGTGGGTACAGCTGGGGTCGGGCACGCGGAGGGAGCACGGTCTAGAGCTGGGGGCTTGTGGTTGGACGACTACCAGCCCTCGGCACGATGTGGACCAAGGGATCCTCAATTGATGTCAGTTCCGCGCGCAGCTTCGTCACTTTCCCAGGCAGATCCGGATGGAGGCGCAGGTTTGCGATCGCAGATTGCGTGCAGGGCCGCCACGCCTTTAAACATTTGCTCTCGAGGTATGACGCTGGAACGACGGATCGAGGGGATTGGGATGAGGGGCACCGGGGGCGGGGTTGCTCCCGCCTGGAGCTTCACACATGCCCCGCGCCGCCCGAATTCTTCCGCAGCATTCGTCGGGCAGCGCAGGAGCTCGGATTCAACGCCACAGCAGCACATGCAGCCAAGCTTCACGAGAGGTGGAAAATTGCCGTGCTTGCCAATGGCTGCCCGCCATCGAACTCCTCGGAAGAAGAGATAGCCGCGCTGCCGCAAACTCGGGTTAAAGATACCACCACGTCTCCAGGGGCGCGCCTTCCAGTCACCTGCCGCACGCCTCTCCCGGAAATTTGACACACCAAAGACTCCCGGCCAATGCATGCGGAGCACCATCGAGTCGCGTGCCGTATTGTATTGTTCGATCGGCGAACGCACCGAGCCGTTAAGGGCACGGGCTGTGCAAACGCGGGTTGCCCGGAACTTTATCCGCAGGAATCTCGGGGATCGGGCACTCGCCTCTCCCGCCGGAAAAAGCATCGTGAAGGATTGGCGGTGATGATCATGGTGTTGCTCCAGCCGGCCGTAGCTTCCTCCGTGGTCGGGCTGATCACGTGCAGCTCCGCCTGAGCTGGAGGGTGGAAGGCTGCCTCCGCCGCCCGGCCCGGTAAGCGAACGGACCCTACCTACCTACAAATCTTCATCCGCCGAGAAAATTTCCTCGACAACTTCAACAACGCGTCCACCAACGCGCGCCATCATGCCCAGCACTGCAGGCGCTCATGCTGCGCACTCTGTCATGTCTGCTGCATGAATCACCACGCGCTTCGGTCGCGTTTCCACGGTAAGCAAGAACCTGCTCCCCCTCCCGTTTCTCTGATGAATTGGCAAACCGCATTACAAACTAGAGTCTTTGATCTCTAACGAGAAATGAAACTCGCACTTGCTTGCACGTCAGTCTGAGAAACCTTGCGTTCAGCACAAGTAGTTTCGCACACTTTTGGAGCTGTTGCTGACCCGAAAATAGTTGCTCAAAACCTCTGCGCATCGTGACCTGACGGTCGACGACCTCCCAGCCTCAACCGTATGTCTCACACTCCCACACACGTCTCCTCAATGCACAAGATGATCAACGTATACTTCATACGCTGGAAATTACCGGCTGAGGCCTTGCGCCGCTGAAGATACAAATTGGCTGTTATCTGATCCTGCTCTCAATACACTTTTTTTCCAAGTCTCCTGCTGCAGAGTAGTAGCTGACAGTTCACACAGGAGTCTGGCTTTCCTGCAACCGTAATGGTACGCGATCTCGACTTCTTGATCCCTTCCACCTTGCATGATGATTGGCACTGGGCTCCGACAAGCATGACGGAAATGCCACGTTGCGGCAGGCCTAGAAAACCTCGCCCACTGATCCGGCCGAAAATGCTTCAGCATCTCAACATGTTCTGGAAACCTATACTGAGACGAACTCAGGTGCTTGGTGACCACATCTAGCTAGGCTCTGTGGTTGACGGCTCTGCAGCGAGCACGTCAACCCCGCGGCACCAGCTACCGCATGGTGTGTCAAGAGTTGGGTAAGTCAACATGAATTTTTTTTCTTGCAGCCTAATTTCGTGATGAACACCTAGATGACGAGTCTTATCGGGGTTTCCCATGCAGACAACCTTTTTATAAATACCATTCATGCCTATCTGATCCCATTGTTTCTTGATTGACTTCCAATCTGTTTCGGGGACGCTTTCTAACGTCGCATCTAGTATTCGATCTTGTCGGTCGATGTCCACGTACTTGTGGATGAAGTGTTTAAGCAGCAACACTTCCCCGGCATCCGAGCTCATGGTAAGCTTTCCCCACTTTCTGTCTCATATTATTTTCATGATGAAACGACATTACAAATTGACAAGCATATGTCCAAGCACGCCTTGACCGGCTGCGAAGACGAGACTGTCTTGTCTGAATTGCTCTGGAACACTCCCAGATGCCATGTGTAGGCGATTGCGCTCATACTGACGCCTCTCAGATTACAATCGCTCTGCCGGGTTGCTGCCATAACCTCATCCATTGAACTCTGTCTCTAAGGTCATTGGCTTCAGCAGTTCTCGTAAGTTCTTTTTTGTTGGTTTAGCGCACTGCACAATTAAATGATGATCCTTTTTTCTCACGACGGTCGACATAGCTTATGCATTGATGAGAATGCCTTCTGACAAAGGCTCTTTGGACTGAAATTCATCTTTACTGCTTCATTTTTGCAACACAACATTAGCAAAGACACAAGGCTAATATTTGTGTTGTATTCAGGCTGGTCGATTGAGACGTAGAGATCTGGCACGCCACAAAGATTTTTCGTTGATCGTTTCGTCTTGAGCGGGACTTCAAGGAAGAACATCCGCTGATTGCATTGCCTGTAGAGAGGTGTATGCTAGGCATCTTCATGAGTACTGGGTGGGGCTAGGTCGGCTGGATGTCGTGGACAGTGCGGAGGGAATTTGCATGTGTTAAAGGGGCATTTCAGGCTCATGGAGCCATCAATCTTTCACTTGATGGGGGCGCATCGTATTGAGATCAATAGGCACGAACCTCATAGCAAGGATTATTCAATAGCAACATTGATCAATCGTTTTTGTCACAACTTTGAGTAAACCTGGATTGCCTCCAGGCCCATGTGGAATCCACCATTGACGCATGGACTTATCAACCCGCATAATTGATCGTCTGTTAACGCCCAATGTTATTCAGATGTCAATATTGCGAACCTTTAGCGTCATATGCTGATGTTCAGTTCCTCCGTGGCGATTCCAAGATGTTTCTCCAGCCCCTTCCAGCCTGTTCGGACGCACAACTGACGTCAATAGTCCCGCCGACACTCACTGCCCACTCAACCACAGCTCGGGTTTCCTTCCCACGATCGTTATCTCCGCTACACTTGCTTTTTTTCTGTGTTCCTCGGACGCGCATGCAAGCCTCGAAAAGGGTCGTCTATGAAGGTGACGTCCCCCGCCGCCGTCCAAGGTCACCTCGCGGCGGCCCTGGGCTTCCCCCATTTCCCTGTCGCTTCTTCCTGCCGCCACCAACACTACCCACATCATTTGCCTCTTTTTTTCTCTTGTTAATTCTTGTCCCTCCCGGGCACGTCGGCTTCGATCGGCAGATCCATGCCGACCCGCCGCGCCGTCAGACGCACGCGCTCCTCCTCGTCCATGTTCATGCCCGGGTTGTAGCGCTCGAGTAGGGTGATGTACATGCGCTGGGCCTTGACGTATTGCACGAATTGCTCCGTCTCCTCGAGGCTGGGTACTCGCGACGGCGCGGCGGATTGCGACGACGCGAGCTGTGTGCGGATGTGGTGCTGGAGGGGAGACGGGTTGGACAGGACGGGCTGCGAGGTGCGGGTCGAAGGCGCGACTTTGGGTGTGCGCGCGGGCAGCTCGCGCAGGAGGCGGCGGTAGAAGGAGCGGAGCTGCGAGGCGGCTGGTGTTGCAGACATGTCGGTAGATTTGAATTGATGAGGTATCGATTCGATTCAGGGACCCTCGACGTTGGCGGGGAATGGTGATGCGGGAGGTGGTCTAAAGAGTTCAGAGACGTTTTGCATGGAGAAGCTCTGGTCGCCGGCGGCGAAAGCTTCTCTCCTCCGAAACCACCACTTTTCCATCATCATGTCGTGAATTTTTTTGCCGCACCACCCTTTCGTTTCTTCCCTTCGCTCTTGAGGCATACGAAAATGCCGCAATGGGGCAACACGCCCTTGATCTGCCTGCGATGCACGCAGCGTCTGCTTCCTGCCGGCCGGCCGGTCCTCCCAGGCCATAGTCCCAGCAGCATACGCATCGCAACACCGCTTATCCAGGCCCGCCACTATGAGACTGACCAGCCGGTCAATTTCCCGCTCATCCAACAGAACCTCAACCGGCCCGCGCGCCCGCTGCAGTCGTCGCCGCCCGCCGACTTTCTGACGCCCGACAAAATCGCCGCCGAAGATCAAGCCCGCGCCGCCGAGGCCGCGGCCGCGGCACAGCTCAAGAGGAAGCAGAAGAAGCAGGGAATAAAGGTGCGGTATCCGACGGGCGGCGACAACCACACCATACCGCTGGCGCAGATGCACCCGGCGTTCCCGCGCCCGCAGGAGCCGCACAAGTACGCGACGACCATCCCGCCGACGGACGCGCAGCTGGAGCGGGCGCGCGCCTTCTTCGCCCGCGGCGAGGCGCGCTTCGTCTTCACCTGCGAGTCCTTCCGCAAGTTCCCCGCCAGCCCTCTGCCCGAGGTCGCCTTCCTCGGGCGCAGCAACGTCGGCAAGAGCAGCCTGCTCAACGCCCTCTTCGGCCGCCGCGGCCGCGGCTCCCCGGACAACTCGGACCGCGGCACCGCCAAGGTGTCGAACCGCGCGGGCAAGACGCGCACGATGAACGTGTTCGTGGTCGGCGAGGGCGCCGAGGGCGGCGTCAAGGCGCCCCAGACCGACATGCACGGGAAGCCGATCAAGGGCGTGGATAGGGAGCGGTGGCTCGGCCCCGGCAGGGCGGTGGCGGTGGTGGACATGCCCGGGCATGGGTTCGGCAGCAAGGCCCAGTGGGGCGAGGAGATTATCAAGTACCTGACGAAGAGGACGCAGCTGCGCAGGGTGTTTGTGCTCGTAGACTCAGATCACGGTGTGAAGTCGTCGGACAGACAGCTGTTGGATCTTTTGGCGCAAAACGGTGTGTCGCATCAGATCGTGCTGAGCAAGGTGGACAAGTTTTTGTTGCCGAAGCTGACGATGAACACGCCCGGAAAGGTGCAGCAGGGGCTGATGAGGTTGAAGAAGATGCAGGAGGCAGTGTACAAGGAGTTGCAGACAAGGGAGAGGGAGAGAAAGGGAACGCCGGCTCTAGGGGAGATACTGGCGGTCAGCGCCGAGAAGGCGATGAGTATTAGTGAGGGTCCAGTATATTTCGACAAGGTTGGAATCAATGGTCTCAGATGGGCAATTCTGCAGGCTGCGGGCTTGGAGCAGCCCTGGGAATGAAATGCACAAAACAGGATATATTAGACCGAGCAGATTAGCCATTCAACCCTGCTGATATCAAGTGGCCAGACTCGAGACAACTCCTACGTCTGTCCTTCAATGCCGTCCATGGATTGAGGCTCAGAAGTGAAAACGCCATTCAGAGCTTCCTCCGTTATGCTCAGTACCGAACTATCGATCCGTTCATTGCGATCTGGATTCCTTTAAAGAGCCGTTAGCACTTCACAACTTTGATTCAGAAGGTCTGCACCTGACGCCTTTTGTCCCCTTACGTTGGCGTTCCTCAACATCCTTGGTGAAAAGGAAGCCATACTCACTCGACTTGCTTCTCAGAAGTCCCGTTAACAACTACTGGCGGTTTGTAGTCCGGATTGAAGAATTCCTGAAACCGCCCCGGCACTTCCGACTCCGACTCCTCGCCGTCTTCCAGATCGGCAACAGTGGCCTTCCTACCTTTCCTAGCATACCTCCTTCCCTCATATCCCTCATCCGTCTCAGACCCGTCGCCGCTCTCTTGATCCCCAGCTTCTTCGAGATCCTCATCCTCAGACCGATTCCTCCTCGTCGACGACCGCCGCCGCCGCCGCCGCCGCACTGCTGCTGCGTGCTTCTTCGCCCTCTTCTTCAGCCTTTCGAAATCTCCGCCGATCATCTGCTCGCGCAGGACCAGTGCCATACTACCGTTGCCGGCACGATCCGGGCTCATCGCCGACCTGCGAGACGGCGGCGGCGATCGCGAATCGGCGGCGGGCCCCGGCCAGCCCCCCACGAACACGCGGGGCGAGGGGTTCTGGATGTCGTAGGAGTCGGACCGGCGGCGTCGAGGCGGGCCGCGGATCGAGGGAGAGCCGTGATGGGCACCGATTCCGCCGCGGCCATACGACCAGCTGTCCGAGCGTTGAGGCAGCGGCGGCGGCGGCGGCGGGGGCGACCGCCGCCGTATGGGTAGACTTGTTTCTTCTCGAGTCGCGACGAAGTCGTCTCCGCTCGACCTCCGATGATGGATGACATACTCGTCGTCTTCGTAGGCTGGCCTGGAACGGTCCCATGGGGACGTTTGCGGTTTGCCTCTCTCGACCGGGTCGCGGCGCCTTCGATCGTAGGAGTCGTCGGTGCTGGATCGTCTGAGAAATTGATTGCGCGAGGGCGAGTAGAAAACGCGTTCGTTGCTCCCCGTTGAGTCGAAATCAAGGTCATTCCAGCCGGCATATCTCGAGGCCAGTCGCTCATCGATGCTGGGCATTAGCGGGTCGTGTTGAGCGCTGCGGGGACGCGAGCGCGATCGGGACCGGGAGTAGTTACGAGACGCAGGCAGGTCTTGTGTATAACTATCTCGTGACGAGCTCCGGATGGGGAGTGATTCGTATAGAGAGCGATCTGGGCGTGTGTTTAAACCATCGGTGAACTGCGGGGACCGAGACCGGCGGGCTTGCGCCCTCGAATCGCGGCTGCGGCTTCGATGGCGGCTGTAGATACTTTGTTCATCGTCGAAGAGAACCGGCTTGTAGTGGGAATCATTGTAGGTGGGATCATCCGAAGATAACGGAGGAAGTGCACCCAGAGAGTAAAGACTCGATCTGTTTGTGAATGCGCGTGGCGTCGAAGAACTCAGACCAGGAGCTTGATTTTCGTTGTGTATAGAGTTGGCATCGGTGCTGCTGTCCTGTGATCCCATGCGATCCGCATAAATGTCTGGAGTTTCAGAGCTGATCCGTACACGGTGTTCGGGTGTAGGAACAGTCTCGGATGGCTTGTTTGGAGATGATGAATCGGAATGCTTTTTCAGTATCGATTGTGGAATGGGGTGCGCTGTACCCGAAGGCCATGTACGGTTGCTGTTTGAGCTTTGGGGAAGCTTTGATCTTGTTGGCTCCTCTGGTGGGAAGTCGTCCTGCCTCTGGAGGACTACGATGACGGACACACCCTCCTCGGCAAAGGTTAACAAACCTACCCGAACTCTGTGTCTTGTTATCTTGATCCCCACCAGCTGCCATACGCAATGCAGAGACTCGGTGTCCTTATATTCCATCAAAGCATGGAATTCATCTTTGGTTGCTTGGGAAAGCGAGGCGAAGCTCTTCAAAACGGACTTGTAGTTTTGTTTCTTCACGATGTCCAAAAGAGTTGGCACAGGCAGAGGCATTCTGGACCTTGGGCTCTTTAATGACCATGCCTCCAATATTGGCTGCTGTGTGCCTTGAGCCTCGATTGTAGGGGAATCAGAGCCAACGGATGCAGCTAGTGAGCCCCAACGACGAAACAAGCGTTTTCGCGGCTCGGATCGACTGCCAAAGGAATCAGCTGTAGCAATAGTGCAAACAACAATAACTTACCGTGAAGTCGACGCGGTTTGAGTTTCGCTCGTTGTGGATTCTGCGGTCTGCTCTTGGGAGGCAGCTGCTGGGGTCCCAAGAAACATGAGTGGATCAAGCTGAGTCCCGGATGCCGCGCTCTCTTCGATCTTGTTCATGACCTCATTGACCTTTTCTTCTTCGACCCCGGTTCCTATCAGAGCCTCTCGTATTCGAGTTTCGTACTCCCGCTTTTTCTTCTGCCTTTCTGCCTCAACTACCCTCGCAATTTCATTCTCGCGATCGACTTCTCTTCTCACTTCTTCCTTCTGCCGCTCGCTTTCGGTCTCCTTTTCCATCTGTTCTGCAAGGGCGACAAGCCGCTTTTCTCTTTCAGCTCTGCGTCTTTCTTCCAGATCCTTCTCCCTCAGGTAAGCCTCGTACTCTCTTCGTTCCTTTTTCTCAGCCTGCCTTCGCGCCTCGAGATACTCGATGATCAATTCCTCCTCGTCGTCATCGGACAGGAAGGAAATGTCAGATGATGACGTGGTTGCCAGACTGCTCTCCGGAGAAGGCGGCCGTGGCCTTGGACTTGGCGCCTGTGCATTTTGCTTGCCTTGTCCTTTTCTGTACTTTGAGGTAACTCTTCCCTTTGTGCGTTTCAATCTTCTCAGCTTCGCGCGGGCGTCTTCACGTTGTTTTTCGATGTCCAGAGACGAGGGCATTTTCGATCTCCGGTGACGGACTTGTAAGCCAACAAGAAAATGGAAAAAGAACCAAACACTTACAGCTTATGCGCGGTGGCGCTAACCATCAAAAGCTGCAGCTCAATCTTCAATTCCCCCAAACGCTCTCTTGGGGCCAAGAGCTTCCGGGACAATAATGGCCACTGCCACTTTTGCCGCTTTCTGATGAGGAAGTCTCCTACGATCTTGTCCAAATCGATCTCGGTTTCGCTCGTTGCTCCCAAGGCGATGCGAAGTGTCAAGATGGTCGTTTTGAAGTCCGCGGCGAGCCGCTCGCAGTTTTTCTCGCCGACGGGGGATAGGAAGGTGGTCTCCTGGTTCTCGTCGAGGAGTTTCGATAGCCCACCTACGTGACTCGAGGCCTGTTCCACCTCGATGACCAGCGCCTTGATGCTCTCCTCGGCGGTTTCGACTTCGTCGATGTACTTTTTGAGCGCTTCGGCAAGCTTGTAGCCCAGCTCCGCGATCGCGATGATGTCGCCCACTCCAGACATGTCCAGACGCCCGAGGTTGCTCAAGAATGTTGTAGAGTACTGAGAGCGCAAGGCTGAAGTAATAAATAAATATGTGGCGAGATGGTGGTCAGCCGCACGTGTTGGGCCCCCACCCTGCCTGGCTTACCCGGTCAGCTACCACCATTATTCGGCTTATAAATACACAAACTTGGTATTTTGCTCCCTTCTGGCAGCTCCCCAAAACCCTCTTATGGGTTCGTTTTTTACTTCTGATATACTGACTGGAAAGAACGTCCTAAAAGGCGGAGTGCAAGCTGTCTTTCTGCAGGATTGAGAGAGGCTTACCTCGGCCCGCAATGCACATAAAATCTTGGCTGCGGCGTATGCAGTCATCCCTTTTGAGATGCTTTTACGACGCAGAGCGTCTGACACGGTTTGTTACCCAAACGGAAAGTCATCTTCTCACTTTGCTCAAACGCTGAGCAACCTATTCCAGACCATGGCATCACACTTCTACTGATGACATATGAGCTTTATCGTTAGTCCGGTGTCGAAGCCGTTACTGCGACCTTCCTCGTCGCTGCAGAATTGGAAAGGGACACCGACGCGGACAACGGTGGTGCGAAATCTCACACGGCTCAGCCCCAGCACCCAACTAAAAACACTTGGAGCTGCGCCTCAACCATACTTTCGCTAGTACTTGATAGCTGGGAAATTATTTAGGATGGTATTCCGGGATGTTAGTATTATATGAAATAAGTATTTGGCTGGGATGAGAGGTGGTGAGTAGGGGGTGTCGGGAGGTATTCGTTCAAGCTCGCGATGTATATTGTAAAAACCGAAAAAACTTCTCTCTATAATGGATAGTCCTATCTTCCTCTACTGGTCCGCTGCGTCCATGCTTGATCGGCCGGCAACTCTGCGACGATCTCACTGCCGTCTTTCTCGTGTGCCGTCGAGTGCTTCCCGCTTTGCAACTCGGCCAATAGTGCCTGCGCATGTAGCTCCGCTGCATGCTCGCCGTGCAGCTCCGCCAGGGTGCCATGCTGGTGCCAGAGCTGCCCTTGTTCGTCCAAGTTTTCCTGACTTGGCAGGTTGCGGCGTCTCCGGCAAAAGAAGAAGAGCGCGCCGCCACAAAGAGCGACGCCAACAACTGAGCCAACTACAATGCCTGCAATGGTGCCGGGAGATGGAGTAGTAATGGAGCTTGATGCCGATGTTTCAGTTGTATCGGTGGAGGAAGAGGGCGTTGGTGATGAAGTGGACGTAGAGGCGGGGAAGTTAGTCGTGGAGAAGACCCGCTGCAACAACGTGTCATTCCATGTAGGTTCTCGATCACTGCAGGGCACCAAGTAAGCAAAGCTCAGAAGAAGGGTGTGGGAAGCTTACTTCTGCAAGTAGTAGAACTGCACGAGTTCGGACTGTTTGTAAACAGAAGTATTGAGGGTGCTTGCCGAGTAGCGGTCTTCAAACTTGAGGCTCGTCATGTTGAAGATGGCGATGCCTTGCGTGAAGGGATCCTCACTGTCGAGCATACTCTGGTAATTGGACGCCGTCTGATCGGTGGTGGACGAGTCGTATCCGCCAAGTGTCAGTATTTGGCTGCCGCCCACGGCATCACAGGTATGCTCATGTCGAGGGTTCTGGGCCACATAGTCGACTTGGATCCAGTGAAATGCCGGAAGTGTAAGGATGAAGATTTGGTCATATGGCACCGCGTCGGATCCTGTTGTTCCCGGGTATCCTCCGTACATGAATATTTCGTAAGTGCCGTTGTCTGAGGAAACTCCAGTAAGGCAGAAGCCCTTCCGGGCGTCGGGGGTATTGCCAGTAGTGGCTTGATCCCACCATTTTCCAGAGTCCGGGTCGTAGATGGAAACGGTGTCAAAGCTGAAGTACTCCGAGTAGTCCTTGAATTGCTCGGGCCCTCCGCCCATGACGACAAAAATGCCGGACTCGCCGAAAGCCGGAACGTAATGCATGCGACCCTCTTCAATCTTCCCATGAAAGCGCGGTTCGGTCACCGTGTTGTTGGCCAGAGTTTTGGTTGTCATGTTGAACTCAACCATGCCGCTCAAGGGAAGAATGGTCTGACCCAGATCCTCCGTCTTAGTGCTTGATTGAGACGTGGATGCCCCTCCCAGCATCAGACCTTCCCCACCGCCATAAGCGAAAAGAGCAATATAGCCGCGGTTGATGTTGTCAAAAGCAGCATTCGTAGACTCGATTGCAACGTCCCAAGTGCCGCTGCCCAACTGATCCGGCTTGAAAGACCACAAGCCCACTGGGTACGGGTCCCCGGTCGCAAATTTCGAGAGAGAACCAGCAAATCCGGAATACATAACGTCTTGATCTTCATCGTACCACAGTCCGGTTCCGGTCAGGTTTGGGACATCATCTGGCTTTGAGGTTGATTTGTAGGCGAGAGTCTTGTTTGTCCAGTCTTCTGACAGATCGATGGAGAGAATAGTAGAAGCTTTCGAGGAGGACCTGATGTCAATACCGATACGAGGTCAAGCCAGGAAACATGAGCGTACAGTAATGATACGAAGTGTTGCCATCAACTCGTCGTGAGAAGGTGCCGCCATCGACATACAAGTAGTTTCCGGCAAGTGCAGCTGTCGGGCATTAGTTACGCGATAGTAAAAGGAAAAGAAACAGTGCAAAGCTCACTTCCATGTCCGGCGCGTCTTCTGAATGAATCCGCAGTGGTTGCGCCGTCAGCAGCGCCGTCTGCAAATGCCGGCTTGATGAGAAACGGAATGATGCTGGCTGCAGACCGTAATACCGTCGCAACCCCCATTATGAATGATGACGCGTGGAATTGTTGCAGCAAATCCGTAAGGAGGGAAATGGGAGGAGGAGAACAGGATGATGTTGCTGGGGACGGCGACCTTGCCTTCACATTGGGAGGGTGGGGGCTTGCGGCACAGCACGACTCTAAGCGCCACATGCTTAAAACTGACTGGATCACCACGCGCACGGTAGCTTTTGAAACCCTTGAGCGGCGAAGGCCATGTGCGGTTGTATGATGCCATCTTTCAATCTACAGCTTTGTCTGACCAGCTTTCGTGACCATTCGCTCTTCCACCTTCGCTCCGTCCTTTTGCATCTTTGACCGCCTGTGTCAGGGAGATCTTTCGTATTCATATTCAGCGTAAAAGAGCTGTCGCTCGCTCCACAAAATTGGCGGTTAAATGTCCTAAAAATATTTGGATAAGATCCTGGCGCTTAAGTGATCGTCGCCTTGGCTGCTGTGCCGCAAAGGGCTGTTCAATGCCTTGCCGTCCGTTGCCGGATGCTAAATTATCTTTGAGACCTCCTCTGTCCTTTCCCGGGGTCGATTCTAATCCATGGATTGTTAGGGTTGACCTTTAGCTCTGGCACCTGGTCTGATTAAGCGAGCCTTCCCAATCCGGCAATCGGATGGATTTCTCACCATGGCTGTGGTACATCAACCGCACGATTGTCGCACTTATCATCATAGTTGATGTCGGGAATGCACTTGTTGCCCGCCAGTACGACGGTGCAACCGCTGCATCATCATTCTTGAGAAGGGGGTACCACGCATGTAAGTCGAACACCAGCCTTACCTTGTAGGAAACCCCACTAACGCGGGCTTCAAAAGCTCTGGTAGCTGGCAACTTCGTCTACATTGACGGCGGTGAATTTGCAACCTACGAAAATGGCGAGGTAGCCTACGAATTCTGTATGCACAACTCGTGCAAGCAACTCGTAGAAACGACTAACACACCCGCTACCAAGCAAACACGCTCCTCGCCATCGACCTCTCCAAAAACTGGACCAACTCCACCGTAACCCTCCACTCCACCACCAAGCCTTCCTCCGTCCCCTCGCTCGACCACGGCGGCCTCTGGTACGACGAATCCGCCGACGTCCTCTACACCGGCTTCGCGGGCCGCATCTCCTCCTTCAACAACTCCAACCTCGACCCATGGCCGATGGGCGTGTGGTCCTTCAAGCCCGACGGCCTGGGCAGCGGGACGTGGGGCACGGCTCTCGACCCGGACGATTCAGTCTTCGACAAGGGCATCACGCGGCCCTACACGGCGGCCATCGCGCACGGCAACGGCGTCGGCTACGCGCTGGGCGGCTCCGTCACCTGGCAGACGGCGCCGGACGCCGTCGGCGACGACACGTCCGCCATCGTGAACATCGACGGCATGCTGCGCTTCGACATGGCGACCAGGGAGCTGACGAACGTGACGGTCGAGGGGCCGCGCTTCCACAACGGCCACGTGCAGCTGGCCCAGATGCTGCGCGTGCCGAACTTCGGGCCCGAGGGCGTCTTTCTGGTGCTGGGCGGCGTGGAGACGAATCCGGAGACGGATGCGCTGGATTGGGGGACGGTGACGGTGTTCGATCCGCAGGCGGGGAGCTGGTACGACCAGGAGACGACGGGGAATGTGCCGTTGGGGAGAAAGGAGTTCTGCGCGGCGGGGTTGGCGTCGGATAACAAGACATACGAAATGTGCGCCCCACTCGCCCATCGGATTTTAAGGTGGTCAGATGGCTGACTGATGTGCAGATTTGTTTATGCGGGTTGGGGCGGCGATTTGGGCACCCAAAGCGTCCAGTTTGACCAGATCTATATTCTGACACTGCCCGCTTTCCATTGGATCAAGGTCGACTACGGGCCAACAGGTACACGGCATGCCTTGACTTGCCATGCTGTGGGTGGAGGTCAGATCCTTACCATCGGCGGCGTGAATTCAGCCTCGACGGATTCAAGTGCCTCCATCTACCAGGGGACTTTTAGAGACAAGGACAAGTATACCCAAGGCTTGGCCGTTTTTGACATGACCACTCTGGAGTGGAAGGATGAATACAATGCAAATGCCACCAAGTACACGCAGAGTAATCTTGTCCGGGCCTTTTATGCGCAAAAGTATGCCCTTACCACCCCACACAATAGCCCTGGACCGCCCAAGTACTAAGTCTTCTACAGTGACCGGAACCCAACCTTCAACTCTACGGCTCTGAAAACCGTCTTTGACACAGCAAACTTCACCGACACCTCCACCACCAACACACCAAGCGATACCTCTCCCAGCGCATCCGCAAGCACCGCCGCCCCGTCCTCAAAGTCGCTCAGCAAAGGCGCCGTTGCCGGAATTGCCGTTGGGGCAGTAGTCGGAGCTCTGGTCCTCATTGGGGGCTTGATATTCCTCGGTTGCGCAAGAAAACGACGAGAACGGATGGCAGCTGAAGAGGATGCGCAGAATCAGCAGCGTCACCTCCTTAATTCTTCCGTCCCAATGCCGGAAATGCATGCTGACGGCGTTTCCGAACTTCCACCCGATGGGCACAGGCGAGTCTTCGAGCTGAGTGGAGCTGCGGAGCATATGGCTCATGAGAAGGACGGGGCGGATGTCCGAGCAGAGTTGCCTGCCGATGAGGCAGAACGGAGGAGAAGCGGAAGGATACGATGAGGGAGGATGGTTCATTTGTATTTTATAAACTGTACACGCTTAGTTGACGTAACGCTGAGACAGTCTATGATTGCCTCCACTGTATGAATAATCCAATGTTGTCGCCCTGCGTGAAGGGCAGCGATCGCAATGACTACATCTGATCACGAGTGTTTTGCCAATCTCTCTTCCGTTGTCTTGAACATGGCAGGGACATCCACTCCCGTCTCTTCAAACGGCACGTCCTCCAATACCATCTTCGCAACAGCCTTAGCAGTAAGGAATATCAGAGCGTTACCGCCGCCATTGAAACCCGCAAGAATCCACTGGTTTTGCTCTCCAGGAACCTTTCCAACGTGTGGAGCTCCATCAGGAGTGCTCCCCATAACTGTGCCACCTCGTTAGTAAAGGCGTATAGCTCCTGACGGGGTAGAGACTCACTTCCGGTCCACACCCTCTCTACCTCGGATCCACTGTCATCCCATCCTTTGAAGTTCCTCTGCATGTACCCGTCGAAGTACTTCGCCTTTATGACCGGCTCAACCAAGGTCGAGTCATCCACGGTATTCAACCACAGCTCCTTCTGCTCTTCATACAACCACTTCCCGCCACCTACCACAATCCCGCCATCCGACCTGGGATTCAAGTAGTCGACAGTCTCCAACTCCTTCGGCAGGCCATACTCAATGTTATAAGTATGACTCAACCTCGGCTGCACCGGCTCCCTCCCATCCAGCGTCGCCAAATGCGCACACGTCCCCTTATACGGCGTGATGACGCCGCGATACTTCTCCACCAACCCCGCCGTATACGCATTCGTCGCAAACACCACCTTCCCCGCCCTCACCGGCCCCCTCTCCGTCCTCACCAACCACCCTCCTCCCTCCTTCTCCACCCCCACCACCGCCGTCCCCGTCTGCACGTTCAACCCCGCGTTCCCCGCCATCGCCCGCTCCAACAACCCCGCCACGAACCGATACGGCCACAGTGAACACGCCTCGCTCCCCACCGCCGCCCGCGCCCCCCTCACCCCCGTCGCCGCCTCCACATCGCTCCCCGACGACGACGACGACACGAACTCCCTCCACCGCGTCCACCCGTCCCCCCTCTCCGCGCACCGCCGCCACTCCCCCTCCACCCACGCCGCGTCCTCCTCCCGCACGAACACGTCCCAGCTGCGCCGCAGCTCGAACTCGCACTCTTCCGCGAGTCCCGGCTCGCGCGCCGTGACGTCGGCGAGGGCGGCGATCTGCGCGCGGACGAAGGCGTCGAAGGCGTTGGCGGCCGCGATGCCGGAGGCGAGGTCGTTTTTGTTGTTGTCCGACGAGGAGGAAGAGGAAGAGAAGGAGGAGATGAGGGAGAGCAGCGTCGCGGTTTTGATCTTGACGTGCCCGCCGTTGCGGCCGGTGGCGCCGGAGCAGAGCTGGCGGGCTTCGAGGAGGAGGGTGGAGGGGGGTGGGGAAGTGGACGTGGAGGTGGCGAGGTGGTAGCTGTGTGGAGAGAAAAAAAAAAACAAGTCGTTTAGTCGTGTGCGAATTGGGGATTGCCTGTTGCTTGTGTGAGGCGGCAGACTACTTACGCGACGGACACGCCGGCCAGACCGGAGCCGATGATTGCGACGTCACATGAGGTGGGGAGATCTGGGGTGCTGCGGTGAGTGTCGAGGCGATGCGGCTTTTCGCGCCAGTATGAGAGGGTGGAGTTGGGGACGGGTAGGGTGTCGTTTTGGTGTTTTGCTGCGGCGGCACCGTTCTCGGCAATCTTTGTGGTCGTTGCCGCCGTCATGGTTCTTGTCAGTTGGGGGAAAGGTCTCGTCGATGTATCGAAGAGTGAATTGTTAGCAGTGGGGAGCGTGCCGTGGACTTGACGGCCGCTTGGCACCAGTCTTATAACTGGAGCATGCTGTAAGGATCACGGAAATCAGCCTATATCTACGGAGTTGAATCAAGCATTTCTGCCTAGAACCCGATATCGACTTGCAAAATGGCATTGAGCCCGACCCACTCTAAGAAAAATGCCGATTGTTGCTTCCCCGCCCATACGCTGGTCTCCGAAGAAAATGGCGCCATACGGAGATAGGCGTTGAGCTTGTCAGCGCTAATGCAGGATGGTTGCGGAGTTGGAAGGTGGGCATCATGCCGAGCTCCGCACCCAGGTCTTGGTCCTGGTCTGACGTTGAGCTGGCAAGACAAAGTGATAATACGACTACGGGAGCTGGCATTGGTGCAATGGTAGCTCAGTGGTTGGAAGCTTGAGCAACAATTACTGCTTCCGCTAAATGGTCGGTCTTGATCCAGTGTGACCCGATTGCAACACACCTCAAGATCGCCTTTGGTGCGGTGTTGGAATGATTGTAGGGCCGGCGAGATCGAAGCGCATCGATGCGCTCTCGGAGTATGCAGCGGCCGTGGACGAAGGTTTCTTTGCGCTCATGTTAAGCCCCATTCAAGTTCAAATCAAACGTGTGGGAGTTCAGATATGCGGGAAAAAGTATTGATATTGAAAAGTCATTCAGCACTATCGTGTGGTACATGTCGTCCCCAAGCGAACCTGCAACGTCCGTGGTGTAAAAATAACGCAGCAGGATTATAAGAGGTCGATGCAAGCATCTATCTTGGTCTTCTTCAAAATGTGGAAAGCCAATAAGGCAACTGACAACCCACGGGTATATTTGAGACCGATAAAGAGAAAGAAAGGAATCGACGCCCTACCATGTTGACACACGTTGAAGACCAGCGTCCACGACGTTGCGTAGTACCCGTGAATCAAGGATCTTGCAAAATCGTGAGATCGTCCTTCGAGTCTCAACGCAAGATACCCGCAAAGAGACAGACGCTGCAACATTACAGCCGACCTCCCCGCACGAGTGTTACCGTTTCCGGTCCATAGCCCCATGATACATCGAAGGGAAGCCAGCAGCTTGTGACGAGGTGATAGGAAGCGCAGTGGGGTTCAACTGGCGTTCCCGCGTTGCCGTGCTGTGCGAGCCGCGGTAACGAGTACAATCGCCGTACACTCCCGCCGATCCTCTCGACGTCGAAGAGGGGAAGCAGGAGTATAAAGCTGATGTTGAGCGGCGACATTGGCCGTCTACAGGAGCAACAAGGCAGTGCTGCTTCTTCGAGTTTCTTCAGAGCAACTCGCTACCTGTTTGTTAGCCACAATGTCTCTCACCTACCTCAAGGCCGTCCTGGCGACGTTGGCCCTCTTCAGCATCACCAGTACCGCATTGCCAGCAAATACAGAGGTGAGATCCGTCCTACTCTGACGCAGTCAGAGCAACTGACCGTTGCTATGCAGAGCACTGTCTCGTACCACGCGCCAGATATCTCAGCACCGCTGACAGCCGTGCCCACGGCCGCCGCCTGCGAGGCCGCAAGCCGCGACTTCAGCTGCCCGGCCGCCAACGCCACGAACTACAAAGCCAGCGACTGCCAGGACTTCGTTCTCGAATGCGGCACCGACCATCTCGGCGGCGACCTGTCCGACAACCCGCAGTATCCCGGGTCGTTTGCCGGCTGCGTCGACGCGTGCGCAGGCGACGAGGCGTGCGTAGCTCTCGTGTATGGCGACGGGCCGTGCTACCTCAAGGGCGAGCTGGTGGCCACGGCCGAACTGCCGGGCGCGACGGGTGCGAGGAAGGCGACAGCATTGTTGGCGCGGCGGGCAGCAGCGTCAACGTCGTTGCCGTCGTTTTTCTTCGAGACGACTCTGTGGTATGAACCGGCAAGCACTACGGAGAGCGAATCGAGCCTGTCTTTCGTGACTACGTTTACGTCTTTGCCGCCACCGCCGTGGTGGGACGAGCCGCTGACAGCCACGCACTGAAGTGTGAGAAAGACGAGTGTGGAAGAGGTGGTAATGATGAGAGGATGAGTGTGGTGAGAGGCAAAATTGGTTGAAGAGGTTGAGGGTTGAAATGGAAATTTCAGTTGTTTTCGGTAGGAAGTGGGGCGCGCGGCGCACAGGGCGGGTGCGGTTAGTGCCGGGACCAAGAGATTAGGTAGCTTGACCTCACAAGATACGCGCACGCTCTTTGCTCCCTCCTCAGCTCAGCGTGGGAAGTTGTCGCGTCCCGGTGATACGTCTCCGCGCCACGTTGTTGACCATTGAACCTTCTGTTCTCGCAGGATTGAGGCAGAAGCTGTCGGATATGCAGAGGTCGGGATAAGCGCTGGCTGACTAGCCGCAACTGGGTCACTCCAACGCCGCACCCTCGCTCTGCCGAATCAGCGCCTGCGAACACGACGCCCCCAGTATCTGACCGCTCGCAGAAAGGCAACATGCCCGGCGCGTACGCTGCAAGCAATCTGGCCGCCATCCTGAGACAGGCAGGCCGGCTGGCCTGATGCCCATCTTTGCCTGCGTGCCACCGCCCCGGGCTAGATGCCCTGTGGCGCTCATTGGTGACACGACCAAGGATGTAGACGAAGGGATGTGATATCCTTGTCCCACCGCACCTGACAAGCAGGCGCAAGCATGGCCCCTGGGCGTGCCGAGGCTGTCAGGCCCAGTTTGCTTTCAACCCTTCTTTACCAGCGAGTTGTTGTCCCTCGCTGCCGCTCGCGACTCCACTGCCGAGAGCAATGACGAAGAGCGGGTCTTGCTGACATGGATGCCGTTTCGCCGCAACAACACACTGGAGAGAAGATGGCCGACGCCCACGAGGTCCAAAGCGATGCGCTGCTCCGCGACGGCTCGAGAGATGAAGACGCCGGGAATGCGCACCCCGCACGCGACCACCACAGCGATGGCCGACATGCCCTGGGCCACCACCGCGTCTACCGCCGCCGCTGGTTTGGCCTGCTGCAACTGGTTCTGCTGAACATCATTATCAGCTGGGACGTGAGTTCGCCTGCCCTTTGTCGTTCAAGAATCGAGCCATATTGACAGCCCGTCCGCAGTGGCTGACCTTTGCTGCCGTCTCCTCCGACTCTGCAGAGTACTTCCGTGTCTCCGAATCTACAATCAATTGGCTGAGCACGGCGTTTCTCTTTTCCTTCGTCATCATTAGTCCGTGAGTTCTCTTGATTCCCCCATCTATCTACCACACCTGCTCACACACATCCAGCGTCGTCCTGACCACCCTCCACCGCGGACCCAAACCCGCCATCATCACGGCTAGCATCCTCACTCTCATTGGGAACTGGGTGCGCTATGCTGGCACGCGGGCCGGTTCGCACGGCTACTTCGGCGTCGTCATGTTCGGCCAGATCCTAATCGGGCTGGCGCAGCCATTCGTGCTCGCAGCGCCGACACGCTACAGCGACCTCTGGTTCACCGAGCGCGGCCGTATCTCTGCCACCGCGCTGGCATCGCTGGCCAACCCATTCGGCGGCGCTCTCGGCCAGCTCATCGACCCCTTCTGGGCGACCAAGCCGAGCGAGGTGCCAAACATGGTCCTGTACACGGCCATCATCGTACGTCCCACCCCCCAAACCGCACACCACCACCCACCCATCAAGCCAATCCCTCAAACGGTTCAAAACTGACCTCCCAAACCCCACCCACAGTCCACCATCGCCGCTCTCCCCTCCTTCTTCATCCCCTCCCACCCGCCCACGCCCCCCTCCGCCTCCACCAACCCCAAACCCACCGCCATCCTCCCCTCCCTCCACCACCTCTCCCGCACGCCCACCTTCTGGCTCCTCCTCCTCCCCTTCGGCGTCTACGTCGGCTTCTTCAACGCCTTCTCGTCGCTCCTCAACCAGATCCTCTACCCCTACGGCTTCACCCCCAGCGACGCCGGCATCTGCGGCGCGCTCCTCATCCTCGTCGGCCTGCTCTTCGCCGCCGTCCTCTCGCCGCTGCTCGACCGCCGCCACCCGAAGCCCTACCTGCGCACCATCAAGCTGCTCTGCCCCGTCGTCGCCGCCTGCTACCTCGCCTTCATCTTCGCGCCGCCGACGCGCTCCATCGCCGCGCCCTACGCCATAGCCTCGCTGCTCGGCGCCGCCTCCTTCGCCCTCGTCCCCGTCGCCCTCGAGTACCTCGTCGAGGCGACGTGGCCGGCCGCCAGCCCCGAGGCCGGCTCCGTGCTGTGCTGGACTGCCGGCCAGCTCTTCGGCGGGGTTTTTATTGTCATCATGAACGCGCTCAAGGAACCCGGCTGCGACAGCACGAAGCAGTGCGAGGAGATCGGCAAGCACAGCACCGGGTGGAAGCCGCCCGGGAGCATGTGGCGCGCGCTCGTGTTCCAGGCCGTCGTGGCGGTGGCGGTGCTGCCGGCGCCGTTGCTGTTGGGCGTGCGGAGGCTGGGGTTGGGGGCCGGGCATAGGAAGGGGAGGATGGAGGCGGAGGATGCGGAGGAGAGGAGCGATGTGGTTGCGGAGGAGAACGGAGAAGAAGGGCGGGAAAATGGTGGGTCGTGATTTTTAGTGGCGGTATGATTGCGGGGGTTTGCTCGTTGTGGGGGATGGGATGTGGCTTTTCGATGGTAATTGTGGAGGATCGTGACGTAGGATCCATTTGCTTCGTGTACGAGATGGGACGAACTACCTGTGTTGACTCCGCTACGTTCCACGCCACATGCGATAATTACCAACACTTGATTGCGTTCACAATGCATGCTTTGTACCGCTTGACGTGCGACTACAGCTCTTTTTTGATTGCTGTGGGAAGGGAAAAAGACGATTCTAGGATCATAGTACATTTCGGGGTGCGGAGGGAGAAAAAGATGTACAGATGCGGAATGGCTCTCTGATCGTCTGTGGGCATATCTCGTGTGTGATTGTCGGATCGATCTACAGTATCGCAGCCATCCTATATGCAAACCGTATGCGGCGGGGGTCGGGTGTCTTTCGCGCGCGGGTCGGTTTACTTGAGCTGGGCCCAAAGCTTGGGGGCTGCGCATGCGGTGGCGCAGTGGGCGAGGTGGAAGACTGCGAGTCAATCCATCAGTGGAGGCGTCTCCAGCGAGTGGAGCGCCGTTGTCCGTGTGTTCGCGCGGGATACCAGTGTGCTTACACTCCTCGACGCAGTCCTCATCGGCCTTGCCGTTGTCATCGATCTGCTTGGTGACGCGCTCAACGCAGTGCTCGTAGTGGTGCTTGGCCGGGGCGCACTCCGCCGTCTCGGCGCACTCTGCAGCGGAAATCGTTAGCAGCATGCTCGTGAACGGAGAGCTGCGCGATGCACTGCCAATTGCGCCTCAATGGCACAGCGAAGGCGGCGCAATAGCAGAATTGTCCGCAACGGGAACGCATTCGGGAGCCGGGCAATCACTCACCCGCCTCGATCTTCTCCTTGACGTCCTCAGGCTCCTCCTCCTCCTCCTCCTCTTCCTCTTCCTCTTCCGCCTCGGGCTCCTCTTCGGGCTCCTCCTCGGTCTTGTTGTCCTCGCCTTTCTTCTCATCAGCTTTATTGACTTCGGCCTCTTGCGGGGACTCCTTGGACGCTCCGGCGGTGGCTGGTGTGGCGACGGCAGAGGCGCCGCCGCGCACGCGCGCTCCTCGCTGCTCTGCGGATCCAGATCCGTAGGTTCCTTGGTTCTTACCGCTCTGATGTTCGTCGCCAGTGTCGGCCTTGGGTGCCTCGGCAACGACGTCCTGAGTCACTACGGACGAGTACAGGTCCGAGAAGAAGTCGGCGATGCCCATCTTGAATGCGAATTGGAATGGATGCGGGTGGTCGAAGGGGGTGCGACAGGTTCGGGTCGGCGTTGACGTCGGGCTGAAGGGTCGGTCGGGTCGGAGCGAGGTGGAAGAATCGACGAGGTCAACTCGGAAGCTCTCAGCGAAAACGCGCTAGGGCCACTTTGTAATCTGATTCGCCCGCTCTTCATTCGCTGCCACCACCCTTCGCTGTCTTTCTACCACTTCCGTTCGTCTCGCATCGTCTAACTGCATTGCTCATGCCTGACTCACTTCGGAACGCTTTGTGTATGGCTTCTAGTCACTCATAAATTCATGAAGGCCTCGAATTTCCACTTTGTCAGTCCCAACTCACCCTCCGATCCTTCTCCGTCTGTCCGCTACTTCCGCAAAAACCAAAGAATCGTAGTGAATAGTTGCCTCTCAACGACACTCATTTTCACACGAGACTGATACCTCTCTAGTACCTGAAATATACTCTGGGCGCGTTAGAGCGCGGAAGGCTAAGATGAAGGGCTGTCAACCAGTCATTTCGCCCCTTCACGTGACGTTCAACATCACTTAATGGTATCTCAGTCGGCGCGATCCACCGACACGTCCACCGGCACCACAACAGGCTACAAATGTAAGCCCTCTAAGCCTGTTCATCCTATGCGGTGTCGTTGAAGCAAAGGTACGGACGTAGATGCGAGTTTAAACCCGTACAAACACGTCCAGACATAGGAATGCACGGCCTACATAACTCACAACTCGCTGTGACACGACATTACTAAGATATCTTCTTAGTCATTCATCTCTCGGCCAATCAAAACGTGCCAGTAGAAGCGCCGGTGGACGTGTCGGTGGATTGCGCCGACTGAGGGGACGGCTGATTGTTGGGTAGTCCTAATCCTTCATGCACATGAGGAGCTTCCCTTGGTTCTCATTGTCATCAAGGTATGCCAACATCCTCGCCTCCGCATCCACGACCTCGCCCGCCCAATGGTATAGCCCAGCGCCGAACTGCGGATCCTGCCAGATACCATCGGCATGGCCACGCAACTGCCGGATGACAACCGGTAGATGCGAATCGGGGTCGGACTCATCGTAAGGATGAGATTCCAGAAGATCTTTGAGCCATGTTGAAATACGAGATGACTCACCATCCTCCGTGGTAGCTTGTGAAAGATCAGGTCAGCGAAAAGAACTCCAAGTCTAGAAGAACAACTCACAGAGGGCAAGCCATGCAGCACACAGCCAAAGAATCCAAGCCTCTCGCTCTACGCCCTCCTCCCGAAGAGATGCAAGATCATCCGTCTTGAAGGTAATCTCCAATGCTTCGATCCAACTCTTACCACCGATTTCTTCCTTAGCCTCCTTCAAAGCCTGAACAGCGTCGTCGAGGCTTATGAATTTGGCCTTCTCAACTAGCTTCTCAACATCGGCGTGGTTCTCCCTGAGGATTTTCATCTGGCTGTCTCGGTAGATCTTGGCAAATTGCTGCTTCATGTTCCTGGGACTTTCCGGGAGGAAGTCACAGTACTGGTCGATGTTGTCATACTTGGTAGCCAGGATCTCGAGCAGGTCACACCGCGCTGAAAGCGTGCTGCGCCACTGCGCACGCTTCCCCTGCTGCTCGTCCTGGCATTTCTTGAGGACCTCCATGACAGTCCAGATCGTTTGAGGCACACCTGAAGACGTGACATCCGGGTGTTCTGGTAGTGATACCTCATATAAGCCGAGCAGGTGATCGTGACCTCTGATGTAGTGCGTTTGAGCGGGGTCCCATGTTCCAAGAATCCTTGCGAGTACTGTGGTGACTGGAGGAGGCAATTGTCCGAATCGGATTGCTGATACATCGCAATGATTGTTGGGAATGCAAAAACCGTACCCGTTCAGGACTGGACGGATGAACTCGAGTCAGAATCCCACAACTTAAGGCAGACCGGGTAACTTACGCTCTTCGTTGTCTTTACCGCCATAGTTGTTGAAGATCTCTTGGTCCTTGGTGACCACCTCTTCTGTCTTGAACTGAAAGGCGCCGTGGTCGAAGAACCAGGACACTTTCGCAGGGAAGCGATGGTTTAGTAGGTCAATGACTGGCAGGAGGACGGCATGGGATTCATTGTCTTTGCTCATGCCAGGGTCGGAGATGAAGGATCTCGACGTGAAGATAGTGGCAGCCCATTTGTAGAGCTCCCAGGTATAACCTTCAGTCGCAACACCTTGCTTCTCCAGAGCGCTGACAGCGCTCTCCCAGTCTTGTTTCCATTGCTCGGCCCGAGGCCGCCATGCCTTGTCAAGGTTGGTTCCGAGAAGCCAGGCGGTATCGTTCCGCTTCTCGTTGACGGCTTTCTGGGTCATCTCCTCAGAAAAGAAGATGGGGGTATGCAGCTGCTCGCTCTTAGGCAAGCATTGGATGTATGACGCCCACAATGACTTCTCACCCAGGAGCGTCTCGGTGATTAGAGCTATGTTGCGGAGAACATGTTCTGGCAATTGGTCTTGGACAGCTTTGGGAGCTTGGTGGTGAGAGAGCTGCAATTCCAGCGGACATGTCAAGAGGTGCAGTTCACCGCTGGGAGGGTTGGAGATGTCCTCGTTTGCGAATGCGGCCACACCTCCATAGGAATCTTGACCGAAGCGCACACTGGGGTGCACATATCCACCATGCTTGACGAACCAGTCAATAAGAAGGTCGATGGTCTTTTGCTGTGGTTCGGCCATGGTTTCCGCTATATTGTGGCCAAAGCAGTGGACCAAGAATTTCCCAAATAGGCCTGGAAGGCAGGTGCTTAGCTTAGTTCTCTGCTTCACCCCTGCTCTCGCTTGGTGCTTCGTGATGCAGGTGAGCCGTGCTGAGGAGGGAGTCTGTGGATTGGAAAGAATCTGCCCCAATAGACGTCGGCCATGTTGACTCGTGGACGGGCGGATGCGAGTTGGAGGGAAGGGCCGAGTGCAAAACTTCGGCTATGACATCAACGCACGGCCCTCGCTAAAAAGCCCCCCCGGTCGCAGCTCTGGCCCCTCCGCTATCGTCGCTATCGCTTCCCAAACAAGCAGGTCCTCAGCCTCCATCGCTCACCTCCGAACGCCTCGACGTACCTGATCGCCGCCGGCATTGCCGACTCTGATAATGCTTTTAAGCCAGCCAGGTACAACAATGGCGCTCTCCGCCCTCCACCGCGCTCCTCGTCCGCCAACATGCTCGTCCCCCGTCTGATCCTGGGCGCAGCTGCCTACCTGTCCCTTGCCGCCGCGAGCCTGAGCGGCAATTGCTCGAGCCATGATTTGAATGTGCTGTCATGCTCGCCTGAAAGCCTGACGACCGATGCTTGCTGCGTTGAGTCGCCCGGTGGTCTCTTGCTGCTGACCCAGCTGTACTCCAAGACCGCTGGCGGACCGGAAAACACCTGGACCATCCACGGTCTCTGGAACGACTACTGCAATGGCAGCTACCCTTCCTCCTGCGACGCGTCCAGGGACTACGTGGATATCGCTTCCACGCTTGAAGAATACCGCCAGGACGATCTGCTGGACTACATGAAGGAGCACTGGAGGGTAGGCCAAATCCTGTATCGCAGGGAAGGATTGCTGTGCTAATGCCTCCCATAGAACGATCCGGTCATCACCACCTCCAATGGCACGGACGAGGAGCTCTGGGAGCACGAGTGGAGCAAGCACGGCACCTGCATGACCACCCTCCGCCCATCCTGCTACACCCACTACACCCCCGAGCTCGAGCTGGTCCAGTTCCTCCACGAAGTCGTCCACCTCCACAAGCAGCTTCCTACCCAGGACTATCTTGCTTCATGCGGCATTGTGCCAACAAGCAACAGCACATACGCCTTGGCGGAAATTGAGGCATGCTTCACCGAGGCCACGGGAGGGTACCTGCCGCACATCGGCTGCACAAACGGCTCTCTAAGTGAGGTGTGGTATTATCATCACTTGGCTGGCAGGGTCAATGGTGGGAGCTACGTCCCTACGAACACCACGTACGGAAGCAATTGCCCCAAGACGGGCATTGTGTACCCACCGAAGCCGGCGTCATAACCGAAATCCCAGGCAGAGCGCCGTAATTTGTTTCATGAAATTCTCTTTATGGCACAGTGACCTTGTTTCTAAAAAGAACTTTACATTGCTGGCAATCCTCGCACTTCGTATGCGAAGTATGAAGTAGCAACTCCCAAGCTCTCGTGATTTCTTGCCTCCGATCTAGCTCGGAATCTTTGCTTGGGATCAAATACTGTCAGTCTTGACTCGAAGCTTCACGTGTACCGTGAGCCATACCTACGAGGTCGGTTTAATTAGTATTGCAACCGTTTCTCAGCGGGTGTCGAGAGGTGAAGGGTTGGGGTTTTAATTTCGTCGCGTCTGCTGAACATATGCGTCCAGATGTTTGCTTCGACTCTACATGCCTGGTGATAGTAATGTTTCAATACTAGAAAGTATCGATCATTCTCAACCTTCCTTGATTCCGATTCCCGGCCCTCTCAAAACTTTGCTTGCAATCGCCAAGATCTTCTCTTCTCGTCTCTTCACGTGGCTTCCTGAAATGGTCTTCCGTTCCTTCCCTCTTAGCAAGTTCATGCCCCATGATCTGGTCGGACTCAGGGTCCAGAGTTGTTGCTTATAAGCTCTCGACTCCTCGCCCGCCCTTCTCTCTTCTTTTCCTCCAACCACCACCACCTTCAACGGGAGGACTCGCTGGTAGAAATTTGTGTCGTCCTCGCTTTTGCAGATCACAGCCTTCAGGAGCTGGGTCAGGTGGTTCACGTATATTCAAGGTCAAACTTTGAGAGGTGCGTCTCACTACAGCTCACTTCCAAGATATTCCACTGACCCTCCTCGCCATCTAAGTTACCTCACCAACAATTCCATCATGGAAGACGACGACAGCCCACACTCACCCCAACCATCGCTATACAACCAACTGATAGAGTTCTCGCCTACCATGATGGTGCCGGACAACCAAGATGAGTTCACTCCCACACCGCCCATCAAGGTGGAACAGAATTTCGGCGATGACGGTGCAACCCGCTCCCTTCTCATTCCCAACCCTTACTCGACGCCAATAATGGTAGACGGTCCTTCAGAAGAACCCCGCTTCACTTCTGGGTTGCCATCTCCTCTCCAGTCATCATCTGAGGCACCCTCAAAGAGAGGCACAAAGAGAGGTGAGCGACGTCGCAAAATTCTTACATGCGGAGCAATATCGCTGATTACTGCGTAGACCACCATTCCATGGACAGCGAAGTCCCCCATCAAGCCTCTCAGCAAGTGAAGCTCAACGCTACGAAGGAAGCTCTACCGAAGATGGCTACGAATCACGCGAGCTATCGTTCCGCCGAACAAATCGCAGCTTCCATCCCCGAAGAGATTCAAAGTATCATCCAGGAAAACTCATACATGGACGAGGATTTTGAGTATTTGATGGAACAAGCAGACCATGGTAGAAAGATCTACAAGTGCGGCGAGATCAAGATCGGCCTGAAAGGTGATTCAGGCACCGGCAAGTCCAGTCTAATCAACGCTTTACTTGGATATGACGGAATTGCCCCATGTGTACGTCTCTTACTCATTTCTCACACATTACGTGCTGATTTTGGCTTAGGGTGACTATGGCGAGGCGTGTACCGCCGTAGTCCAAGAGTTCAGGAAGCCCCGTCCTTCCCAGCAGATGCCTTGCGAGGCTGAAGTGACCTTTCTGCTTCCTCAGGCTAGAGAAACTGCTCTGAAAGACTGGCTTGCAAACTTCTGGGATAGTCACAAGTCGGGGACTGACGAGGGTGAGGAAGAAGACTTCACCGCCGAAGATATCGACGACGAGGTCCAGAGTGGGGAAGGCTTTGCCACGGCTTCCGATGCAATTTTCTCGCTGTTTGCCGACCACAACGAGTGCAAAGATCCGAAGACGACCAAAAGCTTCCTGGCTTCCGCGGCTTCCCGGGATGATCCGCAACTACTAAGGACACTTGCAGTCTGGACGGAAAAACTCCTCAAGGGCCTTGGGGTTGAGTCGAGTGAACTTCTCGTCAGGGCTCCCACACCTGAGGAGCTTCGAGATTCACTCGCCCAATTCTTAGCTCATGTGGATCGCGATCGTCCATCGCCATGGCCGCTAGTGAAACTAGTGAAGTAAGTCTATTGATCGTAACAACTGGCTCATCGCGCTCACAGTGTTTCTTAGATGTTACTTTGACAGTCCCCTGCTTTCTCAGGATGTTGTCCTGGCGGATCTGCCCGGTACCTCGGACATCAACAAGACCCGCGTTCAGGCCACAAACGTGTACATGAGACGCGTTGATCACACAGGCGTCGTCGCAAAGATCGATCGCGTCCAGACTGACGCAGCCACTCACAAGTCGCTCATTGAGGCTTACAAGCGCAAGCGAGGTCCAAACGTCTTCATGGCAGTGACGCATTCAGATGTGAGTGAGCCGCAGCCACTTTATGGATTCAAACTGATTCCAGTATAGTCCGGCATGGCCAACGCAGCCGGCATTGTGGATAAATATATCCATATGCCAGGTGCGAGTGCTTCGGACGTGAGGGAACTCTCTCTGTTGAGGGAGAAGCTTGAAACCATCAAGCTGGATCTAGAGAGCTTGGAGGGTCAGAAAAAGCAGGCCCTGCGCAAGCGAGAATTTGTTCTCTTCGAAGATCTCCAAAAGCAAAGCGATGACTTGGAGTAAGTAATCAAACTTGTTTCCCTTTCCCCGCAATCAAGTTGCTTTCACACCTCCATCGCCTGGAGTCCCCCAACGAAGCAGCTACTAACGTTTCAATCCCTCCAGGTCGGAAAAGACTGATGAGCTGGACCAAAGTACCGCCATCTGTATCAAAATCCGCAACAACAAGGTCCGAAAGGCCCTTATAGACCGACACTACGCCATGATGAAACAGGAGATCTTGCCGGTCTTCTGTGTCAGTAGTTCGGAATACATGAAGCACGTGAATGGATACGACAAAGACCACCCGCCGACGATGAGCAAGGAGGCCACTGAAGTTCCAGAGCTTTGCGCCTACATCTACTCCCTCCCGGATAAACGGAAGACCTTGGCATTCAAACATCACGTCAAGTACGTGTTGCCCTCGCTCGTCAACGGTCTGGCCATGACTTGCTCTCAGAGCAAGTTGAGAAGGAGGGATGTGCTTCAACACATATTGATGTCAGCTCAGAAGGTTTGCATCTAATCCGGAAACTACGAAGAATAACATGCTGATACAGATTAGCCAATTCCGGAAGAGATCAGCCAGGTTTTCAAGGACCTACTCAGCACTGAGGTGTTGAGTCGCTTGGCTAAGATCAGTATGTTGAAATGCAGCGCTTGAAATCGATGCGCGCTGACACATTCGCAGAGAAGAACAAGGCAGCGTACATCGCTGCGGCAAGGGAGAAGTTGAAGATCTACTCCAAGGTGAGTAATCCTGCCTTTGTTTAGTGGCTGTTGACTAATGCTATATTATTAGTGGAGAGCCGGTGAGTCGGCAAACGAGCTTGATAACCAGGATGAAGCGCTGATAATTACTCCCAGTCACGCAGAAAGCATTCTTCCTCAACAAGGGAAATTGGAAAACGCCGAAAGTTGGAGCTCACGATTGGAATGCAGCCATGTTGGAGCCGCTCATCAAGGACATGAAGGTCGACCTGCGTCCTTGGGAGGACGTAAGCGAGTCGCTTGGCCGCACCCTCTCCGAGAAGGTCGTCGGAGCGCTTCAAGAGCTCATTAAGCAGATGGAAGGTATCTGTCTCCCAGTCTCCCACTTCAAGCTTTTTTGTATTCGCTGTTGCTCACAAAATTTTCACTAGATTCTGCCGGCCCGGCTCACGACGTTCTCCACCCGTTTTTCGACGAGATGCGCCTTCAGGTCGACCAACTTGACGAATTATGCAAATCGGAGGCCCAAAAGGTGGAGAACGGCCTCTGGTGTGTAACAAGTCTCATTTCTTGCGTTCTTTAGCTGATTCTCGAAGTGCCATCAAGGAATCCCTTCTTTTGACAGCGGACCCAAAAGACTGCTTCTTCAATCAAGCCCTCGAGAAGACCTACAACGACGTTGCTGCCATGGGCGGCACCGGCGTAAACAAAAAGCGTATGGGAGTCCTTGAGAATAGGATCTCCGAGAAGGGCCAGCCGAACCCCTTCCACAAGTGCCACGACAAGGCGAAAAGTGCCGCCTCGAAGCTCTTGCAGAAACACACCGAAGACTTTACCAATGCGGTTGTGGAGATCTTCCAGAGGTTCCACGACATGTTTATCCGCCTCTTCAAGACCGATGAGACCGATACGCCCGAGGCGAAGGCTCTCCGGGCGCGGCTTCGCGATAGGCTGCCTTCCTTCAAGGCCAAGATCACAGAATGCGAACGCCTGCTGCAAGAGAGCATCGAGGATGACCAGCACAACTAGGCGAGCGCTTTGTGGACGGGTCATCCACAAAATCCAGCTGCCAGATTCGATGATAGCTGTCTTGAACGGCCCACGACATTTTCAAGGCTTATGGGATCTACCCCATCTTCGAAGCTATTTCCCCGTCAACGGTTCTCCAGGTTTTCTCTGAAGCACCACACCTATTCAATGGCAGAACATCGATCTCCTTTTCATCGTCCTATCCAGATGATGATGACGACCATTTCTGCGGTACAACCGGAAACCTTCTCTTTGATTTTGGCATTTCGAAATCTTTCCACCGCCAGCACAAACTTCTTCTCTTTTCCAAAATATCAAAAAGGGGGCTTCGATTGGTTCTGGCTTTGACTTGGCATCCAAATGCTACAATTTCACTTTTAGAAGACTTATGCGACAGAGGATGGCAGGTACAAAAAGGATTAGTATAAGTTAGCAGTATAAAAAGGACTGATGGGTATTAACGGCACAAAAAGGGACGACAGAGGCGGAGACGACAGGCGGCGGGGGTACTTCTTTTGGCAAGCATACTTATCCGGGTATTGGTAGGAATATATTTGGGTGACAATCCCATTTGCTCTTAAGTTTCCTTTTTTTTTTTTTGGTTAATGCTAGAAGCGCGGGACATAGAAAGAGATTGCTCGAGAGCTTCCCATCGAAGTCAAACATCATCTATCCATTCATCTTTGCTGATTTGAAGCACGTCCTTCACCGGACGACTCCAACAACCACTCAACCAAAGAACTTAGGGAAGAGCATGGGCGTGTTCCTCTTCCACTCCTGGTAATCCTTCCGGTCGCCGTACCTCTTGTCGTACTTGTTCTCGCTGAGCGGGATGCCCGAAACCTGTTTACCTCTCCATTAGCAACGACTCCATTCCTCCCACCACACACCATCAGGAAGCAAACAAAAAACATACCTTCAGCAACAAAAACGCCACAAACGCGGGGCTAACCGCACACATCCCCACCGCGCCCACCTTCCCGGCCAACCCGGCGCCCAACCCCAACCCGCTCAAACCCGCCTTACTCGCCACCACGCCCGCCGCCGCCGTCGCAATGCCCGTCCACAGCGTAATCTCGCCGAAGTAGTTCGGATGCCTGCTCTTGCCCCACAGACCCTTCGTCACGAAATCCTCGTCGTGCTCCTTGCGCTGCTTGGCCGCCATCCAGTTGCTCTTCTGGCGGTCCGCCGACGCCTCGAAGACGATCCCAAAAACGTAGAGCGCGAGGCCGATGACGTCGGTGAGGACGAGCGGGCCCAGCGCGGCGAAGGTGGACGCGGGCAGGGCGTTGATGAGGACGACGGGGAGCGCGCAGAGCGAGACCCACGTGGCCTGCGCCATGAAGGCGCCGAAGAACTTGGGCGGGGAGACGCGGATGCTGTCGAAGCGGGAGTCGCGCCCGTTTTCGGCCGTGATGCGCTGGAGGAGGAAGGATCCGACTGTTCCGTTTTGTCAACCAAAACCCATTCCCTCTCGTGAACGAACCGCTCTCCCCTGAGGATTGGGGAATGAGAGACAGATGATAGATAAACAAGAGAGAAAAAAAGAGAAAACTCACGCCTCAAAGCCCACACCCCCACCGCCGCGCTCAGCGCCACCTGCCTCCAATCCCGCCCCCTCACCACCTCCGCCAGCAGCCCCCCGGCACCCAGCGTCCCGGCCGCGTGCCTCGCCCGCAGCACCGGCAGCACCAGGCTCGCGCCCGTGCAGGCGAGGTAGGTGATGCTGCCGCTGGCGTCGTAGAAGCGCTCGCTGCGCGCGGCGATGGACGGCGCCGCCACGGCCGCCTGGATGCCGTACGCCAGCGCGAGCGTCGGGACGAGCGTGCGCAGCAGCGGCGTCTTGAACGCCGTTGCGTGGAGGAGCGTCGGGAGGAGCGGCATGGTGTGATGTGCTACTTCCCCTACGTACGGTCACGGATTGCGGAGACGAGGGAAGGAGGGATTTAGAGGGAAAGGAAGAAGAAGATGATGATGATGCAAGTGAGGAGAAACAATGGCGATTGTTGGTTGTAGTGTTGACACAGTCGTGCTGGAGGAAGAGGGGAAGAAGAGCTCTTCTACAGCGTAGATGTACGCGAATTGGGAGCTTATGCGCGTGGACGGGCTCTCTTCGACCTTGAGATATACACGGACGGTACTTTATAACTGCGCCGCAACTCGCGTCGCCGGATAGTTTGAAAGCCCGAGCCCAGACGGGTGATGATTCAATGGCTCAAAACGAACGGCGGGAGCGCCCGTCCAGGGAAAGGAGGCGGTCGTTTCGTGATCCTTCACATGTCCGTGGTGGAGGATGACTTTGTGCTGGGATCGAGAGCGCTGCTTGCGGATCGATAGCGTCATCATTGTTGCCCTGACTGGCTGACTGGCCGACTGGCTGGCCCCTGCCAAACGCCGATTCTCCGAACAACCCCGCGGATGCATGTCGTCGGGTTCCTTTTCAGCGACGGCAGTTCCTGATATTAACCATGTATGTTGAAAAGCAGTGGGTCAGTAGAGAGCATTGGAGTCTACACTGCTCATATGAATGCTTGCAAGCAGGATTGTCAGGAATCGCCTTCAAGCGTCCGCAGACCTGAGAACAAGTTACAATCCATCAACGTCACCCCAAACTTGCGCCTCAGAGGAGATCGATGTCTGTCTCAAATACCAAACACATCAGCCACTGTTTAGATGCCGGCAAGAGGAACCGCGTCATGGTCTCCACTCGTCAAGTACCAGACCTTTTCAAGCATGAAGTCTAATTTTCATTCGTGCTGCGCTTCCAAATGTCGGGTTTGGAGGATCCCGGGAAATATATGCAAGAGCATAAGAGTGCATCTATCAGCAGTGTCGGCCCCCATCCAGCCCTCAAAACTCCAGCCACCTCGAGACCATGTGACTTGAGTTGTACTCTTTCCTCCGTCCAATGAGAGAAGAAGTGTCGACTCCTAAACGCCAATTACCTTATCCTTTTTGAGTCCAATTCGTTCCTGTTGTACCGTATCATGTATTCGTTGGCCGCAAAAGGGAGAGCATCCGCGCCTTTAGCGACGATCGGGCATCTGGTGTTGTCGACGGAGATATTCCTTCTGCGATTGGAACCACCAAGTCAGCATGCGACTGCATTACCGTTCAATCATCGTCTTGACTCACCTCATTAAGCTTCTTCGAGAGCTGACCGTTCTCCTCGACCACCTTGCGAATCTCCTCGTGCACGTTCCCTTCCAATTGCACTAGCGTGTTCTTGGGTAGCCAGCGTAGGATGTGGAAAGCGTTGGCGTACACATTCGTCGTGCTGGAAGGGACGTGGCGCTCCTCGGGGAACATGTCCGGAAGGCTTATCGTGAAAGTCTTTAGACCCCAGCAGTACCGCAATCCAAGGCGCACCAGATCCGCGAAGCCCTCCAAAATATCATGATGTGTGGGAATGGCGAGTCTGACATGTTTGATCAGGCTACGGCTGCGCTGGTGTAATTGCGACAGCGTGCACAGCGCGCTTGGTAGATGCAGCACTAACTCGTTATCCGAGTATAGCACGGGTCGAGATTCGCGGTAGATGAGCTGCGAGACGCGCAGGAGCGCCGGCACGAGCGGATCGGTGTTTATGCCGTTGTCGCCCGTGGGAAGCTGTCTTCTCGATTCGCTGCGGCGGTCGGGGGCGCCGCGACGCGGTTGGAGAAGCCCCTCGCCCTCGTTGGTGTCGTTGTTCCTGCTCGCACGGTCTTCGGCCACACCTGACTCGGTCTCCTCCGTCTCCCATTGATAGTCGCCTTGGTTCTGCTCCTTTTCGGACGGACGGGGCATGTGGAGGAGTATGGGCTTCGGACGGGACAGGGCCATGCGATAGATCTCGAGGCGAAGTTCTGATACCCGGCGAGTTAGCGGCCGGGTGAGGGCTGAGGACTGAGACAGCGCGCTGCTCACCTGAGGGGAGTTCCATGAAGGGGAAATAATCCTTCTTCTGTCGCCGCTCGGTTTGGACATTTTGCGCAAGCGCTTCATCTGCGATTTCCATCTTGCCGGTTTCTTTTTCTGAACGGGTAGTGGCCATGTCGCAGATCTGGAGGTGGGGTTCTGGGGGCGCATCAGCACTCATCGGCGGCGGTGGCGGACATTCCGAGGCGTGCGCACCAGTGGACCCTCTCCTGAGGGGAGGGTCATCTTCCTGGTGGCGCTGCTCCGGTCGAGCGTCATGGGTGGGCGCCTCGTTTGCGGCGGTGGTGCCGGTCGTCATACCGCGAGTATCGGAGAAGGCCGGCCGGTGTCGCAAGCAGGTCGACGGCTAAGAGTGTGGCGGCGACCGGAGCAGGAAGTCTGAAGTATTGATGCACGGAAAAAGATGTCGAGGGGTGATCTGGGGCGGGTAGCGACGGGCTGCAGCAGACGGAACCAGACCCAGGGCTGAGCTAGACAAGGCGCTGGGCGCGGGGAAGGCGCGGAGGAGCCCTACGAGAATTCTCCGCTTGCTGATCCCATTCGTTCCACGGCTCACTACGCTGTCTGTCGTATGATCCCGAGTCAAACCCGCCCCGGAACTTCCTCTTGGTGGACTGACAGCGAGCTTATCTGGACCGTCTCCGCTTCCTCGTGCCTTGCCTCGTGGCAACAGAGCAGCTGTTCCCCGTACTCCTGACGAGTTCCTGGCGTGACGCTTCGGCGGATGCTCCGGTGAAGGCTGTGCGCAGCACTTTCTCTGATGTCCAGCCCTTCCCCTGCGGCTCTCCGCACCTTCGACCCAGTTGGAATGCTAATGCGACGTGTGCATTCAAGCCTAACAATGGATGAATCTACAGTACCGGGAAGTGGGTGGTTGCATTCTAGGCGAGTACATCTGCGACGACATCCACGAAACGTCAGGAAAGGTATTATTGACTTCCATTGCTACGCTATACATTAGGGGTGACCAAATGCAGCCCCGCCGACCTCCTTCCATTACTCGTTCATTCAGTTCCTTGCTGGCAACAACCGTTTACTTGAGGCGCTTCTCGGCCGCCTTCCAGTTGATGACCTCCCAGATGGCCTTAAAGTACTCGGCCTTCCTGTTCTGGTACTGGAGGTAGTAGGCATGCTCCCACGCATCAACACCAAGGATCGGACGGAACTGGCCAACGACAGGGTCCTGGTTCTGGTACGTCTTGATTCCGATGTTGCCGGTCTGAACGTCCTGGACCAGCCAGGCCCAACCGCTACCCTGGATGCCGGCGAGGGCAGTGTTGAACTTCTCCTTGAAAGCGTCGAGGCTGCCGTAGCTCTCATTGATGGCCTTGGAAAGAGCACCCGCCGGAGGCTCGCCGCCGCCCTGCGACTTGGGTGCCAGGTTCTCCCAAAAGAGAGTGTGGTTGATGTGACCACCTGTGGGCATGTTCGGTCAGCGCACACTCTTGTGTCATACCATTCACGACAGATACGATTGGAGTTCCCGCACATCTGTGCGTCAAACACCCCCACTTCGTTCGGCGCAGGTTCTGGACTATAGGGCTGACTAACCTCCGTGGAAGTTGATGAGCGGCTGCAGGGCAATCTGAGCAGCAACATCGTCCTTGGCCTTGGCCTCCGCGATCTGCTCGGAGAAGTTGTTGTACGAGGTCACGTAGGTGTTATGGTGGTTCTTGTGGTGGAGCTCCATGATCTTTCCGGAGACAGCCGGCTCCAGCGCGCCGTAGTCATCTGCGTCACGACACGTTAGTAGACTGCTCACGCGGGCCAATTGCCCGAAGGAGGTCGGCAGAGATGAGGATGGACATACAGGCAAGGTCGGGAAGGGTGGCCTTGGTGCGCACGAAGCTGGTGCCGGCGAGACCAGCGCGGCGGGGAGCAGCAGCACGGAGGCCGGTGCGGGCGACGGAGTTGCGGAGCAGAGTGGCAGACATTGTGGGATGTGGATTGCAGTGAGGAGGCTGATGGGTGATGGGAGGCAGGAGGTTTATTAGGGTGCGGGCGAGCTTGAGAAGTGTTCAAGGGCCTCGGACGAGTCTACAGGTCGGCCCACCAAGGGAGATTTTCCGGCGATGCCTCGGCGCCAAGACGGCATCCGGAGCTAGTTAATCCGGTTTAGGGTCCGCGGTTAAGATCTTCGTCAGCCGCCACCTTACCTAAACCTTTTTATTCTACTCTACCCTACCCTCTTCCTACCCTCCCCCCCCCCCCTACGTTCTAGAATAGCTAAGATATTAATATATATTCATTTCTATATTAATCTCGAATTAATACGGCACTAATACGTATCTACTACTAGAATAACTATACCGCCTATAAAGTCTTAAAGAAGCGGCCTTTAAATATAGCGCCCTTTAACCTTATAATTTAATCTCTATTCGATCTTAATTCGATATAATACTAATACTATAAAGAAAAATAGTAATATTTAGATTATCTTAGAAGAGCTTTATTACCGTTTTAATATTCGTAAAAATAGTAAAGTTTAGCTTTATAAGAAAAATATAAGTAGTTTCCGATATAGTTTCGATACGAATTCGATACTAATACTATTATAAAAGAGCTATAGTAAGATATTTATTCTAAAGACCTATATTAAGCGTACGTATAAGGCTACTTCTATTAAGTCCTAGCCTAGCCTCTATAAAAGTAAAGACTAGTAGCTTACTAAAAATATATATTAATTTAATATCGAATATAGATCGATACTAATATAATATAAAATTCTATCGCTTAACTATTACTTATATACCCTCCGAATTCGACCCTCGAAAATCGCGCTAAGACTAATATCGTTTAAAAGCCCTCGATTCTCTTAGCTAAAATCTCGATTCTTAGCTTCGTAGCCGTACGCGCTATTACGTTATACGTAGAAGAAGTAGTACTCTAAAAGATTTCTAGCTAGTACGACTTCCGTAGTCTATCTATCTACCTAAACCTTAGCGAATTCGGCTAAAATTATATATAGAGTAGGGGAATATATAGAGCTAGTACCGTACGAATTTATATTATAATCGGGTCCCTCGTTACGATATAAATCTACTATATAGCCTAGTAGAAGCCTTTTTTTATCTACTTATATAGAGTTTACGCGCTCTCCGGAACTTCGAAGGTTACGTACTTAACGCTAAACTCTCTTTAAACCCCTCTAGTTCTTTTCTAAAAAGACCTAGCCTATTAGGCACTTCGTTTACTTCTTAGAAGTAAGTAATTAAGAAAAACCCCCGCTCGCGCCTAGGTTTCTTTTATTTACGGCTTAGTTTAGACGAAACTAAAGCCGGTAATTTACTTTTAGTCTATCTCTCTATCTTCTCTCTTATTCTTATACGTTTTCTTTTAAGAAAGAGCTAAGAAATAGACTAAAACCCCTCTAAAACGGACTCTAGAGGCCCTAGAACCTAGATCCCGGACCCTACGCTACCCCCCCCTACTCTATAGATAGAGTAGAAGGATATATAGATAGAGAATTCTACGATAGAACCCCTACGTACCCTAACGCCGGCGTAGAACGGGCCTTAGAACTCGTTTTCCGTTAATTCCGAGGCTACTACCGCCCGGCCTACTCTTATAGATATAAAGCGAGGCTTTACGGAAGTCTTTTCTACCTTATAGAAGGCTAGCGTACCCGTAAGAGTAGTTCTTAGAATTATCTCGTCGAGATACGCGCTAATTTTCTTCTATCTCGAGGGAAAACGGACCTAATATAAGCTTAAAAAGAGTCTATTAACCGCGCCTAAGGCTATCGAGGCCGCTATTAACTATCTTTTATAGGCCGCGCACCTTAAAGACGATCGGAAGAAGAACGGGTCTATTTTAAACCTTATTAACGTAGTCCGCGAATATACGAAGAAGAAAAAAGTTAAGAACTAAGCTATCTTAATTCTTACTACGTAAGTCCGCGTACTCGAGAAAATAGCGGAAACCCTTATAAAGACCGTACGAGTAATAGTAAAGACTTCTAGTAAGTCTACGCCTTTAAACGAGCCTTTATACGAGAATAAAAAGAAGTAAAACGCCCCCCTACTTTTCTTACGCGCGAAGATTAGACCTAGAGCTCCTTTCTCGCCTTCGCCTTCTAAAGCCCCCTTCTACGCGGAGACGGCTGCGAGAGAAGAAGGCTAATAGACTATAATTTCTATTAAGAAAACTAGAACGAAAACGGCCTCGTAACCTCCGAAAAAGATTAGCCGCTAGATTATTTTTAAGTCTAACGTCGAGGTAAAAGACTTCTTCTTCTTCGGCCTCTAGAACGCCTTTAATAAGGCCTTTATAAAGTAGCTAAAGAGAAAGTCTCCGGTCGTAGCGTCGATTACTCTTTTACTAAAGAATAATCTTATTATTACCTCTATCGAGACCGTATCCGCCGACTTTCTTATTAGAAATAAGGCGGTCCTCTACGTAGTCCTTCCCCTATAAGAGATAGGCGAGAATTAGACCTAGTATAAGGTCGCTATCTATAGAATTCCTACGCGGGACTTTAGAGACTTCTCTAAAAACGAGTTCTTCTTCTTTATTAAGAAAGAGTTAGCCTAGTTTAATACCGGGTTAAAGGTAATTAGCTAGCTATACTAGCTTACTTTAAAGGCTAAACGGCTTAACTAATAAGCCGGATTAATCTACCTAGCTTTCGAGACCGAAGCATAGGCTAAAGCCGCTATTTCTAAGCGGATATATCTATACGGAACCTCCGTTAAAGTTAAAAAACTACGGAGCTCTAAGAGTAATATCTCGCGGCTTATTTAGATTCTTATCTAATAAGTTCGCTAAGAGTTCTTTAAGTTAACGTAAATAGAAGTATTCCGATAACGAAGATACTTCTAGATCTAGCGGTTACTCTTAAGATAAACCTCGTTCTTATTTAAGAACCGTATATCTTAGAGGCTAAGAACTCTAGCCTTCGATTAATTAACTACGTCTCGTTTAATTAAATTCTCCCGGTCTTCTCTTACGGTTTAAGGCCTCGCGTAGTAACCTACGTCTTCCGGTTTCTTAGAAGAGTAGAGGTTAATAGGTAGGTTAATTCTTAGCAATATCTAGACCTAATAGTTTTAAGTATAGTATAGCGAAAGTTAAGATTTAGCCTACTAAACTTATATAACTAGAAGGACTAACTAAGGCAAGATTCCCGGCTTATATTAGACCGCGTTTTATACTATTAACCTCTTAAAACGTAGTCGATTATAGCTAGAGATTTTAACGTTTATTACTCTTAGTAGGATCCGGACTCCCCCCCCTCGACCGGAGCTAATACGCTAGTCGATTAAATTAAAACTAATAACCTCGCTCTCTTAAATACGATAGAGAAAGGTATATTCTACCGCCTCTATCTAAATAGAGAGACGGTTATCGATCTTACGCTAGTAACGCCGGCTTTAGCTAATAGAATTATCGAGTAGTAAATAATTTCGGACTTCGAGTCCGATTATAAGGCTATTCTATTTAGTATTAAACCGGTAGGCTCCGAAGACCTCTCTACGGTCTCTACTACGGCACGATTTAACACGGGAAAGGCCGATTAGCCTAAATTTTAAGAGGTTTTTAAGTAATAGGCTAAAGAC
>JAFISB010000051.1:122500-208080 GCA_022560015.1 Diplodia mutila | reverse complement strand
ATGCAAGGAAAAAAAAAACCCCCCCCCCCTAATCCCCCTCTCCCGTCCGGGCGGTCCTGAAAACCCAAACACTATCCCCCCCAGACCATACCGAATTTGGGGGGGTTTGTTGCCCCCCCCCCCCCCCCCCCCCTCCGTTCTCCGCAGGGAGTTTAAGGCAGCCAGAATAGGGAGACAAGGTTACATGCGTGGGTCCTTCTATGAGAGTGTGTACAAAATCCATATGCGTGTCATCTCCCAGAGTACATCCATGGCTTGTTAAATGAGCATTACGCTCTGTCCATAGACTGGGCTCCCCGGATTTCCAGTGCCCTCCAGTGCGGTACCTGAACTAACCGAACCGAAGCTTTGGCGCTTCGATCATGATAGGTTCTCGGCCTAGCATACCGTAGAAAAGTCCCTGCACATTGGGCAGCGAAACCCTGTGCGGTATGTACATATGCAAGCGCATATGCACGATTGACCGCCTTTCCTATCAGCCTGGAACACGAAGCCGTGGCGTGTGCTCCGTGCTTTTCTTCATCGATGTCTGTTTCTGCGTGCTGGAGGAGCGCAGGCCGCACGTGAGGAGCAGCGGACGTCAAGGAGCAATTCGTACCGGTTACCGGGGAATCCGAAACCATCTTTCCCGAATCTTGTTAGCAGCGGAAGCAACAAGAGCTGAGGGCTCGCGTTCGCCCCACCCGGCAACCCCTGGTCAGCGTAGGTAAGTAGACATCGCGTTCAGCTCGGAGTGGCACATGAAAGCGCGTGCTCCTGTTGCATTAGTTCCTGCATTCGTCGCCATGTTCGGCCGGTGCTGGCGACCGCCGTGGCTACAACGGTGCTAGCTGCTCCGCGCGGCTTTTGCGATACATGTCCCAACTACTTTTCCTTCAATGCCCCTCGAGCCCCTGAAAATATGGCCCAACCTTTTTTGCCTCGCTTTCGCCGTAAGAGAGCTGCTCTTCGTTCTTCCGTCCACCTCGACCTCGACCCCGGTGATTGGTCAGCTGTCGGGCCACTCCACGCCGACCGCGAAGCCGGTCGGTTAATCCACATGTACCTGTTAAGGAGTCGAGGCTTCATTCCCCACCAAAAATCATGATAAGATGGAGAAAAAAGCAAAAGTATGTATGTACATAGTCTGTGCGGATCACGCCGCTTCGATCGTGGGTTTAGAGCGTCGCAATACCGCCGTTGGCCACGAACGAGAAGACCCGCGCCTGTTGCCCAGATGGCTCCAATCGCCTTTGTGGCGCGCTTCTGGCGCGGCCGCCAGGGAGGCCAAACAAACAAGCCAAAAAAAAAAAAAGGGCTCGCGTCCGCGCACCGGGTACGGCGGGCTCGCGGCACATGCCACCCTATCATCACTGTGTATGTACATACTATTGCGGATTTCACCTGTCAAAGCCCACAAGACTGTGGCAAGCAGAGGAGGGAGCAGAATTGGTCGCCTTGCTGGCAACGGCAGGGGTCCTCGCTTTGTAAGGCAGTGGGATTGGGAGTGGGACGGCTTTTCCGGGGACGGACCGTGCTCACCTTTTTCGTTTGCGCCATGGGCCGGCGGGGACACGGCTATTACGCCCTTCGATCCCATTGTCCGTACGGGAAAAGGATTAGCAAGGCTGCTTTGCCGAATGAGCCGGAGATGACGAGTTTCTGGTGACGATCGAAGGTGAAAACTTGGAAGGTCGAGGCTGGAACGGGGGCTAGGGAGGGACGGGAGGCTTCCGCTGCGGAGTAGGCCTCCGAACCGATGCAGAGGCGGGAAGGATTGGAGGGTACATACAACAGAGGTAACGCCCAGTGGATCAGTGCTCGCCTATGCTGTGGTTGCGCTTCGCATGCTACCCGCGACCTTCGTCTTGAAACCTGCTAACAAACCGCCCGTTTGGAGACGGAGAGGGGCTGTTCATCATGCACAGTGCCAGGGCAGTCAATCGAGGCCACTTCGTCCGTAAGGTGTGAGCACATGTAAGGATGGAGGAGCAAATAAGAAGGTCCCGAAGCCAAGAGTACCTACCGATCCCGCACGTATGCACACTCCCCATCGATCCTCAACCCTCCACTCGGCCCACGCTGGTTGCGCATTCGGAAGGCATGGGATTTCTTCAGAAAAAAAAAAAGAGGCCGGTCCGAACGGACCACTCCCCCAAAGGAAGACCACCAGCAACCCACGGCGAAACCCTTCGAGCCTATCGTACTTACTCGTGATACGCTCCGCCGCCGCCGCCGCCGCCCGCCGCCCGCCGCCCGCCGGTCATGGGGCCGGGCACAGCGGCTGCCCGTTCCTTCCCCGTTCCCACACACACAGACACGCAACTGCACCCCCCCCCCCCCCCCATCTCGCACCGTCGGTGGACCGAGGGGCCGCGGGAGGGCAACAGAGTGAGGGAGGCGAACTCTAGCCACGGGGTGGTCCAGGTGATGGTTGGCTTGGGCTGGGGTGGTGCTATGTGCCCTCTTTCGTGAAAGACTGTGTGGGCCCCCTCGCACTTTCTACTGCCATGGATTTGTGTTTTCTTTTTGCTCTCCGTGCTTCCTTCAAGGTAAAAGAGCGACGGTGTGACTGTTCTAGCGGCCAACAAACCAGCCTAGCCAAGACCCTCCTCGCTCACGCTTGGCCATCCACACTTCGTCACAGAGAGAAAGAGGGGCGGGGCCCAGCAGCCGATCGTTCTTGGGAATCCTTGGGAAAGCCCCGATGTTTTGTCCCGGGCGGGTCTTTGCAGGATCGCTGCCGTGTAACGCGGGCACAGACTCGACGGACCGCGCACGCACGTACGCACGCACATACCACCACCACCTCTTCCCGTCCCGCCATTCTCTCTTCGCTTCTTGTCTTCTCGCACTGCACCACACACGCACGCGCCTATTCGCCGTCCGTGTCGGACGAGCTGCGAACTGCAAGAGAAACAAAAGCTGCTGGCCAGATCTGTAATCTCCGATCTCTTTGCCCGTGCCGTGTAGGGTTGGAGGAGGAAAAGAGGGGGAAAGAAGGGGAAATGGGAGTGAAGAAAGACGTGCCGTGCGGCAACAAGCAATGGCAGGACGATGACTGTACAGCCCTTATTCAGCAAGCGCTTCCTCCCCAATCATTCATTGCCACTGACACGCAAAGGGGAGAGAAGGGGAAGTCGAGACCTCAGACTAGGCTGATCAACGAGTCGTGCATGCCAAACCCACCACCCACAAGAAGCAGCGATCAGACCTTGCCAGCGTGCAGACATGATTGAACACGATCGCTAATTGTGAGCAGTCCCAGCAGCAGCAAGCTGCAACGCTTCTGGCCTCCGGATGCTGCCCTCAGCATGTGTCCTTGTTGCGTGTACACTGCTCGTCGGTCGCTCACTCGCCGTAAGGCCCCCGCTTCTCGCATGATCTTGTATCCGTCGTGCCACCCCTCTCCCTCCCTCCTCCCTGCAAGAGAACGAGGAGTAAGACCGCGCAGCCAATCCCCCATGTTGCTCCCGTCTCAATGCCGCACAGACCACACGTTCTTGCTCCCACGTCCGGCATCCGGCAGCGAGCCCCGGGCGTGTTGACACGGCGGTATCCGGCCGTGCGTCAACACAGAAGCACCCTTTGCGGGAGGACAGCTAGTGTAGAGGGGGCAGAAGGGTGTCGTGAGTGAAATGCAGAGTATTGATGAAACTTCACTCGTCGAAGAGGAGGGTATCGTGTCAATGCGGCGGTTGCGTGGCGCACAAAATCCCATGTAGCCCGTAAAAGAGTGATATAGGAAACATGGCCTGACATGCTCGGCTTACTTCCTACGGATGCTGTGGAGTCCTCAGCACGCCGCGCTCCCTGCGCTGGCTGCCCGCTTCTCGCTTTCTTCCGCAGGAGAATGCCGTTTCAACACGGGCAATAACATGTATGTCGAACTTGAATACACAAGCAACTGCATTCGATGAATATGCGGAGTGGTGTGGACCGTGCTGCGGAGATCTGCGCGGGTAATTTCTACAGCGCCGCATTTGCTGCGGGAAATCAAGCGAATGTTGGTGGCGCAGAGCAGATGATGGTGAAGGGCACCGTCCGCACTGCAACACCGGTTAGGTGCCTGTACTCACCCAGATCCATAGACCCTGAAAGGAAGGGTGTGGGGGAAATGAAGGCCCTCGCGATTCAGGAGAAATCCAGAGCTGCCGGTAGCGGAACATGCCTGAGTTTACATGAAATTGCATCTGTGGCGCTCACCTTGTGTAACCTTCAAGCGGGAGCTTGTCCTGGCGGTCGGTATTTGTCACACTGTTGCTGTCACATCATCACGTCCCAATACCAGGGAAAGCTGTACCCGAGAGCCCATTTAGTCCTTCGGTTGGTGTCGTGTTGCGGCATGGTGGGGCTTGTTTTTTCTGGAACGAATCCTTCTGTGACTCTGCGTCAGCCATCCAGCTCGAAGGGGAAGGAGGCAAGAACATATATCTCTATAAGTCAGGCGATACGAAGACTGTGGAAAGGGCCGAAATTCTGTAGAAACGCCAGTACCAGACATGTTGCTCCAAAGTACGATAGCGGAGGTGCAGGTGTCAAGAGGTCTGGACGAACAAGGAAGGAGAGCACAGGTGGACCCAGCGTGCTCCCGCTCATCAGCCACAAGAGCCTGGGGTTTGGGGTGCGGTGTAATTGCCTGCGATGGGCCTCTAGCTATTAGAGATGGCGATCAAACGGAGCACGGGGTCAGGGCGGAGAAGGCAATCCTATGTCCGAACATGACGCGGTTTTAGTCTTGGCAACGGCCTGCTGTTGCAGTCCTGCGTGGCAACGGTACATGCCATCCTTGCGGTATCTGCAGCTTGCGATACAGCTAGACGGAGGCAGGCCAGACGACACCATGCCCGCGTTCTTCGTTGGAAAGGGCGCATATGATCGTCGATTAGATGCACCTGACGGGAATTATTCGACGCGCGTGAGCGCAGAACGCAGCGCTTCAGCGGGAATACGCGCGGAGACGAGTGAATTGCCAGAGAGGTGTCCGTGGGGAGGACTGACCAGCCATCCCCTTTGAAGCTATAGTAGATGTCGTGATTGGTGAAAGTGACGGGTTGTCCCTCGGCACCGGGATGTTGCGCAGGCGAGCGGGCAGCAGGAGCCAGCGGGCGGGTGAGATGCTGTGTGGCTTGCTGCCGCTGATAAGCTCCGGGAGTCCTAGTGTCCCAATGACGCTGCGATCCGGAGAAGCTAATGGGCTGACGGCTCCCGTGGAAATCGTAGGTAGAACGGCATGTTCGGCGCCCTGACGATGCTGACACTGGCGTCAACCCATGTCACACTGAAGCCGTCGGACCTGACAACTCGTGATGGTGGAGAGGGGATAGCGAGACCAAGACAGCGCAAGGAGGCGAGCGGCTGGCTTGAAGTGATCAGCAGCTACAGCGCTACGGCATGGCTCGAAGTTACGTTGTCTTAGGAGGGGAGGGTCATCGGATCGAGTTCCTATTGCGGGTCAAGAGCTGCTACGAGAAGATGGTCCCAGGCCGAAGCGAAGTCGCAGGACCACGCGCTCCAGACGAATTCGCCTGCACGCTTCCGGCCATCCACACACTAGCATGAAGTTGCAAAGCAGTGCGCATGTAGGTACTAGCAGGTCCTGCGACGTGTCTGTACTCGGCATGGGCAGGGTGTGCTTCTCGCGCTCGAAGCAGGCAGGAAGGCGCCTCGTCGATTGGCTGAACGGTGATCAGGCTCTGGAGTTTTGCAGCATCTCGAGGTTCAAGTGGCGCCAGTCACAGCGCTGCCGCGTGTTGGTGGCGCACGGGGTGGCTCGCTGATTCGTCAGGCAATCGAAAATACCATCGTCCAGGCGATCGCAGTCGAGGAGCTTGCTTGCCGTCTGCCGCTGTCCAGGTAGCCAGGGTGCAGCAGGCGGGTGGTGGTGTGCGTGGTGGTTGGGCGGCGGGGCAAGGTGCGGGCCTAGCAGAGAGGCCGCCCCGGGCTCGTGCTCTCGAGGGCTCAGCGGACCGCAGACGCGAAGACGGGTGCGAGCCACCACACCAAAGAGGAGAGTCGCATATGCACAGGAGGGAGAGAGCCGCGCTCGCAGCAGCTGGCGGTCATGTGTTGGCCAGATCAGCCAGGCTCGATGGCGGACGAGTATCGGTGGCGGCGGCAGGGTCCAGTGCTTTGCGGTCTAAGCAAACGAGCGTGCGGGACGGGGAAAACGGAAGCCGCACATCATGCGCGCGCGCAATCGAGGCGGACGGCGACGGGCGCAGTAGGTGGCCCCAGTGCCCGAGAAGCGGAGGGAGAAGAGGCCCAGAGAACCATGTCCCCCGTTGCGGAGCTGTGGCAGAAAGCGCGATACGGCCGGCTGCCATTGCGCTGCTCGTCGGCTGCTGGACCGATGCCGACAAACACGCACTGGGCGTCAGCCAACCCGGTCGATCAGATTCAGGACGAAGAGGCCAGTGAGATCACCTCATGTGCGGGTAGCTAGCGGTGCGGGCGGGCGAAGCGACGGTGCGATGCGTGCGTGCCGATATGCGCGGCAGCGTTCAGGCCCTGGGGTCACCGTCAGCTCGGCATAAAGTTCTGACGCCTGCGGGCCAGGGGAATACCCAGATCATCTGTTCAGCGCGCTGCTTCCGGCATCTGTCGCGCTGGCCATGCACGTCCGCTGCGGCCCCGGCCGGCGGAGGCATCGAATCAAGCTCAGTGCAACCGCGCAGGCGAGCGAGCAGGCAGGTAGGCAGCAGGCGATGGAGAGTTCGTCGGCCGGGCCAGACACGCATGGAGACGCAATTAGCGGAGCACGGGCGGCCGTTGGCTCCACTTGCCATCAGAGCCGTCGATAAGGCGCGCTCGACCCGTTCCCCGGCACGCTGGTAGCACGAGAGAGAGACAGAAAGCGAGGTTGTGGCCTGAGACAAGAAGCCTGACCAATTCCCTGAATCGCGGCCGCGAGTTGCTCCTGCAAATCACAGCGCCGCCGCGATGCAGGGGCCGGCGGGCAACAACGCTGCAGAAGCGCGCCTGCCCACCGCAGACTGCTGTTTTGATAGACGCCGAGTGCCCCGTGCGCGGGCTCCCGCCCACCTGATTTGTGGGATATCCGCCTCGCAAAGGCTAGGCTGGAAGCAGCAGGCCCAGTTCAACCCTTGCAGCGCTCTCGCTGCCCGCCGGCTTTTGGCCCCCAACCCGTTGTCGTGTGGCCTCCGAGCCCCTCCCTCTCCATTTCCCGCGCTTCCACGCACCCAGGCCGCCGGCTTACCGCACACCCGGGACCCATCATCCTTTTCCCTGCCTTTGGCACCTGCAGGGATCCGAATCCTTCGGTACGGCCATCACATCACTTCCTTGCCAAAGCGAAACGGCCTGCCCTGTCGCAGTGCTGCCTGGAGAGCAGCGAAATGGGGCCTAAGGTTGCCTTGAAGGCCTCTCCACAGAGACAATGCGATGCGATCCCAAACAGGTCTGCCAATACTGCCAATGCTGCAATTAGTCGCGCCTACGTCCAGAGAAAAGCGAGTGCTATATCCGCGAACCCCTCCCCCATCCCACTTGCGCACACCCAGCTATGCCCAAAACTCCCCTAGGCCCAATGGGGCGTTAGCCACAGTAGCGCCTGTCGCGACACCTGGGGCATGAGCTCGACGCTTGCAACGGGAAAGAAAATTGGATAGTAGTAGATACCAAAAACGTCGCAAGCCGCCCAATCGATTGCGCTCGTCGGTAAAACGAGTGCTGGATGCATGAGAGAATGAACAAAAGAAACACGAAAAGTCACCGAACCCTCCCATACGCCTGATGATATCACATCCCCCGCCAAGTGCTGACAATGCCTCCGAGCCCCGCGATGAGGCGGAAAGAAAAGATGCAGATATGCGCCAACAAATCGCAAAATGTGCCGCCCAACCATTTCATATGCAAAACGCTGGTCGCTATGACGCACGGTGCCGCCATGGTGAAATAACCTCCCTATCTACACTCCGATCGCAAAAGCTGTTGCGCGTTCTGTTGCATGTGTATCGTGTCGCGCCGGCCCGCAGGTACTCACTCTACTGCGGGCTTGGCAGAAAGGTCTCGTGGAAGTATGGGGTCGAGCAAACTAGCGAAGACATGTTTCGAGGCACTGCTCGGTGAGGCGGAGGCCTCATCGGCAGTGCCCTCTGTCTGCGGGCCGAGGTCGCTCTGTGTGCCTGTCTGGCCATGACATCGAAGCGCTTGGGACACCCGTCTTCAGTGTGTCTGTCGTGGAACCTGTCAGTTCTCTGGCGTCGTAGGATCTGGCTGTCATGTGCTTGCGGATTGCCTTACCTCCTGAGGGTGTCCTTCCGTGCGAAGTGGGCATCGCACGCTGTACATTTGTGGTTCCTCACTTTGAGGTGCACCTGTGCACATTGAGATCAGCGGCGCTCGCCAGAGCACGGGTTACGCAGCCGTGATGCTCACACTTTGGTCATGCCTGACTAGGTCCGTCCTCCGCACAAACCTCCTTCCGCAACCCAGGGCTTTGCAGGCGTTCGGTCTCTGCCGGTGTGGGTTGTGGGTATCCATGTGTGCATTGTGATTGTAGCTGCGCTGAAATAGCTTGCCACACAAATTGCACTTGTGATTGGCATTCTCTCTTGTGGTTGCGCTCCGTGATCGCGTACGCACAGTGCTGGTATTGACCGTGCCGCCCTCACTGTTGAATCTGTTAGCTCTCATACTCTTGAAAAGCAATGTGAAGATGAATGGATGCTTGCATCCGGCGGGGTGGCTGTACTTTTGGGCTGTTGTACACCTGACATTGCCCAGTCGCTGTGGAGAAACTGTCAAGGGCTGGTGGCCGAGCACTGCACCTTCGTCGCTGACCAACTCGTTCTGCGGCTCAATTTTGACCCAGCTAGAATCGGACTCATCCTGAGAGTACATGGAATGGTCGTATGAGGATATGGACGAGCGTTGGGAGAGAAGCGCGCCGTCGGATAGCGCCGGAGAATGCCTGGCCCCGACCAGTGAACCAGATGAGACGTATGCGAACGGTTGATCCCACGCAGGCATTGTCTCGTAGGTCTCTGTCCATACCCGCGAGCGCTGCTCATCTGTCATGCCTGGAGATGCGGTAGTTGCCAGTGAAGGGGTCCAGGGCGCCTCGGTCGGGTGCGGTGAAAGTGGATACAAGGTTTGCGCAGGGTGGACGGAGTGGTTGGGCAGAGCCATTGAGGGGTATTGATTGTAAAGGACCATGGAATCGGTCATGTAGTTGGAGGAATCATCTTCTGTCCTGGCAGGCGATGGGTATGTCGAGGATCTCGTGTAGGAACCCTGGTCGTAGCCGCGCTCATAAGCTGAGGTCTGCGAGGGAGAGCGGGGCGACGTGGCTTCCATGGCGAGAGGTGGCTTGCCGAACAAGCGGCTGAGGATGGATCAGACTGATGATGCGGGAGCGGCGATCAGCACGATCTAGGTTGCGCAGCGAAGAGATCTCAGGCGTCCTGCCAGCGAAGCTGCGGTGTGAATTGGAAAGAGAACCGAAGAGGGTGGTGGTGAATGCGTGCTGGCAGTGATTTGGGAGGCCGGCCTGCGCGCGCGGGAGATATATAACAAGAAGTGAATGCGTATCCCTTCCGCTGGGACAGACAGACGAGATGATAGTATTTTTGCTACATTTGGGGCGGTGAGGTGGGGAGCGGACACAAGGCAGAATTCTGGACTTAACTTGGGGGCAGGCATGTCGCCTACGCAGGGCCCGGTCGAGCGAGCCGCGGCGAGCGGTAAAGCGCGCGTTCTCGAAGGGCGACGATCGAGGCGCTGCGCATGCTGGCTGCTTGCCAATGGTGAAGTGCGCAGCTGCAGGGCGTTGAAAACAGGCGTTGATGCCCGTGCCGGCTGGGGCGCGGGCATGCCCGGCTGCCGCAACAGGGGTTGTGAGTAGTGGGCGCGTTAGCGGGGCCCGGCGAAAGGGTTCCGCAGCTCGCCCAGCGGTCCGAATCTGGCTGCCGCCGCACACACACACACACACGCAAGCACAGAGACGTTGATGCTGCCGGCGCCCGCTGCACCGCGGATGCCTAGGTGTGGATTGTGCCTGTGCCTACCTACGAATTTTGTCTGATCTGCTCCAGCACGATCGCCGCATCCTGCCGCGCCCCAGCAGCCCTCTCCGCACCGCGTACCGCCCTTCCCGGCCTGCCGTCACCCGCCGCTCCTCCACCTCGCGCCCACGCCGCCGCCGGTGCTGCGCCCGGAGGAATCTACTCCGTCCTCCACCCACCGTCTACTACTCTGCTCCCTGTTGCTTGACCACCGTCGCCCGCAGCTCCTCCACCTGCGCTGAGAGCTCCTTGAGCAGCCGCATCGTCTCGCTGGCGCTGGCGTCGGCAGGGGCAGGGGCCGGGGTCGGGACCGAGGCGACTGTGCCGGCGCGCACGCCGCTGCTCAGCTCTGTGCGTGGGCGCGCAACTCGCGGGTTGCGCCTGGACGCCTGTACAAGCGATGCCGGCACCGCCGACGACTTGCCCGACATGCCTGTCTTGACCGGACGCGCCGGTAGTCCGCCGTTGGTTGCAGGCGCCTGTCTACCGCCCATGGTTTCGATGCCCGGCGTCCCGCGCTGTGCCATGTTCTTCTTCCAGACATAGTCCTGCCAGTGCTCATATGCCCAGATGATGCCAACAAACGGCGCGTGAGTGGCCTTGAGCAGGACGATACGCGCTCCGCGCGAGGCGCGTGCAGGAAGGACCATTAGGATCGGACGGAAGAGCACCACTGGGACGAGGTTCTGTTGTAGACGTTAGCCTGCGGTTCATCATCGCGCGTTCGGCATGCAGCTTCACGCAGGCTATGCAGCCCTATTTGTGGCTTGAGCGGGCCCCCCAGCGAATGGTAGCACGCTAAATGCTTCGCCACCAACAACCTGGCAGCACACCGCACCGCCATACTTGCAGTGACATCAAGGGACCCCATTGGGCTGGGATCAGGCCGTCTAAAGCACATCAAGGGCTGTGCTGCGGCACGGGGGCGCTTAGGGCGCCAACAATCGCCTATCATTGGAGAAACTTACAAAGGGTGGGAAGAAATAAGCCAGTTTGTTCGAAGTGGAGGCTTCGAGCACGTAGATCGAGTACCTGCGCCTGCATTAGCGGTCGCGCTGCCCGAGTACGCCTTGCCGTTGAGCCCTTACACATAGAGGTATTCTTCACGCGACGAGTCGAGCACCTGTCACCAAGAATTGTCAGCCAATCGTTTCCTCGCTTAGCCCGAGCGACATGGGGTGGCATAGCATTGCTTAGCCCTTTCCAAAAAAGAAAGCAGCGCGGCTACTCCTTCACCGCCCCCACCCGCTCTGAACGATGACTCCACTTCACACAACTTACCTGCCGCAAGCTGGTATTGACATATGCCATCATCGACGTGATCAGGAGCTGATTTGTCATGCAAACAAAGACAATCTACGCGAAAGTTAGCTGGCGCAGCGCGTCGTGTGCCACCGGGGATACCGACCATGACGGGAAGACCGAGATATGGGGATCTGTTTAGCATGAGCATCGTCGCCAACACACAGAGCGGGGCTAGACTCACATTTTTGGAGCAATGTCCTGGGGAACAACGTCAGCCACACAGTCTGTGCAATCTTGCGGGCGGGAAAACCTACAAATCCGATAACTCCGCCACTGTAAACGAACGCGTTAGCGAAGCACGACCTACACAGTGGGTCATAGTCGCTTACCCAAAAAAGACCTTCAACACCGTGATGGACGTGTCGCGCAAGGCGACATGACCCCGTGCAAGCAAGGCAAAGGTCGTGAAGAAGCCTGCAGTGGCAACCGTCCAGGGTCAGCCATCTCCGCGCTCCACAAAAGGCAGCAGCAACCAGGAATGGTTCTGCAGTCTGAGCACCTACCAAGATAGATGATGAGAACGAAGCCCAAGAACTTGATAATTTGCTTGCCCTAATTTCCTGTCAGCCTGGCTGCTGGCAATTCCGCCTCGTTGCAGGCAGAAACCTACCATTTCCTTAAGACAAGGTAGCTAAATCTACGTCAGTAGCTGAAACAACGCCGCATGCATCTTGCCACTCACCAGGGTTCCGTAGTATGGGTTCAAGCTGAGCAGCGAGAAAATACTGCAAGGATACGTCAGCTCGTCAAATGCAGGCAGCACGGCTGACAGGACCTACCGCGGAGTCAAGAAGAGCGAGTGAAGGGCGAGGATGCTGAACGAAATCTCCAGCATCTGCTCGTCCTCGTGGGCCAGACCAATCATTCCTTCAGACTGTCAGCCGTTGTCTCATTGTCGCTTTCCGTGGAATTTGTTGCCTACTAGTAATGAAGAAAACGAGACCGATGATGATGATTCCGATGTCCCAAAGACTCCAAATGTCAGTTGCGTAGAAGTGAGCACCTGCTTCCCGGAACTCGCTCCCTAGACTGGATTAGACTTGATACAGGACCCCCGGAACGAATCGACTTACATTCGTCGAAGGCAAAGCCAGCAATGAAGAAATAGAAGATAACCTCGACAACCGTGATGTTCTTCATGTCACGCTGGATGGAAACGGCATAGAAAAGTCCCAGGAAGCACAAAAAGAAGAAAATCTCAAAGGTTTTCATGTACCGCGGCACGCGAAGACGGCACCAAGGGTCGCCCAAGCTGGGAACCAGTCAGCGTCGCCCCAGACACGTTGAGTACCAAGCGCATTGGCATCCGTGTGCACCCTTTGGCGAGACTCGTTACTTACTGCTTATTGTAGTACTTGGGCTTCTTAACAGCGCCAACCGTAAGGCTCTCCCAGAAGACGATTTCACCGTTCCAGATGCCGTTGATAATGTCCTGGATGCATCTCTGGCTGAGGAACTTCTTAGCACCGGCAACGGCAGCGATTTCGAGTGTGTTGAGGTTCAAGAAAGGATCAGCAAAGCCTTCGCCCCCAGTGGCTTCATACTCCTCGCCAGGGATGTGGTGGTTGGTGGATTGAGAGGAGGATCTCGACTTAGAGCGGCGGGCGCCGTTGCCGTTGCCGTTGCCGTTGCCGTTGGCAGTCCCATGGTCGGCAGTGCGGTGTTCCGACAGAAGCCCAGTCCTCTCGGTGGGCTCCCCATGAGAGTGACGGTCGTTGCCATTGGCGCGTCCACGGGTCGCAACACGTGACTCCTCATCGTCCGAGTCATCATGCTTGTCATCGGGCTTCGGAAGCTCGAACAGCAAGTAGTCAAGTGCCTCCCTCTCTGAAAGGGTGAGCACAAACTGCCAAGCCACGACTTCGCACGCAAGACCGCGCGACTCATTGATACCACGGTCATCATCGCTCTCAATGGCGCGGAAATGACCCTTCAGAGCACTGGAAAAGGAGCTTCCAGAAAGCTGCAGCACCCAGACTCGTCAACTGCCGTACGGGAGTGCTTGCCTGTGTATTCTGGCCAAATTGGGAGCGCGAGATTTGTTTGTCAGACATTGCGACACAACATGGCGACCGACGAGCAGCTGAAGCACGCTGCGGAGACGAATGTATCATTGTGGCCATGACAGATCCATCCCGACAAAGCGCTCCGACATGTCATCGGCTGCCACTTTGGCGCAATGCTCGGCAAAGTCCTTCAAACCCGCGGCTTGCGCAGTAATACAAGGCTAGCAACGTCCTTTTGGCGAGACGGCGTCTGACGCCGCAGTTTGCCGGGAGCCGCTTTGGTCAGACAATGCGAGAATGAGTAGGAGGGTGGTACTTACAGCAGAGCAGCAACGATGGCCTCATGGTGGACCTCATTGGAGAGCTTGCTGATGAGAGGCTGCAGCTTCTTCATGTGCTTGCTGCTGCGGAGGTCCTCCCAGCCCAGGGGCGAGTCGACGGCCTCAATGATGTAACTGGCATTCCGGTCAGTGCTCGAGAGTCCGGATTCAGCGGATCTGGGCTCTGGTCGGGCGGCTATCTCCATTAGGGGGGTCAGGCGACCTCAACAGGGCAGCGAGCGGCTCGCCAGAGCCTCACGATCTACCCGCGAGGGGTTTCCGCCCCACTCCGGGGACATTGAGATGAAAATGGGATGGAATGGTGATGGGTGAGGTCTGGGGAAAAGGGGCCACGTACTACGACAACTTGCGAGCGACATCGCTGAAGGATTCGTCATCCCTGATGTCAGGGACGTCAGGGAGAGGCGTGGTTAGCTTGAGGGCTGTCGTTTCCGCTGCCATGACTGCGACTTCCTTTCTCGACGACGCAGATGACAGGTGGATGATGAGGAAGGTGCGTTCGGCGACGACCGCGCCGGCCACGCCAGAAGTTTTTAAAAATCACTACTGACCGCTCCTGCTGATCTCCACCCCGCAAAGGCCATCCTCAGGTCCCCTCTGCCGCGAGTCGTGGACGCGCGCTTGTTTCCGGCCCCCTATGCTGCCGCGCGCGCGACGGGCCGCTGCAGACGCGACAGACGCGAGGACCCTTGCAAATCCGCGGCTCCCTCGCCTCGCCCCCAGCACTCTAACCACGCCAGCCGCCGCCTGCCTCTCCTTTGCCCGTCGACGCTCCCAGCCTTACGCTCCCAGATCCAGCTTGCCGGATCGCCCTCCTGCACGATGCTTGTCTCACCTGCTGCTGCACGCAAATCTGAGTGGCGCAAGCACAGACTCATACGGCCAGCAATCCCTCCACCAAGGCGCTGCCGCCGCCCTGTCGGCACTGCTGACGAACATGCGGCTGTCCGATCGCCCCGGGCCACAGATCCGGCGCCATGTGCTTCGCAGCCGTGCGTGGTGTTGTCGCGGAGCAGTTCGCCCACCAACCAGGCTGCCGCCGAGAAGACCGGCGAACACTCCCCTCTCCCCCAGCAGCAATCCACCCACGACCAACCACCTCAAACCAGCGAGTCCGCAAATGTCAATCAACCCTCATCGCACGATGTCCAGGGAATGATCGCAGATGGCCCCGGCGGTGGAATTCCCGCGCAGACTCCCATCTCTGGCCGCACAACCCCAGGCAGGGACGATCGCAGTGGGCTTCGCAGTGGATCTTCAACCTCTCCAGCTCAGAAGGCCATGTTTCGCGATGTTGTCGATGATGGAGCGCGTAGGAACAGGAACAGGATCAGGAGCGATTGCGGCGCGGGCGTGGCGGCTTCGGAGGCGGCTAATGTGTTTATCGCGCGTTGCGCGATAACAGGCGCGTACGGAGAAACTTCGACACATCCTCGGGGGAGTCGGCGACTGGGCTCGGCCGGCCCGCCCGTCTCTCAGGCGCGTGCTTCTGTTTATGTAGATGTCCAGGGAGACTTGGCAGCTGACGTGAGTGCGCCTGGATGGACGCCGCATCGCTCTTGCTAACGGATCTTACCGTAGGATGATCGAACCGACGGGAAAGCCCTGTCACAGACGTCCGACCCCATCGAGGACAGCCAGACGCAAAGTCTGCAGCGCACGTCTGCGGCCGAGGATCGCGGCACAGCAGGTGCCAGAAAACCTGCGGAACGCCTGAGAACGTTGAAGCAAATGATCCGCGTGCCAAAACTTCCTCCCGAGGTTCCTGACTTGTCCATGTTCCAGATTCCGAAACCTGTGGAAAAGGGGGAAAGGAAGTGCGTCCGTAAATACAGCCCGGTGGCCGACGGTTTTGTGGGATCGGAACTCTCTGTGCCACCAAAACAAAAGAGAGTGCGGAGATTCCGAGGAAGCCGTGCACCTCCGGCAGGCGGTCTTGAACTCGTCAAAGGAGGTTTACAAGCTTTTGGTCAGTCGGTCCAAACAGAGATTGAAACGCGCGAGATGAATTCGATCCACGGCTTAGACGCCGCACTTCGAGAGAGTTCGGAGGACCTCTTTGACGATGGCGTCGTTGTCTCATTGCTCGATAGCCCACAGAGACTCTTTCAGACAATACCCAGTCATCCTCGTCATAATGAAATCTTGAGCCAGGAGGAGGGCCAAGGGTATCATGCCGACAGAGATGTTAGCATTGGATGGCATGGGAGACCTCTAGCGCCCATTACCAAACCTTCAAGAAGGCGCAGCGTATCTCCAATGATGGCCTTCCAGCTGGCGGGGAATACTGCACCTGCAAGGCTGGACACGGGAGAAGGGAAAAACGAGGGAGAAGAGGAGGAAACAATGGAGCGACCATGTGAAGAGGCAAGGCACGAGTCGGGTGAGAAAGCAGATGATGGATCCTCATCGGAAGCAGGCAGCTCTTCCGACTCGACGGCTGGGGACGGAGCATGTGTGGCCGATGCGGGGAATCCACTTGTTGAGCGAGCAGACGATAACACTTACGAGGGTAGCCCCGACATGCTGAACGCCTCAGAGACTGTTTCGGACCGAATTCGTAGCACTCCCAAGCACCCTAGGAACGAACCTGCCTTAGGTCAACGGTACACTTCATCATATCGGAGAGAAAGTCAATATCGGGAGGGCTTGGGGGATAGTGCCACGGAGCTGACACGTCCAGGACAAGCTGCACGTATGCAGTCTTCAGGCATGTGGATGGGGGTTCAGGAAGAGATAGAGTCCACGTCCCCTGTGAAATCAAGACTGCCGGGTATTCCTGAGGATGAAAAGAAAAGGATGGGGTCGGCCATGTCATCTGAGGCCCTGGTCCCAAAAAAGTGGCAGCTGGTTGCGGCGGCGACGGCAGTACCAGCCTCATCCAGGCAACGCACGGGACATGGCACGGCGGAGGATTCGGGGAATTCCCGCCGCCGTTACACAACATACCCGAAAGGTTCTGTTGCTTGCAACTTCTGTCCTTGCAAGTCCTATACAGCACCCTCAATTTCAATGCTGCCAGACCTCCCCGTCTTGTTCTGCTGACCAACTGACTTGCTGCTAGCATACCAACGGCTGAAACTCAGCGACCACGTTCCTGAAGGTGAGAATGCCTCACCATCTGCCGCTTATTGGCTAACCTTTTGCCCAGGGGTTCCCTCGGTCGCCGAAAACGCCTTTCAATGTCCGGTCCAGACGCCCCGCCATTTTTCGACAGGCGTAACAATCGCTCGAAGTACGATAGCAGAAGGTCGGAAGCCGCCGATCAGGAGAAGGTCGCGGGTAATGGTCAGCGAAAGCACCCGGGACTACTTCAGCGGGGCTCAACGAAAGCTGTTTGCGCGAGACGATGAACACATAGATGCCAAACATCTGGACGGAGACCACATTAGCCCTGTCACTGATGGCAACGGGACTGGCCTGGCAGCTTTGTCCACACAGAGGCATGGGTTTGCACAACCATACGTACGAGATGACCAGTACAGTCAGCGGAGAAGTGGCAACCGTAGTGCAGCGGCCAGTACTCAGCCTTGGTCTGTGGGAACTGATTATGCAATTGGAGTGGCTACAGTCAAGGACGACGATGGCTTGCCATCTCTTCTACTTGACCCGCCGTTTCTTTAGTGACGGGAGGATGCGGTGACGACGACGGCGACTCTTTGCGATATAAATTTGTGCAGCTCACGGATGGCAGATGGTGATAATGAAGACAAGGGAGATGACTTTTATTTGCGGTATTGAGAGAGGATTATCATCACAGGAGCATGTACACGGAAGTTTTGTAGCTACTTCAGCACACGATCAATACAGGCTTGTTTCGGCCGAGGGCTCGAGATGACCAGTCGCAACGAAGCTTACAGCTAATTATAGGCTCACACGAGGCACGCGGGCCGAGACTCGTGGCTGCGGCTGTTGACAGAGTACACGTGACCGTCAGCGATAAGTAGCACAGGGCGAAGCTTGATCGGCGGGCCCGACGTCAGACAACACAAGCTAGTCCAAGGCGCAAGGGAGTGAAGCTTCCATGTTGCACAACCGGCAGCCGGAGCTCGGCCGATGGCTATGGTTGCTGCAGCAGCCGAACCGAATCACGACCTCGCCCGGGCCTCGACTCACCGTAAACTCGGGCAGCACAGATGCAACCTTTCCGGAATGGCGTGCGGGCTGGTGCTGAGCCATGCAGAGGCGTTGCTGCCGTGGCCGCTGATCTGAGTCTTACTCGCAGGGTTCGTGGCTTCGGTCTGATCCTAGCCCACCAACATCAGATTTCCCCGCGCCGGAGTCCGAAACGCTAACCACCAATCTGCATGCTGTGACTGTCGGACTTCCGCCTGAGTGGCGTAACTCCATATATGCATGTACGCGTTACCTTCTTTCCCCTCTCCGCTGCCCTTATAATTTTCCCCCAGAAATCCTTTCACCACCTTCCTGCTCTCTTCTTTCCCCTCGCTTCGCCCTCTCATCTCTCACTCGCTGCTCCAAAGCCTGCGGCTTCCACGCCGCCGTCTCTGTGAGTCCTCTCCCTTGAGTGTCCACCATGTCATCGCAAGGAGGCCAAGGCCAGGTAAGTGAACCCACACACACTGCACACTGCCATGGTTGACATTCTCCTCGTAGGCCGGGGCACAACAAGGTCCTCCGCCGGGCCCGCCATATGCCCCGCAAACATGGTCTCTCGGCGGCCGGTTGGAAGAGTCCGTGGATATTCCCATTACCGCCGTCTTCCTCGCTCTCTTCATCGGCGGTGCAATCGGCCACATGGTCACCTTTAAGAAAAACCAAAAGCAAGGCCACAAATTCATCTTGACTTTGTTGATATTCGGTAAGAGCAACCAGTTACTTCGAATGTGCAATCCTGAAGCTAATGTCCCCAAAGGGTTTTGCATGTGCAGGGTTGTAACCTGCGTCCTGCGCATTGCATCCGCCACAAGGCCCACGAACATCAGACTGGCAATAGCAGCACAGATATTCGTCGCAGCCGGGGTGCTGCTAATCTACATCATCAACTTGATCTTCACCCAGCGCCTGATGCGGGCCCAGCACCCTCGGCTAGGCTGGTCATTCCGTTTCGGCATGTTCTTCAAGTTGACCTACGTGGTGACTGTCCTCACCCTGATCATGGTAATCACCGTTACTGTGCAGTCGTTCTACACGCTCGACACCAACACAAGACGCATCGACCGCAGCATCCAGCTGTACTGCTCGACATTCTTCGCATACGTCTCATTCCTACCCATTCCGTTGACTCTGCTTGGTCTCGTTCTCCCACGCAGAAAGCGTCTTGAGAAGTTCGGAATCGGAAGGTGGCGTAGCAAGATTGTCGTGCTCCTCGCCGCGACCTTCATCCTGTGTTTGGGTGCGGCATTCCGCTGCGCCACGGCGTACTTGGACCCGGTGCCACTGATGCAGCCACTTCCGTCGTATTACTCCAAGGCATGCTTCTACGTCTTCAACTTCACCCTTGAGATAATCGTCGTCTACCTGTACCTCATCGTGCGCGTTGATCGGCGCTTCCATATTCCCAACGGTGCCAAGGGCCCCGGCCAATACGCGCGCGGCCCGTACGCTCCAAAGACCATCGACTCGAAGCGCACGCCTGTGCAGATCAGGAAGCACGACAGCGTGCAAACCCTGGACAAAGCGTCAACACTCAACGAGTACAGCCCTGCCACCAAGCGTACGCTCAACCTCAAGACCGACTTCTCGCCGTCCGAAAAGAAGAAGATCGATCTCGAGGCGCAATCCGCCCCGCACAGTGCCATCTCGGGCACCACTGCGGCTCTGTCCAAGGACCACCTGCTCCTGCCCGAGTCCCCCAAGGCGGCCCACCTCAAGTCGGAGAAGTACAGGTCCAATGGAGACGTTCCGCCGGTGCCTGCGCTCCCCCCGTCTGCAGCCGGAGCCATCGTCTCTTCTCCACCGCCTCCCAACGTGCCGTCTGGCGCGGAAGAGAAGCTCGACAAGGTCGTCGACCTGCTCGTCTCGCTCGATCGGCGCCTGTCGTACCTCGAAGAGGCTCCGCGCCGCGACGACCTGCTCGAGCGCCTGACGCAGCGCCTGGGCCGGCTCGACGAGGTCGACCCTGGCGCGACGCCGCGCATGCGGCCGCAGTCCTCTGCCGGCACCACCCTCCGCGGTAGCGTCGATAATGCGGGTGTCAACATGGGCTTCGGCGGCGTTGGCGGTGGCAGCGACCACGCAGCGCTCACCCTGCTCGATCGCCTGGACCGCCGTTTGTCGCGCCTCGAGGAGCACGAGGCCCGCATGAACCGACCGAACTCCGGGTTGGACAGCCTCATGATACTGGACCGGCGCCTCAGCAACATGGAATCACGCATCGGCAGCCCGGACCCCGGATTTGGCGCCAGTCCGCCGCCCTTCATGCGCAACGGCTCCTACGGCCCAATGAACAACCACCCGGCCGCTGACTACGAAACCCTGATGGCTTTGGGCGGTGGTCACGTCGACGGCGGTCCCCTCATGCCTCCGACAGACAGCCGCTTCGACCGTTGGAACTACGGAGGAAGTGCCCCCGGCAGCAACAACAGCCCTCGTCTTCGCGGAGGCGGAGGCAGCCCCCAGCACCGCTTCTCTCAGTCACCCTCGCGCTTCCCCGCTCCTCCCCGCGCGAGCGGCCCCATGATGGGGGGCACGTGGCCGCTCGACGAAGCCGATGAGTATCGTCAGCATCAACAACAGCAACAACAGCAACAATCCCCACCCCAACATCCAGTCCAGCTCCGCCCCGGCTTCTCCCGCGCCGCGCCCTCGTCTGACTCGATGGGCACCGTCACGCTGCACGCCCCGTCGGTGCGCAACGACTTGTATGACGACGATCTACCCTTCCCGCCGACGGTGCAGGTGGCCGACGTGGGGCGGGCATACACGCCCGACGACGACCGCCCGCACCGGCTCAGCCGCGGGCCCCTCAACGACGACGATGACGAGGCCGAGGGCAGTGGCAACGGCACCGGCAACGGCGCCGCCACGCTCGGCGTCGCGCGCGAGCAGCCGCTGCGCTATTCGACCAGCGTCGCCAGCGCCACCAGCCAGTACAGCCAGGCGACCGAGGTGGACCTGAGCGGGGAGAGGGAGCGGCCGCGGACGGCGTACGTGGTCGACGATGTGTCGGCCGCAGCGCAGCGATTAAGCCCAGAGGTGGATAGGGATAGTAAATAAGGCGACGATCAGGCGTAAGAGCGGGGGATGAGGTGTAGATTGGTGCTTTTTCTTTTTCCCTGTCGTTTCTCCGTTTGCAGGCGAGCCATCGTCGGTTGATACCACTCTTTGAAGGGTTCATTGTCATTTCAGCTCGATCCAGTGCTTCTATTTTGCTACTAGGTATACAGTCCATACTGATAGTCCACCAACACTATCTATTACCGCTCAGTTAAGACTGAACGTTTTCATTGCCTACTTTCCAAAACTTCGGAGTATCCCGGCAATTTTCTTTGTTGACGAGGGAACGAACATGACGAATGCAAGCCACAGCGGAATGGACGGGACGGACGGCAAAGTTCGTTTGGTACACCAGAAAATTCTTACAGATTGTAATTCTTATTGCTATTATTCACGGCTACTACGTAGCGTCACGGCAGAGTGGGATGATGACGTGGGTGGGTGACGATACGAATCGTTACCCCTCTTTCCCTTTTACTGCAAACGCATTTCTGAAGGATCTTGGGGTCCCACCTACCTGGACAAGTCTATTCAGTCTATAAATAGAGGCGGGGCGGGTCAACCCATGTCAACTCGACATGCCGGCACTGCGACAGAAGGTTTGTGCCGAAGGAGCCTGGTAGGACGGGAGCAAGTCAGCCTCGACTTGTTCCTGAGTAGAAAATCAAATGTTTCGTGGGGTAACGCGTGCGTGTGAAACTTTGCAGTGACAGGAGGGAAACGGAAGGGGTGACCCTTGCTTCCATTTCGTTCCCAAACCATTGCGAAAGTCTCACATTTACTCAGACAGCCGGTTTACTCATGCCTCCCACCGGCCGCGAGACGCGCTGGCCCCAAAACGGTTCCAAGCGCGGCCCGCAGCACTAAGCCCACAATTACACTCCGCAAACCCATCGGGTGCGCCCCCCGTGAAGGGAACGGTCGACGGCACGATTGAGCAACTCCACAACCTATCATCCCCGTAATCCAAAGTAGGATCGCGGGTCCGGTGCGGGAGGGTGGACCGGCGGGGCGGCTCATTGAATGGATAGACTAGGATTCATCTCTGCAAGAGGAAGGTTTTGGGAAAACCCCGGGCTTGCGGGGTGCCGGTGGGACTTACATCTGACGCAATGGGCATCGGGTGCTCGGTGAGAAGACGATCTCAGATAGCGCACGTCATGTAGGTTCTAGAATCGGATGTTAGCTGAGTCCGGCAACGCAAGTCTTGTGTGTGACAAATTCAAAGAATAGCTCAAAAATCAGACATGGTAAGCTTGGTAGAAGATTTCCACATGAATGTTCAGTAGCAGAACTGATAATTAAAACCGATCATCATAAGAGCTGGGGCAACGGAAGAACAAATTCGCTTACAGTGCTCCTGGAGGATCAAGAGGGGTGGTTGCCGTGGACGACCATGGCACACCACCCCTTCGACTCCCGAGTCGAGGAATGTGGCAAGGTCACCACACGCGGACATATAACCAGACTTGTCCGTGGCAGGGCAGGGCCATCAGCTTAGGTGAGCGAGGCGGCCGAGCCTCAAGCCATGCCACGCGTACGTGCGCGGGGTCGAGCCACAGCGACGAGGGCTAGAAGGAGCGGCGCAGGTTGGCTGAGCAACCCGGCTTTTGTGGCTGCATGCTGGACCTAGGGCAGAGTTGTCAGTGACGCGTCCTCAAGCCCCGGAAGTGTCGCAAGGCGAAGAATTGAGATGTGTAGTCAGATGGTAGTGCATGTTGTTCATGGCCCACAGGATGGTCGCCCGAAACAGTTGTGATAGGATTTCTTCCTGTAAAGGTGATGTGCGGATCAGAGGGGCGGGCGACTTACAGCAGAGGGTTGTGCAGCGAGAGGTCGCGGAGGCGGTTTGGAGATGAAGGAGAGAGAAGGTCGTGTCCGTTGTGGGAAGAATTTCACAGCGCAGCGCGGCGCGGCGACGCCAAGGCTCCGGGCTGCGGGTCCTCCGAAGCGGCGCCAACTTCAGACGTCCCGATTCCACTTGTGCGACCGGCAAGTCGGCGTCTTGGCAGCCGTATCCACCGAGGACGCAAAACTACCCGCCCACCGTCGTGCGTCACAGCTTCGCGACAATCTACGTCCAACTCTTCAAATCGCTCCAATGGCTGACAGACGCCGCACAAACGCCCCCGCCGGCGGTACAACCGCTCCCGTCTTCGCTTCCACCCTGCCCAACTATGAAGCCGGCGCGCCAACCCGCCCGACGCGCTCCAGAAACCCCGACGAGCTGCGCAAAATATGTACGCCCTCGATCTGTCTGCGCAATGCTAAAGGACCCTTGCCATTGACACTTCCTTAGTCTTGAAGACCGGCCTCACCCCTTCCGCCTCCGGCTCCGCTTACCTCGAACTCACGCCCTCGACTACCACCAAACCCACCACCACCATCGCCGCCAAAACCACCAACGCCAGCCTCGCCTTCCCCACCGGCAGCCTGAAGCTTTCCTGCGTGGTACAGGGCCCGAAGCCGCTGCCGCGCTCCTCGCCCTTCACGCCCTACCTCAACCTGACGACGACGCTCAAGTTCGCGCCCTTCGCCGCGCGCCAGCGCCGCGGCTACGTGCGCGACGCCGGCGAGCGCGACCTTGGCCAGCATCTGGAGGCGGCCCTGCGTGGCATTGTCATCGGCGAGCGCTGGCCCAAGAGCGGCGTCGACGTCATCATCACCGTGCTGGAGGGCGAGGAGGACGGCTGGGCCGGCGACGAGCTGGGGCTGGACGCCGGCGTGGGCAAGAGCAGCGTCGGCATGGGCTGGGGCATGATGAACGTCCTGGCCGGCTGCATCACGGTCGCGAGCGCTGCCATTGTCGACGCGGGCATCGACTGCGTGGATATGGTTGCCGGCGGCGTGGCGGCGTTGGTGAGGAACGGGGAGGGCGAGGAGGAGCTGGTCTTGGACCCGAGCCCGCCCGAGCATAGGGATCTGGTGGCCGCTTGCGTCGTTGGATACCTCCCCGGGAGGGATGAGATAACGGAGCTGTGGATGAAGGGAGATGCGGGAGATCGCGCTGAGGACCTCGTGGAGAGGTCCGTCCAGGCTGCTTTGGCGTCGAGATTGGTCCTGGAAGAAGCTGTCAAGGAATCGGCGGCCCTCAAATTTCCTCAGTTTGCCGGCCAGTTGCCTCAGACTGGAGCAACGGATGTTGAGATGGCAGGCTGAGGAATGTGAAGGTCGTCTTGCGAGCTTCTCTCCGAGTTTACGAGAATAATGGCATAGCGTTTGGCGTTTTGGGCGGTCAAAAGGGAAGACTTGGAGAAAATCGGTCACCGCGAGTAGACGTGGGAAACTGGAAACAGCGAGGAACCTAGCCTGCAGGATCCCTGCTGGCAGCAGTACAGGGGCAGGTCCATGAGCCACTGCGGCCGCTCGAAGAACGTTGCAGTTCTCATAGCTGGGCCGCAGGCGAGATATGGGCTGCAGTCGCGGGCATGAATCGCAAAGATTGAATGACTTATCTGCTAAAGTCGAGAATTTACATCTGGAGTGGTGTCGATAACCATATTACCACCCAGTCACAATCATCTCCAGCCCTCGTGCTCGTCCTCGCTCCCCACCTCTGGCACTGTCCCCAACTCCACTGCGTCATCGTCCTCAGCCTCGTCCTCGCCCCCGTCCTGATGATCTAAGAATCTCTCCCTCTCCTCCTCGCTCCCCGACCCGACCACCAGCCCCTCCGTACCGCCAGCCGATTCCGTCCCCTTGATCGTCTTCTCCTCCCGCCTCCCGATGATGACGCTGCCCGCGACCAGCATCAGGGCGCCCAACCACCACAGACCGGGCAGGGACTCACCGAAGATGAGGGCGCCGAGGACGGCGGTGACCATGAAGTTGGCCGAGGTGTTGATGATGCTGACGCGCACGGTGGACGAGGCGAGGGTGAGGGCGCGCGTGAAGAGGCCCCACATGATGGCGTTGAAGAGCAGGTTGAGCAGGAAGAAGACGCCGCGGAAGGCGAACTCGAAGACCTTGTTGTCCGGCGAGAGGTGGAAGAAGGAGAGGAGCGCGTGCGACCAGCTCGTAGTGAGGGACGTGGTCGTGCTGTTTGCAAGGAGAGAGACGAAGTATTAGTGATAGCTATGGGTGCTGGGTGGGAGGGGGTCGTACAGCTTCGCGAACATGCCGTTGAAGGCGGCGCAGGCACCGCTGCCGATGGCCAGGACGAGCCATGCGCTCGTAGGCTTGGGGGCGGTGGCCGCCATTGTCGCTGGGTTGTGGAGAGCGGAAGATCCGAGGGATGCGGGAGACGCGTCGTGGGTGGAACAGGCGCGCTGCGTGCCCAGCGGCCTTCGGTCGAAGATCTTCCGGCGGTCAATTTTAGCCAACGGATAAATTGTCTCACGAGACGATGATACCGCACTCAACACACGGAGCCAGATGGAAGTGGGACATCGATCCACAGCTCTGCGGAGAAGGTGCCTCCGGCCAGCTAAAGTAAGGCGGGGCTTGAGCATGCACGCAGCTCTCTCTCTAAGCGATGTACGAATCAGCGGACGGGCTATGCACAGTGCCCTCTTTCTCCTCATCAGTGATGAGAAGAGTGGAGAGAGCTCGTTTAAACGGGCTGGGAAGTCCATAAAAGACCCATTGGGCGCTCCTCCGCTTTGAAGGAGCTTCTCATCGTGGTGAAGGAAGCCATTGCCAATCCTGAAGATGAAGTTTCGCGATGGTAAGTCCACATTCTGCGCTTGCTCCTCAAATGGGCATTGATCGAGCCATGAGCGTGGCTCTACCCAAGCCATCGGATCGAGATTACTAGCATTGATACCTTCTGATTCAAAAGAGGGTTCTAACAATCTCCAGGAATGTGGCTCGTCGCAGCCGACAAACATGTCCAGTATGCCGAAGACATCTACACCATCACTCCTCGCGACGATAAAGCGCTCAAACTCCTTTGCCCCACACGGCACATTCGCTCCCGCGGCGACACCCTGAACTTGAGTACCATCAACGTCGAAATCGAGGCTCAATTCGACGGCGTGATCTCCATAGAAGCCACTCATTTCTCCGGAGCTCAAAGGAGGGGTCCGAACTTCGATCTATATCCCGATGGACGGCCAGAGCTTGGAAAGAGCAAGTTCAATCCACGCGAGAAACATCATGGCTACTGACAATAACACAGCAAGCATCAGCAATGGGGATAAGGGCACTACGCTCACGTCAGGAGCACTGTCTGCCACCGTTGGTCCGGATCCTCAAGCTTTCGATATTCGCTTCCATGCCACCGACGGCTCGAAAGAGCTCACACAGCTGCTGAACCGTAGCGTGGGCCTTGCGTACGGCCCACCAACGACCAATCCGAAGCAAGTGGAGGACATGCGTAACCTCCAACACTACGTCTTCACCCAGCATGATCTCGGCGTGGGTGAGTCCATCCACGGCCTGGGAGAGCGGTTCGGAGCGTGGAACAAGGTGGGCCAGACGGTCGAACTGTGGAATGAGGACGGCGGTACTTCCAGTGACCAGGCTTACAAAAACATCTCCTTCTACCTCAGCTCCAAAGGCTACGGCATTTTCATCGACACCCCGGACAAAGTGTCTCTCGAGATTGGCAGTGAACGTTGCTGCCGTCTTCAGGCATCGGTCGAGGGTCAGCGGCTGAAGTGGTACATCATCTACGGGCCCTCGGGACCCAAGGAAGTGCTGACGAAGTACTCCATCCTCGCCGGAAAGCCCGGAAAGCTGCCTGCTTGGAGTTTTGGCTTGTGGCTCTCGACATCCTTCACAACCGACTATGACGAGAAGACGGTTACGCACTTTCTTGAGGAGATGCGCTCGCGCGAGGTGCCCGTCGAAACATTTCACTTCGACTGCTTCTGGCTGAGGGCTTTCCACTGGTGCGACTTCGTATTCTCGTCGGAGCATTTTCCAGATCCGGCGGGTCAGATCCGGCGGATGAAGGAGAGCAAGCTGGCCAACAAGGTGTGCGTCTGGATCAACCCGTACCTGGGCCAGGCATCTCCCGTGTTCCAGTACGCCGCAGAGCGGGGCTACCTGCTCAAACGGAAGAATGGAGACGTGTGGCAGTGGGACCTCTGGCAGACGGGCATGGGCATCGTTGACATTACGAACCCAGAGGCGCGTGAATGGTACGTGGGCTGTCTGAAGCAGCTGTTTGACCTAGGCATCGACACCATCAAGACGGATTTTGGGGAGCGCATTCCCGCCACGGACGTCCAGTGGCACGACAAGACGGTCGATCCAGGCCGGATGCACAACTACTACGCCTTCTGGTACAACAAGATGGTGTATGAGGCGCTGCAGGACCGCTACGGAAAGGACCAGGCTGTTCTGTTTGCGCGTGCCGCCACTGCTGGAACACAACGCTTCCCATTGGTAAGCCACGCTTTTCCTGGTTCTGCGTTTCCACTTCGGGGCAGGCGGGTCCTTCAAGAGAACAAAGGATGGGCTGACCAAACCTTTACAGTGCTGGGGCGGCGACTGCGAGTCCACGCCTGCCGCTCTTGCCGAGTCAGTCCGCGGCGGATTGTCCATCGGACTGTCAGGCTTCAGCTTCTGGTCCTGCGACATCGGTGGCTTCGAGGGTAATCCGCCACCGTGGATTTACAAGCGGTGGGTAGCGTTCGGGTTGCTGTGCTCGCACAGCCGTCTGCACGGGTCAAACTCATACCGCGTGCCCTGGCTCATCGACAACGGAGCGGCCGGGGAAGGCAGCGCAACGAGCGTGCTGCGCACCTTTGTGCGTCTCAAGCGTCGGCTGATGCCATACCTGTACGCGCAAGGCGAGGTCAGCCGGCGCCACGGCTGGCCGCTGTCGCTGCGCGCCATGTGCCTCGAATTCCCGGAGGACCCGAGCAGCTGGTTCCTGGACAGACAGTTCATGGTTGGTGACAGCCTGCTGGCAGCTCCCGTCTTTAGCGAGGACGGCGAGGTCGAGTTCTACCTACCGGCGGGCAAGTGGACGTCGTGGTGGGACGGCAGCGTGGTCGACGGCGGCGGCTGGCGGCGCGAGAAACACGGGTTTGAGACGCTGCCGCTGTACGTACGCGAGGGTGCGGTGCTGGTTTTGGGACAAGAGCAGGAAGGCGTCAAGGGAGAAGGCTTCGCGTACGACTGGCTAAGGCGTGGCGTAGAGGTCTGGCTGTACCACACCAAGGGCGGCGAATCGGCAGAGGTGGTCGACTCCAAGGGCGAGCAGGTAGCCACGCTGACCGTGGCGGAGGATGGAGTGAGCGTCGTCGGGGACGGGCTGCAGAAGATTGGGGCGGAGGCAACGGTTCGGCGCGTGTAACTGGGCTTCGTTATTGCCTATTCAGCTCTGACATAGCACGCAAGGGCCCAACCAGTGACGGGTGAGGCTGCTGACGGCCGGGCGAGTGGCTGAGGTGTCGTTGTGCAAATGGGCATGTGGAAAGGGAGGGTGGGAGAGTCAAAGAAAAAGGCCGGCGAGTGTGGGGTTGTTCCTTCTTCGTGCGACGTAACGCAGCCTCCGCTTCGGGAAGGTTGTCTGAGCGCCGCCGCGGATGCGAATGACACAAGCAGCCGCTAACCCTGTCTGGCCGCGTACCTGATGGAGGCGTGCTTCCTTCGTGGCCCTCCCAGCTTCCAACGGCCTCTGCCCTAATCATGTCGTCGTTGCAAGTGAGCCTGTGTGAGAATCGGAAAGATATATAAAGACCTCGAAGAAGACCAGCCTTCTATCTTCTTCCACCACCACCAGACAGCTCTCTCCCGTCTACTCTCGCTACCTTCACTTCACCGCCGACCAACCGCCGACCACCAGCCAAAATGCACGCCGCTGGCCTCTTCTCTGCCCTGCTCATGGGCGCCTCGACCGTCAGTGCCTTCGCCTTGATTCCGAAGGGTATCCTGGCCATCAACACGGTGACCCTCTGGAACGGTCCAAGGAGGCAGAACGGCACGGATGTCGACGGCAACGCCTTAGATCCCCAGTCCTACAATGTCCGCGTGAGCGACGGACCCAACTCTTGCGGTGAGTGACCGGAGACGAAGCGAGCGAGAGAACAGTTCTGACATCAGGGAAACTACAGTCAATCTCGCTGATACGAGCATCGACAACAAGACTAGCTCCGTCACTGTTCCAGAACCGTTTATCTGCGTTCTCTATGAGTGAGTACCTCAGCACATATCTTCAGCCGGGCATCTAGCTAACCCTTCGAAGCAACCCGGGCTGCACCGGCCCCAATTCTGGCGATATTGACTCGCCGGGTATCGATCGCCTGGCCAACAGGAACCTCAATGACAAGGCTAGCTCCATCTCGTGTCGCAAGGCCTCTCAGGCGTGACTATCATCGTCTTCATCATCGTCTTCATCATCGTCTTCATCTCCGTCGTCAACCATTCCCCCTTCGACCTCTTCAACGGATACTTCTACCGGCATTTCCACTGGCACTTCCACTGGCACTTCCACTGGCACTCCTTCCTCAACGACCGGCTCCACCACTTCCGGAACATCCACGGAGTCTTCCACCTCGACTGATTCCACCACTTCCGGAACGTCCACGGCGTCTTCCACCTCGACTGATTCCACCACTTCTGGAACGTCCACGGGGGCTTCCACCACAACCGGCACTTCAACCTCTACCGGAACAGTCACCTCCACCGAGACGTCCACGTCAACAGGCACCTCGACCACCACCGGAACCTCCACATTGACCACAACAAGCGGCACTGAGACTTTGACCGACACTTCGACTTCAACTGAAACGTCCACAAGTACCGACACTGAGACTACGACTGGCACTTCGACTTTGACCGGCACGTCAACCTTCACCGGGACCAGTACTTCGACCACCGATACGACAACTACCCTCCCAACGACTTTGACGACCTCTCTGACAACGACGACGACGACATCAAGCTCGACGAGGATCAGCGATCCTGTGAGCTCCACGAGTTGCGTTGCGGGCAACGGTGGCTACGAATTCCCCTGTTGAACCTGATCACACTCCTCCCTTCTGCTAAGTTCTCAAGGAACTGGGTCAGGAACAGTCAGGGCCAGTGTGTGCGTGCGGATGCGCTGGACTATCTTGTTGTTTCAATTCTCTCCACCTCACCCCTTCCTTACTTTCCCTGCTTTCCCTTTGCACATAACTTGATATTTCCCTTCCTCGCAAAAGAGACCACGAGGGAGCCTGTTACCGAATAGCAGCTTTGAACGGGTCTGGGGGAGAAACTCAGAAGTATGTGTGTGTACGCTCTTTTTCCACAAGGTAAGGAAAGCGCAGGAATGGGTTTGACTTTTGTGATGCTTTCTTTTCTTTCCTTTCGGTCTGTTGGGTAGGAACAATTCAAGAAACAAGAATTGCGGGGGGTACACACTTGAGTCAAAAATCACAGAAAGTATGCACTCTCGATGAACCGAATTGCCAGACAGCTGCGTGATATTGCAATGCTGAAAGAAGTTAACGAAACGAGTGGGAACGTGATGACCTACTCTGCTTGAGTAAATCGTCTCCGGCGGCTTCCTCGTCTCAAAGGTCTGGTACTGTACAGGTCAGCTCTAGCAGCCATAATGACTTGCCGTTGTACTAAATGCATATTTGAGCCAATTACTGGCCGCTAACTTCCCTGCCTGTCTTTCAGTTGCTTTAAAGAACACATTGAGAAAGGGTTAGAAAGACCAATGAATCCCTTGGGACGGATCTAATGCAGATATGGCAGAGTTTGAGGGACGAAACGTCACTCCAACATGGGACGACAGCACTAACCCTCTCGGGGTCTAAGAAAGGCTCAGAACAGAGACCCTCGACACAGCCAGCTTCAAGGGTGAACCCTTCAACTCCAAGCGTTCGACGAGAGGGCAGGCTATGAAGTAGACGTATAAAATCTTTCATTCAATACACATACATGGGAATTAAATGATTTACTCCGCGACCCAAACGGCCGCCATACCCATACCCGTTCCCACACACATGCTCGTCACGCCAATCTGCTGCTTCTTTCTCCTCAGCTCGTATAGCAGTGTGCTGACCTGTCTAGCGCCGGTGCAGCCGAGTGGATGACCGAAAGCGATGGCGCCACCCTTTGGGTTGACCTTCTCCGCATCCAGGCCAAGTTCCTCGATGCAGAAGACGCACTGGCTGGCGAAGGCCTCGTTGATCTCGTAAATATCCACCTCCTTCGTGTTCAGGCCCGTCTTCTCCAAGACGACAGGAATAGCGGCCGCCGGGCCCACACCCATCAGCAGTGGCGGCACGCCCACCACCGACGCCTGCACGAACTTGCCCAGGATGTTTTGGCCCAGCTTGAGCGCCGTGCTACGCTTCATAAGCAGCACCGCCGCGGCGCCATCGCTTACCTGCGATGCGTTGCCGGCATGGATGCTGCCGTCCTTGGCGAAGGCGGGGCGAATCTTGCCCAGGCCTTCGGCCGTCATGCCCGGCCGGACACCGTCGTCCTTGGCCACCTTGATGCGCTTCTCCTCATCCGTCTTGGGATCCTGCCACAAGATGTTGTCCAGCGGGGCAATCTCCTCGTCGAAGAGACCCGCCTTCTGGGCCGCCTCGGCCTTCTGGAACGACTTCGCCGCGAAAGCGTCCTGCTTGGCGCGCTGGACGCCCTTATCCTTGGCCATCGCCTCTGACAAGACACCCATGGACACCTTGCAGTTCTTGGATTCGGGGACGGAGTCGAGGAGTTCGGAGAATTCGCTGACGGCTTGAGGGCTGTACCACGTCAGCCACAAGATCCGACTCTGGGGAAGACAAACCACGATTGGGAATCTCCACTTACCCATACTGCGTGCTCATGCTCTCGACACCCGCACCCACACCGACGTCGATCATGCCCGTCTTGATCGCATTCGCAATGTCCACACACGCCTGCAGACCCGAGCTGCACTGGCGGTTCAAACTCCTGACGCCGGCGGAGAGCGGGAAGCCAGCGGCAATGGCGGCGGCGCGGAATTCAGTGGCGCCACCGCCGGGCGCGAGCACGGTGCCGACGGCCACGTCCTCGACGAGCTTGGGGTCGATCTTGGAGCGGTCGATCAGGGCCTTGAAGGCGCCGACCAGCAGGTCCGACGCCTGCGTGTCCTTGAAACCACCCTTGCCACCTTTGGTGATGGGCGTGCGGAGGGCGCAGGTGACGACGATCTGTTGAATGTCAGACGAGTCGGGTCGGGTTGAACAATGGCATGACGTGGGCGGGGGTAGAGAGAAGGGAACCACCAGGGTGAAGTGGTGGGTGATGGTTCACTTACATCATCGGGATGCTTCTCCAATAGCGCCGCCTTCCCGCGCGGGACCGACGAGCCGGTGGAGGTGATGTGATCCGAAACCTGAGAAAGGCGTTCCTGCGCTGCGACAAGGGAAGGACAGGTGTCAGCACTCGCTCTTACGGAGAGTACACGGAGCTCCCATGAAGCTTACCCTTAGCGTTGGTGCCGGCCTGGTTTGCCATGTTGTTCTGACGAAGAATATAATGCAAAAAGGGGAGAGATGAGCCGGGGCCAAGAAGCTGGAGAAGCGGGCTTTGCGGGGTAAGAAGGTGCGGAAGAAGGTGGAAAGGGTTATAAACGGCTTGCGGGAGGCTCTTGGGACGTGTGGGCTTTCGGACGAGAAGGCCCAGCTGATGCTCGATGTCATGCCGAGGCTGTCCGCATGTGGATTAGCGTTACAGATTGCCGATTAGTCAGTGCTTCACATGTCAAAAGGCTGGGGAAATGTGCCCTTTCACAGGCCTGGGGCTGCCTCGTGGCGTCACATGGATGCAGCCCTCTGCCGGTCAGCAGCGGCAAGCACTCCGGTCCGCGTGCTTTCACGTCGGCCCGACACCCCCGGCGGGCTTCTCAGGTTACTTATTTGGGCTTCCCTCTTGGGTGATTGAGCCTTAGCTCGATTTCATGGTAGGCAATAGGTTTAGGTATGTGTGGAATAGAAACGTCGCTCTCCCAGCGATGGTTATGCTTTGAAGCCGTACAGGAAGAATACATCAACTCTCTATGGCTCGAGTCGGCCACTCTGAAAACCCGTTGCAAATCAATACCCATGTCGTCAACTCCGCGCTGGCCCAGAGGAAAACGCCTGCCCATGTACCCACTCGTCTTGTGGGTGTCCGTAAGTGTTCGTAGTAAATAGGGTAAATGCTGAAAATGGTGGCCAAGGAGCGCACGGGAAAAAGAAGCGAAGAATAATATGGCCGGCAAGGTGTGAACTGGGGACAGAGTCCAGGAGATCCAGATATGCTCAGACTCGGTACAAGCGTTGGTGAGCACGGCCCCATGTCCAGTGAGATACGGCGTTCACGACTGCGGTCCTCTCAATCTTCTTTCCAGCTCGTCCGCCACACTCTGGCTTTGCACTTCCTCGTATCCAGGCGGCGGCTCCGACGGCGGGTCGTAGTTATCTTCCGGCTTCGGCGCTGGCGCTGCCGGTGCACCTTCTGAAGTGTCCATATCCAGCCCGCTCTCTCTAGAAGTGTCCGGAGTCACCAGATCGGCGTCGACGGGTGGCGGGGGTTCGTAGGCGGGGAGCTGCTCGAGGTGCACCGTGTTCAGGTCGACGCCGGAGAGCGGCCCCCCGGTGCGGAGGCTGCCGTTGTCCGAGCCGTCGACAGAGCCGTGGTAGTTGCCTGTTTCGCGGGCGACTTCGATGGCCTGTTGCGTGCGCTCCTTGATGCGCTCGTACCCTTGGCTGAAGTCGTATGCGCCGCCATCCTTGAAGGTGAGCTTCAGCTCTAGAGCGGCGTGCTGTGAGGGGATGTTGCCGCCGGGTACGGGCTGGACTATGGCGGACCACACATTGGGGCCGAAGAAGGGTGCGTTGACGTGGGTGTCGTGGAGGTTGAGAATGGGAGCGGCGAATGACTGTAGGGAATCCGAGGGCGAGGCGGGCAGGTAGACGATGCGGCGGCTGGTAAGGTGGACGCAGCCAGCGCTGCTCGAAATGTTGAAGGGCTCCTTGCCCGGGTACTTGTTGAGCGACTGCAGCGACAGGGCGGTGCGCGGCGGCGATGTGTACAGGCGCTGCTCGCCCGGGAGCAGGGTGAAGCCCTCGGAGGGCGAGAGCATAACCCAGCTGTTTTTCTTAGCGCGGATCTTCCTAAGCATCTTCTGCTTGGTCGTGGTCATGGTGGTCATGGTGGGCGGGCGGCGGCTGAGCTATGGCGGGGTGCTGAGGGGGACTGCAGGGCGGATGTGCGGCAGGCAGCAGGCAGGATGGCGGGGGCAGCCGGGGGGGCAGAGAGGCGCCGAAAGGGCTTGGAGAGGAGCAGGCAGCGGGTATGAGAGCAGGAAGGGGGATATACTAACTTTATGGACATTTGGGGCAGTCTGAGGCGCTGGTAGTGTGTGTAGTGTTCGGCGAAGAGACAATTCCAGCGCGGGCTTGGTGACGCGGGCAGCGCCAGCCGCGGTTACGCTTGCGCAACCCTCGAGCTGCGCGCACGGGACACGGCGCGCGACGGGCGAATGGCGCGGCGGCTGCGGCGCCTCGACTGGAGCGCATGCCCGTCTGCACTTCGATGCGAGCCATTGTTGGCCAGCCGCTCCAATTTCCCAGTCCGCTGACATGCATTTCCAGACACTTCCATGTACCCGCCCTGTACCTGCTGCACAGGAGAACAATCGGCCGGAGCCGCAAGCCAGCAAAAGGGCCCCCTCCACCACGATCTTAGCCGCCCAGCGGACGGCGTCCCGGCGGCCGTAAGGGAAAAAGAAACATACGCGGTGGAAGCCGAAGCGGGGACGACCTATATTCCGTGGTGGAGCCCTCACGCCAACGGCGGCCTAGAGGGGCAGCACGCAAGCTCCGGGCGAGGCCAGCAATCCAGCGAGCACTGGCCGTGATCTCCATCTACTGATTGATGTGCGAGTCTCTGCTGGCCTCGCCCGGACGGCTCTCTGCGCCCTGCCGCTCCCTTCCGCATTCCGTCGTCCCGTCAGAGGCCCACAGCCCGCCGCTCGATCCGTGCCCCCCAGCTCTCGCATCGCCCTCGTCAATATAGCTCACGGAAATTCAACTGTCCCTGCCCCGCTGCCAGCCACGCGATCGGGGGATACGTGGGGAATGTTTCATGAATTATTGGAGACGATCAACCCGCGCTGGCCTTCATCCACCCGTCCCCGCTTGACCGAAGTTGCTCAGGGGCAGAACCCGGGACTCTGCAGAGGGACTACCGATCTTCCAGCCGATATCACCTCACCGGCAGCGAACGTGGATCGCTCCGTCGTCTATGATCCAGGATGGTGCTTCCCGGCCGGCAGCAATTCCTCGAATGGCCCGAGGCTGTTCGCTTCTGTAATCCGCTGTTGCACCTTACCCCCTCCCCAAAAAAAAATGTATCGCTTTACTCGCACCTGCGCATTGTTGAGCAGCTCATGCAAATGCAAATGCACTCCGCCTCATCTGCATGCCTACCTTATCTCCACTCACCGGGGCCCCACCAAGCCTATCAGCCCGCCTGTCCCAGCCTATAATGCACAGCCCTGCCCACTAAGCTCTGCCTGGACTATGACCCCTCGCTCTGCAACCCACCCGATCGTCACGCCCAAGATAGCAAGTGACAAGGCTGACACGTTACCCTCGCTTTTCCTTCCCACGATTTGAGTCGAGACCAAATCTTCAAGTCTCTTTCTTCCCCTTTCGAGAATTAGCTACAAATAGCTGCATATCAATCATCAGGGCGTCCAATCGAAGAGCCAGCCTTCACCCATGTGCTCAGCTTGCCTTTGCATCACCTCCACACACCACTTTACAGGCGCCGACGTTGACTCGGGACAAGACCGTGGATCGAAACCGTCGGGTTGAGAGAACGTCCAAACACTGTGGCCCCCTACCACTACCTCTTAGCTTTCTGTTTTCGGCACCGGTCAGTCAGGACAACCCTTAACCAAGATGGGTCGCTTGGGCCCATCAATGTAGAGCAACCCCAGTTCGTTCAGCCTTGTATATCTGCCAGTGTCGGGGGTTCTCACGCCTTCCCGATTAACCGACACAGGAGACACGGATGCTCAAAGTCGAGACAAAGGTAGAAAGGAAAAGAACAATCAACCAAAGGCCAGGGCCGAAGTGTGGAAATCAAAGTATTGCGTTCTTTGAGCGTTGTCGTTCAGAACTCTTCTGACTGTCCCATAATCCAGTGATGCACTACTCTATATCCTCCTTCGACTACCCTAGCTTGAGTGGATGTACAGCTATCGATCAAAATTAGCTGTACATGTGGTGGGTCGACGCCATCGAAAGGGGTACCAAACATCAATTAGAGAACACTCCAAACCATCAAACACAACGAGGGAAAGGCATGCTCCTCATTTTCTGTATTCTTTTCTTTGGGATTCCTGTCTGCAAAAGCTCGCCAATCACTCCACCCATTGCCCGCTCTCTTACCAATCCTACAAAAAAACCATTTCCCTCTCAGAATTTCCCACCATACAGTGGTATCTTACATGGGGCAGCCTCGTGTCCAGTAAGTCACGTATTCCGCATACCAGAAGCTCATTTGCACAAAACCTCACCGTCCATTCCTATCACGCGTGAATGGCCGGTAAAGAGATCCGACCGATAGTAGTGCCCAACACGGGTTTGCGCCTAGGCGACTCCTTTTTGGCAACTGAAAGGCAGCAAAACGAGATATAATGGATTTGTAAAAAAAAAAAAAGGCACGCAAAATCAATGAAAATGTAGTTCAGAGTAATAACAGGCAGGTGAAGGGAAATGCCGGTGTTGCTTTATGGACGTATAGCAATCAATAGGCAGAAAAAAAGAGGAAAGAGAAACTGTTATCTGTCAAGCGATCAAAATCCCGGGTATATCCAACTTGGAAATTGGCTCTCGTTGAGACAATACCTCAAAAGGGAAAGTAGTGATGGTGAACCGGTCCACCGCGCTATTAACAATAATTTCGGGTGGTCGGCTAGGCACCTGTAGCCCGTACAGACGCCCATAAAAACATATCTTTTCGGTTCCACCTCATATCCAGGAGACGGCCGTAAAACAGTTTAGGACGAGGAGCTCCCAACCAGAGCTTGGAAGAAGTTGGTGAGGTCGCCGGCGTCATCGGGGTAGACAAAGAAAGCCAAAGCAATGATAATGTAGGTACCAATGCACATGGCGCCCTCGAGGTAGTTGCTCTTTCCATCCTGGATGAGGTAGTTGACGACCAGAACGCTGAGGAAGAAAACCACCGTCTCAAAGGTTTGGAAGTGCAAAGTCATGGGCTTGTCCATAATCCAGCCGAGAAGAACCATGAAAGGAGTGACGAAAAGCGCAATCTGCATGGAGCTGCCAATGGCAACGTTGATAGCCAGATCCATCTTGTCCTTGTAAGCGACCACGACGGCCGTAACATGCTCAGCCGCGTTTCCTACAATCGGAAGCAAAACCAAGCCAATGAAGGTCTTCGAGATATGAGCGGTCTCGACAATGGAGTCGATGCTGTCAACGAGATACTCGGCGCAGACGGCAACGATTACAGTGATGACGAGCAGCGCAACACCGGCAGCAACGGGTCCCAAGATGTGCTCCTCAGGCTCTTCATCCTCCTGCGCCTCGGCATCGAAGAAATCCGAGTGAGATTTCAGCTGGAAGTAAAGGTACATGATGTACAGGATGAGCAAAATCACCGCGGTTCCGTGCGAGAGGATCAGAATGTGATCCTCGCTCTTAGACTTGGAGGACTGCAGGGCAGCGTATAGGGTTGCGGGGATGATGAGTGAAGCGCTGGCGACAGCCATCAGGGAAGACATGGTCGAGGCAACCGTCTCGTTGAAGCGCTGTTCACGGTGGTTGATGCCGCCGGCTAGGAAACAGCAGCCGAGGACCTAGTCTCGCGTTAGTTTCGCATCGTCTCGAATCTGAAACCAGGAATGACGTACGAGGAGGATGTTTGAGAGGATGCTGCCCAACATGCTGGACTGGACAATGCGGATCTCGCCATTCTTCAGAGCCACGATGGAGACCTGCGCAAAGGATTGGATTAGCTCCTGCGCTCTCGGCTGCCACGACGAAGCGACTCACAATCAGTTCGACGGCATTGCCGAAAGTCGCGTTCATCAGACCGCCAATGGTCTGGCCAAGCTTGGCCGACAGCTCCTCGGTCGCGAAGCTCAGCAGAGCGGCAAGCGGGATGATGGCGACGAAGTTCTGCATGAGACGGTCAGCAATCCTTTCGTTGCGCGGGAGTCCACAGTTCCGAGAGACATACGAGCACGAAGACTGCAGTCGGGGACCAGTCCAGAACGCCGGCAATGATTCCAAGCGGGACAAAAACCAACAGGACGTTGACGTAGTTGCTGGACAGCATCATCCAGGTGGTGTAGGCGACGTGCAGAGGCACGCGCACGTAGGGACGGCGGTCATCCTCACCCCAGACCTTCTGGTGGTGGTGGCCATTGGGTTGGGGGATGGAGGCGGCATTGGAGAGCAGAGCACTGCGTTCGTTGGGCATGGCGTCGCCGTTGGTGCCGTTTTCGGGGTGCGGCATGGCGGGGGCTGGTTGTTCGTAGGAGCTCAGTCTAGAGGACTGACGGCGGTGGAACTTCTGCAGCAAGCCTTTGTAGATGGGAGCTGTCGGGCGAGCCAAGAACGATCAGCATCGGACAAAATTGAGAGGCGCGCGCTTCAGCGGGCTCGGTGTGGCTGGGATGGCTCGGCGTGGGTGCGCCAATTGGTGTCGCGGTGAGCTGGCAGAGGGAGGCGTGGAAGCGCAGACTCGGGACGAAGCGATGAGATTGAAGGCAAGCGCGGGCACATGACAAGGGGTGCCAAGCGATTGCTAATTGCTAGGTGTTCTCGCGGTCCAGGCGACGACAAAGAGGAGAGTACGTACCCATTTCTTCCTTGCACGGCGGAGACGAAGTGGGCACTATTTAGTTCCCGTCAGAGCAGCAAGGCGTCGTCGGCTAAGATGCCCGGGTGAGCAAAGAGGGCGGCGGGCTGATGCGTGTGATGAGCAAGGCGGGGGAGATGGAGGTTCGCGCTCGCTGTTTCAGGGAGGATTGGGAGAGGAGGAGGGCTGTGTCGGCTTGCTTGTGCGACGCGAGAGCTGGAGCTGGGCGATGTCACTGCATCATCCGCCGCATGCCGGCCAATCAGCGCCGCCCGCAGCGCCAACCTCCAGCACTGCCACAATCAATGCCGGGATATGCCTTTGCGTCGGGCGATCTGCAAATCTTGGCGCCCACTCGCTCGTTCGCTCGAGCTCGCTGCACTGCTGCCCTGCCAGATATCGACCAGCCCAGAGCCTGCCGCTCCTCATCATTGACATCCATGGCGGCCGCGTGCGGAGCCAGCCGAGCGTGCGCCCGCCGTTTGCATCGTCGTCGTCTTGCCTGTTTCACTGCGCCAAATACAAGGCCTCCGCGTGGCCCGACTCGCAGCCTGCAGCAGGTACGGATTACGCCCCGCCGAGCTGACGCCATCTGCATTTGTCGCTCGGCGCGGAAGGCGCAGCACCAGCACGTCCGCCTCAGCATCGCAGCCTGAAGAAAGCGCTTTGCCGAAGGAAGAGAGCGGGCGTGCTTGCGTTAAAGCTTGGACGGATCCCATCGTGACCCCTGCTGCAGATCTTTGAACGCTCTACACAGTACGAGGCTACCTACCTACAGCGCACTCACCATGGCCTTCGCCTACCTAGCAAATCATTCCGCTGGCTAAACTTCGTGTCCGGGCATTTGCAAAGGCACGCTTGTCAGCGCAGCTAGCTCTTTGCGATGTCCGCAAGGCAGTCAACGCATCTGTCTCCGAACCACCGGCTGCAATCTCCGAAGAAGAAAGGGAATCCCGACGTCGATGACGCAGTGTGACCGTGGCTAAAAGGAAAATTCCTTCCCCAGCCCGCAGCAGAAGGCCCAAAGCAAGGTCTCGACTCGTCCACAGCATGCTTCACAAACGTTCACAACCATCGCGGAGATAGTATGGGTTCATTCCTACATACCAAATCCGGTATAGTCTGACAAATGCGGACATACCTCAAAGACCGTCTTTCCTTTCGGGTGGAAAACAAAAAAAAAAAAACTGTCCAATAATCTGTTGAAGACCTAGACACCCGAAGAGACACTATTGGGTTGAACTCAATTCCAAAGCAAGGATGGGAACAGAAAGAAGATCCAATACAAAAGACCGTTTCCGACAATTCCAGCCTGCCATAAGTTCATTCCAAAAAGAAATCAAATGTTTTTGTCAGTCATATATAGCACAACAGAATCGTGTTGTGTCGACTTTTGTTTTCCTTTTTTTTTTAAAGGTGGAGTCCCGGCAACGATCGTGTTGAAATGCTGAAATCATCCAAGGAGAGAGAAGAGAACTGACATAGACCTGGCAGAGTCCAGACCAACCGAAAGGAAGAGCGTTTTAAAGGGTTTGTTTGGTAGATGACGCGAGGTGTTGTTGAATGTCCTCAGTCAACTGTAACTTCCATCGGCTTGAACGCGAAGGATCACAAAAGTTTACTCCGGGTCTTCGTCCGCCTCTTTGTGCAATGTCGACATATCCGACGCGAAAGATGTCGAGTCGATTTTTAAATAAATTTTTCCTGCTTGTTGCATGTTCGATCCGTCCTTAGTTTGGAGGGTGGATTCTTGTGTGAGAATCTCAGGTGGATTCTTGAGACTTCTTAGTGGGGGTGCCGAATTGCCATGTGCAAATTCATGCTGGGGAGTTGAAGCATTTCATCCGGACGGTTGAGGAGACACGGATCAGCCATGTTCTACAGGTAAAACATGGTGTCCTTCAGCCGGTCGTGCACACCGCGACTCCAGTGGCGTGACCGATCGTAGGACACGTTCGTGTTTTCTTTCAAGAACGAATGGAGGTACGAGCGTCCCCGCTCGCACACCAGGTCGGCGTAATACGCCGGGGGGCATACCGAGACTGCTCGGGTGGCCCGACCATAGACATAACACAGGTTGTGTGTGATTCGTTGAAGCTGGTCGGCACCGAGCTTGTTCTCGTCTCGTAGGCATATGTAATGCGCCGGCTTCGATGTGCCCTGGAGACCGGCGTGGGCAACCAGGAAGAAATCGAAAAGGCGCTCACCGGTGATTCCGCGGTCGACCACAGTGCCAGGCTTGACGTTCATGTTGCGGCCTTCCGAGTCTTCGGGCTTGGTCGGATAGAAGCGCGTGTGGCCGCGCTTGGTGCAAATGACAAGAGAAGACTTAGGGAAGTTCTTCTCCGCGCCATACAACTTCTGGTACGCCTCAGCGAAGCTTGGCCACTCCTCACGCAGCACGACCGGGTATTGACCCTCCGAGACGCCGTCGCGGTACACAATGACCTTATTCGGGAGGGCACCGCCGTTGCGCTTCCTCCAGAGCTCGAAACGCTCAACAATCATTTCCGTCAGGTCGTTTGAATCGACCATCTCCTGACGACCAGTCTGTGTGCGGATCGAAGCCGGGTAGTTATTGAACTGTGCGTCAACCGAGCCTACCACGCCCGTGATGCTGGGAGCACTGTCGGAGCTGCCTGGGACGGGATGCGAGACGTCGATTCCGATAAGAATCGTTTTGCCATCCAGCGGCGCAAGTTGCTGGATGCGCATGTCATGATTTACCCCGCCAGACTTCAAGTTGAACTTCAAGCCGACGTTAGCCATGTACTGAGCCTGGCCGCGCTGGTTGAGGATCTTCTTTGCGATGGTGCAAACGGTAGCAACGCCATAGCGGACATCTCCCTGGTACTTGAGCGTGTCGTACAAAATCGTATTGTCCGAAGGCAGAAGGACGAGCAGCATGCCGATGCGCATCTTGACCATTTGAGCCAACTTGGCGGAGATGACCTCAGTAATTTCACTGGCATTATATGGCCAAGTAATGGCAATCTTCGCAGGCGGCTGAGGATCGCCCATCCGAAGACCGTACGATTGCAAAGCGGTCTTGAAATTGCTGACCAATTCCAGGGCCTGCTCTTGAGACTGGAAAACTGATCTGCCGCGCTCCTCGATAACCAAGCAACCCCAGGACTGTATCGTTGCCGGCTTGGTGTACCGAACGCGGGCCAGGTTCCATTTGCCGTTCTCCGGTTGCTGCTCCTTGCCAGCATATTGCAGTTTGGGAACAGGCAAGATGCGGGCCTGAACCGTGAGCAGATTGCCGCCGATGTTGATGCCGAAGGCCGAGAGCGCATCGTTCTGCTTAACCTGCATCACTTCCAAGCCCTGTTGGGTAATCGAAGTAGCATTGTGATTTGGCGGCCTTGCTGCGAACTCGATCATCAAGCGAGTCTGGTTGGCGCTCAACATGCGCCCGGCAACCTGGCCGGGAAGGACTTCACACAACTCCGGAGGAATGTAAGTGGGGTGGTCGCGATTGCCGACATTGACGACTGGCGATGTGGGGACCTTGAGGGTGATCTGATGGACGCGGGCATAGTACTCCTCAACCGAAATCAAAGACACCTTGCCATCTGGGTCGGTGTAGCTGAACTTGACCTGCTGCGCATTGGCAGCATGAGGCCAAGTTCCTTTGGCATCGTTGTTAGATCGTGCAAGCCCGTAGATGGTCTTGACCTTGCGGACGCGCTTGTTGCTGCCGTCCCTGGCCAACATGTAGTGAGTCTCAACGCGAAGGAGCCTGAGGAAAGCCTCGAGCTTCAAGAGATGGCTTGGACTCCTGTTGGTGGGACCGAGATAATCTTGCATGAGTTCGAGCAATTTACCGGGTTTGTAAAAGGCAGAAGTCGAGACATTGATATTCACCAAGATGCGGTTCACGCTGGTTCGCGCGCTTGAAAAGTAACCGCGCAGGGCTTGCAATCCTTCGGACAGGCTCCATGCTTCGGTAAGCGGGTGCTTTCCAACCGGGTAGAACTTGTTCTGGCCCACAGCGACCATGTTTTGAGCGACGTGAGGGCCGCGAGCCAGGATGACGTTGAGAGCCTGGATCGCCTCATCCTTCAATGGATAGTAGGCGCCCGCGCCGGTGGATGTCAAAGAGCTGATGAGTTCAAGCAGCGAAACTGTACCAAGCTCCTCGATCAAGAGAGTCTTCGTGGCCTTCTTGCGAGCCACTTGAGCTCTTTCGGACTCATCGGACTCCGAGATCGGCTCGCCATCAGGAGGGTACCACTGCACTTCAACGGCCTTTCGGTTGTGCGTTCCTTCGCTAAGAGGTACTTTTTTGTTGGTAACAATGACTTGGGAATAATCCGTTGCGGCCATGACTCCTTGGAACACGGGATCCTGAAGCAAGATTTCGATGTACCTCCTTTTCTTGCGTTTTGCCTGCTCTTCAGGTTGGAAAGACACGGCATAGCGATAGATTTCGGGACACTGTGCGGCGACATGCAGCGGGAAGTAGTTGGTGTAAACGATGGTCTCACGTCCACAAGTGCCGTAGTCGGGGCGTCTGGCGAGCTTGTCCTCAGTTGAGATGCGTGCGAAGGCGGTCGAAAGGTCCTTCACAACGGTGTTCTCGGTCTTGGCCACGTTCTGATCTGGATGAGGAACCCTGCTGGGGTCACTGTAAAGGTCGGTTAGTATGAGCAAGGGACGTGTAGTTTGGACAGCGAACCTACCCAAAGATAGCGGCTGGGGCCGACTGAGCGCGCTTGTTGAAGCCACCAGCACCTCCGCGTTGCGGTGAGCCTCCGCGGGAGGAGGATCCTCGCGAACCGCTCGTGGATTCGAAGGGGCGCCTGCCGCGAAAGGTTGTGCCACGACTGCCAGAGCCGCTGCTGCTGTCTCCCCCTCTGCTGCTACCACCAGGACCTCCGCCACGTCCACGACCGCCACCTCCGCCACGGCCTCTTGGTGCAGACATGTCAATATGATGGAACGAATTCCAGCCTTCAATGGGCGGGAGAAAGCTGATATCGTGCGTGTGAAGGGGAGAAGCCCGCCGCGAGTCCTGACAGTTGAAGAATTAGTGATGGGTCAGGAAGAGCTGAGGCGAAGGAGAAGATCCAAGGACTGATATAGTTGTATGGAAGGCATCGAACGTTCTACAACTTGCCTGCAGATACCCAGCACCGACCACGTGAACCGAACGACGGTAGCAACTAGCGCCCAAACAGCAAGCAAACGACGTTTGGCTTCGCGACCGGTCTCTTCGAATGCGACGGATTGATCCGTGGTGGCCTCACGCAACAGCACCGGCGCCAGCAGTCCTCAGAGCTCCACATACAGGCGGGCGAAACAAAGCGCAAATTCGCTTGCATATGCCCCCACGGCGCACGAATGCGACATGATAGCGACTGACAGGGAGGGTTGCGCGGGGAGCGGAAGGGAAAACGCAAGACTTACCGCACGACGCACACGCGCCCCTACTCTCTACCACCCAATTGCAATCTCCGTCCGCAGCCGCTTTGAAGACCGAGCGTTCAGGCAGCCGTGTTCAGCGCGGCTTGCTGGTTGCTTGGTCTTGGTCCCTGCCGCTCGGCTGCCAGGGCGCCGAACGTTTGACGTGGGCTTGCCGCGTGTTCCCGGCAATGAAGGGCGCCGCCGTCGGATAGGAACAAGATGAAAAAGCAAGCCAATGAGCCAGTCCGAAGGAGGACGGAGGGGGGGAGGATAGGTATAGGTATACTGGGGCGGAGTGTGGCTGGTTTGGAGTTCCTGGGCGTGTGGGCGAGTGGGGCGGCAGGGTCTGCCTGTCTGCGCCTGCCCGCCGTACGACGTGTAAAATGCGCGTCGCCCGTCCCCGCGAAATCACCTGATCGCGTCAAACAGGCCAACAGTTGACACGTCGCATCGCGGAGACGCCCAATTTATCCTCGCGAGGCCGCGCTGCATCGAAATGTCTCGCGGCTTCGATGACGTTGCAGCCGATGTCCAACGCCGATCTCGATCCTCCCCACACTTGGTTCAAAGAACAAGCGATCACGCACATGGCCTCCCAATGCCTTGCTTATCTATCAATGCCACAGTGCCGCCCTTATAACTAAATACAGATTGTGACGGGAAAGAAAAGGCTACTTAGGTTGAAGGATCGGCCGGGGTTGGTCAGTGTACCAGGAAAAGAAAAGTAGCAAGACATGGGTGAAGGTAATGAAAGGGACTTGACATGTCGCTTCTCACAACCCCGCGAGCGCTGCCGTGTAAGCCAGGTACCACGTAAGGCTCGCTCCGCCGTCCAAAAGCCCCGTGTTGAAGTTCGGGTCTGCGAAGAGCTCGTACGCCTCTGCCGGCTTGATGAGCGCCAGGTTGGACTCCAACAGCCCTCGCCAGCCGCCCTCTGCCTCCGCGATACGGCCGTTGCTCATGAACGTGTGGAATTCCTCCTGCACAAACGTCGGTTTGCGAATGTACGCCGACGGAACGTGCACAGGGATCATGTGGATGCTGCATGTCTCAAATCAGCCAAATCTGCCAGTGTGGCGGTTGCCACAGCACAAACTTACCCCTGCTTGCACCACCAAGCATCGCTGAAGTACGTAGCCCAGTCGATTTTGTTCTCGAACAGAATTCCAGTCACCCTGTTGCCGATGATTTCCGGCGGTTGAATTGCGTTCGTGCTCTGCATTAGAAAGTAGTCGTTGAAGCTTCGACTCTGAATGGCCAACATGAGGCTCGCTTTGGAACAGACGCTGTTAGCTCTCCTACAATGTCGTCGTTGTTTTGCGATGGTAAATTTACCTCGTGCTTCCATGTTTGCATCCCCAATGACCTTTCCCCACAACTTCAAGCCATACGACGCAAACGAGTCCTGCAGCAGTGTTGAGTATGACATCAGTCACAAGGGTCCTTGTTCACATACCTCGGAGGACGACTCCTGATCCTTGCCGTCTGCGGACTCAAAGAGACCCTTTGCCCAACTGTGTCCACTGCTACCTGTGAGCGTCCTCTCCTTGCAACGTAGCGGGCAGCATGACTCACTGGAACCAATCGAAAGAACGGCTGAATGGGAAACGGCTACCCCGGATCGGGTTGGCGAAGTCTCTCACCAACATGTTGACATAATTGACACGCCTCTCACTCAGCCAAGAGGGATCCAAGTATCCAATGACCGCAGCCGTGTACACACTATACGACAAGAGTAGGAAGGTCAGAAAACGCGTCAGCGGTACATAACACCATGCTGGGATACTTACTGGTACCCGTAATGGAAGTGATGATCGTTGTAGTACGTGTTGCCGAAATCAACATTCGGGTCATTGTAACCAGCACTGGAGACGACACCCTTCCAAGAATTGTCGTACACGAGCGGATGTCTCTGCTGGTTGTTGACAAACACTTCGAAGGCCGACTTCAGCTTTTCAAGCCCGTGACCGGAAACTGCCGAGTCACCTGCGAGGTCACGGGCAGCATAGACGATTGTCGCAAACTTGGCCAGCGCCTTGCCACTGAAGTACATAGAGTCGAGGTTCGTCTGAGCGGGTATGTCTTGTTGCAGCTCCGTCTCGGCAGCGGTGGCAATCGCACACTGAACGGTAGCCGAGTTGATCGAAGCGACACTGCCTTTGCCAAGCGCCCATGGTCCAAAGCTCATATCGATGGGGATGTTCTGTTCAACCATGGTCCAGCTGTCTGCAGTAACACCGGTCGCGATTCCCTTGGTTGTCGTGTTCAGTGCAAGTAGCGTCTTGTACGCAGAGGTGATAGGGTCGAAACTCTGCGTGTGGTGCGGCAATGCGTACATGAACAAGGTCTTTGCAACGTTGCCGGCCTTGCCAAAAGTGAACCCGTACTGAGCAGTTGTCCCGCTGGCACTGCCAAAGATGTCGGCCGAGACAGGATAAACACCCGCAGACATGTCGAGAACGGCTTCACCATCTACGCCAGCAGAGTTCTTGGCCACCTGGATAACACCACTCCAGCCCTGTGGCCCAGTGAGCGTAGTGTTGGTATCCAGAGAGAGAACCGGGGCACCGTTCCCGCTATCAGGAGTGGCATAGAGGACCCAGTTCTTGCCATCATTGAGCAGTATACTGTACTTGTAGCTGTTTCCAACCTGGAAGGGACCGGTAACGTTCCGGTAGAAGACGCCAGAGCCGATGCTCGGCTGCGCGTTCTTGTAGATACCGGTGACGAAGCCCATGCCTTGAACGAGCGGAAATGTGATGATAGGCGCAGCCCCTGTTCTTGGAGCAAGATTGGCATTGACAGACATGTCTTGCAGTGTATCAAGCGTCAGATTAGCCTCAGGGCCGATTTCCGTGGCAGAGAGGATAAGTGACTGAATGCCGATCGGTGAGATGAAGTAGCGCTTGCTCCCCTGCGGCGTGTCGGGGCCGAATGCAAGCTGCGAACGGTCGATGTGTGAGACTGCAAGACCATAGCTGTGGGCGGGCACTTGTCCAATAGCCTGCGAAACGGAATACGGATGGGTCCAGACGCTTTGATTACGCTGGCCAAGGAACATGTTGCCGTAGAACTTGTTGGTCTGGAGTGGGGTTCCGCCAGCATTCTCAATTCCCGCAAATCCCTGAGGATGAGGTTCACGGGCTGTGATTTGCTGAGGAATTGAGGCATCGCCCGGGACAGCAACGAAGAGATTAGAAGAAACCATCTTGGCTGGCCCGTAGGGGTAGGATTTGAGATCAGGTTTATACGCGGGAGTAAGAGGTCGGCTGTAGTTGGATTTGCAAGCGCCAACGTTGGGGGCAGCAGTAGGCTCTGATACGCGTCATCAGCATTCAGATCAGAACTGTTCGTGGGGCGGGAGATTATAATCTTCAAACTTTCCAAGCACGTGAATGAACGAGCTGGGCGTCTGCGCGATAAACTTGAAACAGAAACGCGTGGGGAGGTGAAACACTTACGGACTCTATTCCACGGGTTTCCAATAGTAACTTGGGGATACGGCTCGAGCGAGGTGTGGACAACGCCGGTCGGTTGAGGCTCGAGAGGTGGAGCAATAGACTGCAATACGGGGGAAGCAGTGGCGCCGATGGACAGCTCGGAAGGCGTAGAAATGACCGTAGGAATTGTAGGAGTGGAGGTAGGCGTGAGGATGGCGGAAGAGGACGACAGTAGGTTGGGATGGCCTGAAGTAGAGCACGAGGATTTCGCGTTAGTGGTCGTCAACGAGCAAGAGGAGGAGGTTGTCAATTGGTATGATGCAGCGTAGATGGTTGTCGTGACGGTCAACGGCAGGGATTTGTTGCAGGCAGGAATGGGTGCCTGGCCTTGTTGGCCTGTTGATGTCACGCTTGCCAAATACGTACTGTCTTTGAGCTGCTGCGGCTCGGCCAGCGGATGACCCACTGCACCCGGAAACTGCATGACAGTCAGAAAGACGGCTGCTCCCGCGGCATAGCGAAGCATGTTAAGAGGGGACGAGAAGGAAAAGGAAGATGAAGACGCCATGCTGGCGGTCTGGCAGAGCAAGAAGAAAAGTCGTTGCGGCTACTGCCAAGAAAGGAAACAGCAGATAAGGAATGGACGAAGGAGCGACAGCGGCAGGAAAGAACGGAAGTGCAGAAAACTCAAAGGCCAGGAGCTGTGGCTGCCCTTATTGTTTAGAGGGCAAATCCAACGGTGCCCCAAGCGGGATGTGGACCGAGAACAGGATTTAGGCCGGGAGTGGAAAGGCAGGAAAAGGCGCAATGCGGAGAGAGCTGCGGAGCGTGAAGAGGGCGGGCAAGGATCCAGCAGTATCCTCTGCTCCTTTAAGCTCTCAAGCGAGATGAAGCCATGGTATTTTGTATCGGCAGCACGAATCAGGCGAAGCCATCACCAGACCGGCAGCACAGGGAGCCAGGAAACAAAGAAAGATAGACGGAGCGCGGTGGTTGAGACATTGTAGAAAATAGGCAAGAGGTCAGAGAAAATGTGGAGATGGACGGGCGCCTGAACGGGAATGCTGCAGGTTGGGAGTACTGAGTGTTAGCGTACCTTTATTCGCAGGATGCAGCCAGCTTATGCGGGCTGCCGGTCGTAGGGCTGAGGCGGTGACACAGAGCCTCTGGGAGCTCACTCGCTGGCCGCGGCCAAATTGCCTGCGCAGCTACCCGGGCGGCGGAGGATGACTGCTCAGGCACCTGGTTAGCATTGCCACGCTCGCGCCCACATTGTGCGGGCCCAGGCTGCAGCAACCCGCCTACCTACTGGCGATGTGAGACTCGCTCGCCCTGGTTTGCAGGGTACTGGAGCGACGGGCTGGGGTGCGGAATGCGGGTGTGGCCGTCGATGCTTTGCTGGTAAAACTACCTGGAATCCGCCCTCCTTATATGGAATCGAGCTTCTCGCTTTGCGCGCAATGCATGACGGAGCTGTTTGCATCATCAGGCAAGCAACCAGGCCTTGCCCGCGTTGATTTGCAACCCAGCAGCTCTGCCTCCGCCCTCATCGTAGCCCTTGGGCGTTGCTCGGCGCCAGGCCACACGATCGAATCGACAGGGACCTAGGAAACGGCGTCGAAGCCACTCGTGCCACATCCGCACGAGGGGCGCGCTCATGACGAACCGGCCGGGGTGATCACGGGCACGCTGCCCAGGCACCCGGCAAACACTCGGCCCGCTACGGTGAGCCCCGCCGTCAGTTGACAGCCCTTCAAATTGCCAACGTAACTGTGGACGCCCAATCGCCAGTCGTCTCGCTTTCAACCGTTATGCCAAAGATGACGGACCTTTGTTAGACATTTATCGCAGGAGACCTCTGTATCACCGTGGCTGGCCCCGCCGGGCCATGCATCCTGGCCGCTTCATTAGAATATGTGTGCCACAAATCCATTCTCAGCAATACGTGGCTCAGCTCTGCTGCCTGCCTCTACGTTTTCCCGAACAACGTCCTGCATTTCTCCATCCGGACGTTGTCCCTGCGACAAGTCTTGCTTGGTGAAACCTTTCCCAACCACCAGAAAGAGAAAAGACATCCCCAGAAAAGTCTAAACAAGCGGCTTGGACAGGGGCTTGATGACAACACCGGGCTTGACCATGACCCGTGGCTTTGTGCTGTCCTGGTACACCTGCTTGGTGTTGAATTCTGGGCCCAGCGGTCGCCGCAGCGTCGATTCGTACACCTGTTTGGATTCGTGAGGGAAGGGCAAGGCCGACGCCATGTACTTGGCGTTTTTCTTCACCCGCTTCTCGTTCATGATCACATTCTTGAGCTTGGCGTCCTTGCGCTTGTCCTTGTCCACACCCTTTTCCGTTGTCAAGAAACGCCTCGTGGTGCGCTTCTTGTCCCGTTTGCTGAGACCGTCACCGGCCCAGCTTCCCCATCCAGGTAACGTGTTGTCGATGACCTTGTCACCCTCTTCTTTCTCAACCGCACGCTTCTCCGCCTCAAACGTCTCTGCAACCTCGTCGCCTGCAAATGCCTTTTCAACTAACGACTCCTTTTTGAGAACGAAGGGATTTTCAGGCTCCTGCTCGGACTCCTCGTCAGAGCCTTCTTGATTGCGGTATGTGACCACTGTCCAGCCATCTGCATCCGTTGGAGCAGGTGCTTCGGTAGCCTTCGCCTCCGCCTTTTGTTGCCTAGTACTATCAGAGGTAACGCTTGCCGATACATCCAGTGTAGGTCCGGAGCCAGATGACATTGCTTGGCGTGACGTGGATTTCGACTTTGTGTCTCCCTTGCTCGGGCCCGACAGCCACAAGTTGTCCTGCGGCTCCTCGGATTGTTGCTTGGCCACAGTCATGTTACGATTCAACCCTCCCCTTTGGGATTTGGTCTGTTGCTTTTGCGGTTTCGAAGGCTGGTTCTTGCTATCAAGCACGAACTTGACCTCGTCATCTGCGTCTGCTTCATCGTCCGATCCGGGTTGCTCTTCGAACTCGTTCCTGATTGGCTTCTTGGTTGGTTGGGTTGTTTTGTGGGATGATGGGCCGAAGACCTTTCGCCCGATAGACTGGGGCTGGTCAAAATCATCATCATCATCATCGTCCTCGCCATCATCGGCGGCCAGCTCCCGTCTCATGCGCTCAATGTCTTCATCGTTGCGTGCCTTTTGTGCTGCGTCGGCGCGCTGCATGAATTTCAATCCAGCAAGTTTGGAGACGCCACCCTCAGCTAGATCCGGCGCATCGACACGATCCAGCTGACGCTTCAGCCTCCGGGCATCCGAGTCATCGTCGTCGTCATTGTCGCTGCTGGGATCGGTCGCGTCATCGTCCTCGTCTCGGGCATCCTTGCCTTCGATTCGGCGACGCAGTTCCTCGTTACGGCGGGCCATCTCATTCAAGCCATCGCGCGCATCGTCGTCCCACGCAGCACGACCGGTAGCCTTGACACCCTTCGCCCACTTGCTCTCACGATGTTTGGCGCCCATGCGCTCCTCAGCCCTGCGGCGGTCGTTACGCTCTCGTTCCTCATCCGAAATATCAACGCCAGCCTCGGCAAGGGCTTGCCGCTCTTGCTCCTCAAGACGTTCCCGTTCCTTTCGGTGCACACGACGGTAAGACTTGGACTTGATCTTCTTTAGTCGCTTGGCGCGCACTTCCTCCCGGAACATGAGGTCTCGAGCCTTGCGAAGCTCCGCACGTCTGGCCATAACTTCCTCTATGGGCATTTTGTTCGTTTGGAGCTCCTCGAACTCGGCAATCTGCTCCTCCGACTTCTTTCCTGTTGAGAGACCGCTTTCTTCCATGATAGACTGAATAGCGCTCTCCAAATCATTTGCAGGCTTGGCAGTCGAGATGGGGAGAAAAGCCTTAGTACCTAGGGGCTCCTGCGCATCGGGATCCCTAATGGGGAATGAAATGTGCTCGGCCCTCCTGTTCTGTTTAACAGTATCAACCCAGCGTTCGAGGGTTTCCTTGGCTTTCTCGTTCGCTGCACTGCGGTCTAGCTTGTCCTGCTGGCGTTTGGGCAAAGGCGCCTCCAGTTTGCCGGGAATACCCTTGCGGGTTGACGGTTTATTGTCCTTGAGCATCTTTATGATCTTCTTCGCGTTGGGATCGTTGGTTCCAGCAAGGAGGTCGCTGATATCAAGCTTCTGCGAAGCCCCGACTCCGAATTCCGAGGGTGCCGTGCCTTCGTGAATGTCCTCCACGCGCCCTCTCTTGTTCTTCACCTCGGGGCCTTGCGAGATAGTTGAAATGAAGTCCTGAAGTTGGGAGAGCTTGCCTTCGTCCCTGTCGTCATCTTCCCCTTCCGACATCTGGAAATCGGAGGCTTGGCTTTCCTCATCCTCATCATCCTCTTCGTCCGAGCCGTCCTGCTCGCTGTCGCCTTGGTCACCCTGCTGCTTGCTTGATTTCTTGCCTTTCGATTTGGCTTGGTTTTGCTCTTCCTCGTAGTCGTCGAGCATTTGTGCCAAATCGACAGCCTCAGATCCTAGCGAATCGTCATCGCTGTCCGCTGCGTCGCCCTCATCGGCCTCATCCAGGTCAATGTCTCCATCTTCGTCCACTGGCTTCGCAGCCTTGGTCTTGCCCTTCTTCGCCTTGTTGGTAGAGCTGCCGCGGAATGAGAAACCGGCGAACCTCTCCTCGTCGCTCTCGTCAAAGGCCTCGTCGCTGTCTATGTCGCTATCGTCGTCCTCGTCGACCTCGCCCATGCGCCAAGTGTTACCCTCCGAGTCGCTGCCTTCGCTGACGTCCAGCTCGTCGAAACGGCCTTTGGCGGCTTTACTGCGGTGTCTCGAAGGGCGCTCGTCTTCCTCGCTGTCTTCGTTATCGTCGTCGACGCGTTGGCGCTTGCGGCGGGGGTTGTCGTCTTCAGCTTCGCCCAGGCGATGCTGGCGAATCTTGGTGTTGTCGCCGACTTCTCGCTCGGCGATGGTAAAAGCGTCGAGGCCGCGCTTTTGGTTCTTCTTGCGAGCGGTGCGCGGCTTGGAAGCGGAGCCGGTGCTCCGTGCAATTCGACGAGCCATGTTGGGCGAAAGCGGTGCAAACTCTGGCGCGGTCGAAGCTGAGGGAGTGTCGCTGCGGGCAAATGTTCGCCGGTCACAGCGCCGGGCCGCAGAAAATCAGAATGTGCGGCCCGTGCACCCAAATCTTGGCGGTCCCCTTGACTCGCTCGCGCGCGCCTGGCGCCGACTCGCCGATGCCCGCGGCCGCCGTCCACTCATTTCCGCTGCGAGACTTCGATCCACCGACACAGCACCGCACAGCTTCTCCGCAGCCAGCCGCCATGCAGCCCACCCAAGCGCTGCAGCGCAGCCTGAAGCGTCTCGCGCTCACCACCAAGCAGACCGGCAAGGGTTACTACAAGGGTACCGGTACCGGTTCGATGGGAAGGCACACCAATCACGGCACCTACAGAATCCAATATTCCAAGGTCCGGACATACGTTGTCCCCAACCTCGACGGCTTTGAAGTAAAACCGCCCTCGTTCTGCATGTATCATCGAGTCCATTGAGTACGCACTAACTTCTGTTTCAGCTTACTCCTTTCGTCACCAAGCGCGTCACGCCGCAGACCGGCAGAGGACATTACCCGGACAAGCTGGGCCCGCTCAGCGGGAAGCTGTACCTCGAAAAGTGGAAGACGGAGAACGGAAAAGACTAGGCTTGGGAGGCCGTCGGGATTGGAGAAAAGAAAAGCGCATATCCAGGGAAAGCGCACGGAAACATTCGGGACATTGCAAGGCGTTTGGGAAACCCATCACCGGGTCAATGGTCTGATACCTGAAGATTTAGGAAGTTACACGGCGAAATCAACTGAACAGGAGCATTTACTCAACGACATTGTATGAGATACGAATGGCCACAGTGATAATCAAGGATGACCCTTTGACATTAGCCGTTCTGAACGTTGCTGATTTACTTCCCAAGCCTGTACAGGAGATACACCTTCCCAACCTTTTTCCAAAGACCAAAAAAGCAGAGGCTCCAAAGCCTATGTTCAGATGGTTCATGGCCTAGGCACCTTGCGTGCACCTCAGTATCCCTCTTCTTTCTGAACAACCGAAACCTTATACTTTGCAACCCTAACCTCTTCTATCTTAATTCCCGGAGACCGCAAGTGGTCAATCTGGAGAAGAAAGTGGCCAGATCCCTTGCCACCGCGGAGATTATTACTTCGGGCGCCCAATTGAGCCTCTCCTTCGTGCAACCGCCAATTCCGGAGGCGGGGTGTTTCTTCCAGTACTCCTCGACAATCTTGGGCATTTGGCACCACTGCGACTCATTTGCGTACGCCGCCAGCAATGCTTTTCGATGGTGGTGGTCTATATGTGCTGTTAATCATGGTCGTTGTGGTATTCTCCTCTTCCTTAATTCCTTGGCGCATTTGGATGTTGTTGTGGTGGCGAGCCGGAAGAGAGTCGTGGGGATTAGGGGCTGGTTGGTTGCGGCCAGGGTTTGGGACTGGGCGTGTTGGCAATTGACGCGGGAGGTACGTGACATTGTTCAGTCGCGGTGTTGGTCTTGGCCGCAAGGTTGAAGAGCTGATTGGTACTTCAAGTTAACATTGCAATCCAGTCTTCAATCACTTCGCGGTATTTCAAGAGTAGGTCGAGTACCAAGTGGGAAATCAGTCAAGAGATCATCAAGATTAAAACGTAAACATAATGCCATGCAAGGAGCGATACCACGCTTCAGTATCCAACATGTGAGTGGGATGGAGAGAGCAATGATCCCAGTAAGCGGGAGTGGCTCGCGCGTGTGGCTGGTGGCGCCTGCGTCGATCGGTGACATCTTCTGATTTCGCGTCGGTGCAACACCCGCGACTTTTTCCACACCTACCCGGTATGAGGACAGCATAGTGCCAATTCCCCTCCTCCCGGAAGTTTTTACACGATTCCCTCATAGCACACCTAAGATGGCTTCAAGAAGAGCGGCCAGCGCTCTGCGTGCCCTAGAAACCGCCTCCGCAGCGCATCCCAGACCAGTGCGAACAAAGCTCCGCAGCTCCAGACAGAACTCCCTCCCCGCAGCTCATCGCCCTCTCGCCGTATCTAGAACATCGCTCTTCTCTACATCCCCTGCCACCAAACATGTCCACGGCTCCGTCGACTCAACCGAAGTATCGCACTTCAACGCCCTTGCCTCCAGTTGGTGGGACCCCCACGGACCGTCGCGGCTGCTGCACCTCATGAACCAGATGCGCTACCCCTTCATCCAGCGCTGCCTGGCCTCACAGCCCACGCCGCCGCCCCCGCGCCTGCGCTACCTCGACGTCGGCTGCGGCGGCGGCATCTTCGCCGAGAGCGCCGCCCGGCAGCCCACCACGGCCAGCGTGCTCGGCATCGACCCAACTCCCGAGGTCCTCGCCGTGGCCGACGCGCACAAGCGGCAGGATCCGCTGCTGATGGAGGAGGGCCGTCTGACATACGAGAACATTGCGATCGAGCAGCTGCCGCTCGACGGCGAGGGTTTCGACATCGTGTCCTGCTTCGAGGTCGTCGAGCACGTCGCCACGCCCGCGGAGTTCCTGAGGCAGCTGATGGCGCACGTGCGGCCCGGCGGATGGCTGGTTGGCTCGACGATTGCGCGAACGTGGACGAGCTGGGCGACGACGGTTGTGGCGGCGGAGGATATCCTGGGGATCGTGCCAAAGGGGACACATGACTGGAACAAGTACATTAACGAGGATGAGTTAAGGAAATGGTTCGCGACGCAAGCGGGGTGGGAGTACCCGAGGACTATGGGCGTCATGTATCTCCCGGGGATGGGATGGAAGGAGGTGCCTGGCAGCGAGAATCTTGGGAACTATTTCTTCGCAGTCAGGAAGAGCGAAGTGTTATGATCATGCACACGTACGGTGTAACAATGGCGGGCGTCTATGCGGCTATATATTCCTAAGCGATGCTCCTATGGTATATTATCAGGTCTCTCATGCTACCTGAAAGCTTATGCTGAGCATGACTGTATGATGCTGCTGTATCCTTTTTTCTCGAGAGGACGACGAGACGCATTGTGATAGCAAGCGCATAAGAAGTTAAGCAATCAGTGATGTACCTCGATGAACTGCTTTAAACAGTAACATGCTAAGGTATCAAAGGCCTACGAGGTCGGCTCGCTTAGTTTGCGACAATGAGGATGGGCGTGCGTGCGCGACATATAACGAAAGCATCCCGACAAGAGCCTCGGCCACCTCATCATTCTTATATTACTAAGAGAACCGGTTTCATATCCAGAAGCGTCTGCGTCATCGTACAGTCTGACTACATGTCCTTCTCCAGATTCCGGCTATCCATATCTGGCTGCCTAGAAGTGCATTTTCAAACGAGTCGCTCCTATGAAGGTCTTGGTGCAAATGGAACAAAGTCGTCCGGGTAAATGCTTGGGTTTCTTGGTGTGGAAGCCATGTGGACTCATAAAGCAGCCCCATCGAAGCCATCATACGTGCTCACCAGAAATCTCACTGAGCACCTCGAACACTCTCTGCAAGCCTTTCTCCAGCACATGTTCCCTCTGACTGAAGACAACTCGAAAAAAACCCGGTTCCTCTGACGCCTGGTCCTCACCTGCCGTCAATATAACTTTCTTCGCCTTCAACAACCTTATCAGCACCCTTTCACTCTCCCACCCTTCCACACTTTGCCCCTTCTCATCGGCCTTCGGCAACCACTTCCGCATGTCCACCCACAGAAAGAATCCCGCGTTGGCACGCCTATCATACGGGATGCCCTTCTTATCGAGAGCCTTCCTTAGAAGCAAACTCCGCTCAGCTAACGTCTCCGCGTTCAATCTCCTGAAACGCTCGAGCCAATCCCAATTCTCGAGCATCGCGACACCAACGTTCTGGTCCACAATGCCTGGCCAGTGTGACTGGCTGACTGCGAGTAGCGCGTCCATCAGCGTACGGTTCCGCACTAACAGGCAGCCGATGCGGATGCCGCTCGCTGCGAAATCCTTGCTCAAGCCGTACATGACGTGCAGCAAGTTCGGATCAATATGCTGCTCATAGTCAATGCTGAGAACGGAGTTGAAGGGGGTGGACGGTTCAGGACAAGAGGGTTCAGGGTCGTAAATGGAGGTGGCGTAGATCTCGTCCGAGATCAGATGGAGGCGGTGCTTGTTGCAGAAGCGCATGAGGGCGGTGATGGTGTCGATGGGATAGCAACGTCCCAAGGGATTGTGTGGATTGCAGAGCATTACAGCGCGGATTTTGGTGCCGGATGCCGTAGCAGATGTAAGGGCAGCTTCGTACTTGTCGATGCAGGACGGCAAAAATTGGTCGCTCCCGTGGAAGGGAACGTGGTAGAGGTCAACCCTTGAGAGCAGAAATTAAAGGACATGCGGTCTATGGAGAGTAAGCTTTCTTACCTCGATTTCGCACCAAAATCGTGAGGGAATCCAACGTAACTGGGTTGTGAGATGAGCAGGGCGTCGTGTTCGTCGAAGATAGTGTAGCCCAAAGCTTCGCAAACCGAGCCGCAACCGTTGGCGAAGTAGAGATCATCCGGACCTACGGCTTTGTATGGCTTGAAATATCTGTAGGTATTAGATTAGACAACATCGGCATGATATGTGATCCTAGGGAGGCAGCCTTGATGAGGATCAATCACTCTCGTAGATTACGAAACCCTCGACTTAAAAGCGGCAGAGTCTCTAGGTGTGTGCGCAGCGCCATGTGAGAGTGCAGATGCATTGAATAGACAGAAGTAGAAAACTATACTTGGATGGGAGTACTTACTTACCTATTCATGTATTGAGCCATGGCTTTTCGCAGTCGCGAAGATCCGAATGGACCCTCGTCATACATGAATTCGGATGGTTTCAGTTTGAGCTAAGTCTAGGTCAGTGTCTAACCAAGCATAACTTTGAAAGCCGGCTTACGGGGTTGCTGTCCAAGTGAGCAGAAACTTCGGGGGCCATAGCATGCTGCAATGTGGACCGGAATTAGTCAAAGCTCGAGAAGCCGACCGCAGCGGATGGAAAGTACGACATTGTCAGAGGTGCCGATATTAACGTAGCCGGTGGGATTCATCTCGGGGTCGTAAGTATCATGTGGGAGCTTCTTATAACTGCCCATAGGGTTTGGCGGGGTTGCGTATATAGCACCGCGCAGTGACAGCGTATCGCTGCCCGAAGCCATTGCTCTCCACAGGGGAGCAGTGATTTGAGGCAAGGGTTGAGGTAGTACAGGATCCGAGAGAGGTGCAGAAACAGGATGGCCAGGAGTGCGTTATATTCCGAACGCTGAGAAGCAGTTGCGGTAGGTATGTGTGGGGCTCTGATGGTTGTAGGAATGCTTACGGCGTAGCTAAGTTCCGAGCTGATCTCGGCGCCGCGAGGCGAGAGCCGTATCTCAGCTGCCCGCCATGTACATCTCGGCCATTAGCGCCTTTGCGATCCGATATAAAGGTCAACTCCGGAGACCAATCAACGCAGGCTGTTTCAGGGCTGGCCCCGGGTTCCCTTCCCCAGCTCCACATGAGTCATCGGCTGCAGAAGAAGACGGGTCGAAATCTACAACTCCTACGAGAGCCTTTCGAATTCTTGGAGGCCAGCTGCCGGTGTATGTTGCTGATCCATCACCCCGGCACAGGCAGGACTCCATGGTCCGTGGGCCGATTGAAGCATCATGTTCGACCTTGGCCGCACACGGGAAACCGAAGGCTCGGCACCCTGCAGACAATTTCGCACGTCGACCGATAGGTGCCGCAATCCTAACGGCGGATAAGCGAAACCCGAGAGATTGAATGCTGGAAATGGAGGAGATTGTGCCCGACGTCATCCGCAGCCCGGTCACGCGTTCCCTTTTCAGTCGCGTCATTATCGATAAGCGCAGGATTGGCGGTGGAGGCCACTTTCAGCGCTTCGGCGAGCGTGTGCCCGGCAACTCGTCCGCCTCGGTCGTGTACCGGCGAGCTGCGTCCTCCTCCCTCTGCGCGCCTTTTTCACTTGTCGCCTCGCCTTCGCGCCGCCGCCCGATCGAACGCCCTCCTGCGCGCGCTGGAGCCGTTGCTCGTAGCTCGCTTCGTCCACCCCCACACCACACTTGCCTGCCGTCGCGCCGCGTCCGATCATCCTCACTGAGGGTCAAGCCACCACTCGACGCCCACCATGAAGGCGTCCACGATCCGAGAGCCCGCGGCATCTTCCTCCGGCCCCGGCCGGCGCCAGTCAGCTCGCCAGCAGCGCACCACTGCGACCCGTCCGGCCAACTACTATGCCAGGCCTTTCGCTCCTCGGGGCATCATGGGAGGCGCCGACAATGCCTCGACGAATACCGCCGCGCCCGGCTTCTTTCCAGCCATCACCCATTTTACAGACACTATAACTGCGCTTCCGAAGGAGGTCATGAAGCATTTCTCCATGCTGAAGGAAGTCGAAGCGAAGACACACCAGCCTGACGACGAGCTTCAGAAGCTGGCTGAGCAAGTTTCGCAACTGCACGCCCCGACGCGTCGGGAGGCACAGCTCGCAGCGCTCAACACTGCGAATGCAACAGGGCACAACACTGCCAACGGGAGCGTTGCCGACTCGATCACTCAGGATCAGACGCCTGCCAATCAGCAGCAAGGCAACGACCTGCTCGAAAACGCGAACAATGGCAAACTCATGAACGAGGCTTCTGTATTGGCCCGTCGCGAGTTATTCCTCCGCTATCGCTACGGCTTGTCGCAAATGTGCGCAATGCTGGACGAGAAGAACGCGGTGCTTTCCAGCGCAAACCAGACAATGGACAAACAATTAGGCCGCATGGAGAGCTCGTTCGAGCACATTGACGAGGAGCTCACATTCGAGGCGCGGTACGGCAGTTTCTCGCATTGGGCATACAAGGATGGCGACGAGAAGAAAAAGACCACCAACGAGCGCTCGCGTCGCGAAGTCGCGGCTGCCAACAACCTCGCGGCTGCCGCGGCTGCTGTCCATGAAGGAGATATGGCTGCTTCAAGAAGCGAAGCCAGACGTGAAGCGTTGCTCGCGAAGCAGAGAAACCGTAACCATTACGTCGACTCGGAGTTTGAGGACAGCCGACCGGCGAAGAAACCGCCCACGAACCGTGGCAAGAAGGCTGCTGAACCCGTCGGACCGCCAGACGCCAGGATCTATGGGTTGGGGATTAGCAATGGTCCAGGCCAGACCACCAAGCGACGCAAGACGGAAAAGGGCGCGGCGGCCGCGCCTGCAATGGAACGTTCGTTAAGTGGAGCCATGCAGAATGCCCAGCCGGGCCGCGCAAGTCCAAGAGAAACTCCAGCAGCGGAAGGGGGTAAGAAGAGGTCTCGCGCAGCTCCAGCTCCGGCAGCCGTCAAGAAGAGGTATGGACCTGTGACGGTTGATTCAGTCTCTGGACAACATGTTAAGGCCTCAAGCAGAACGCTAGCACTTGGAGCCCAATCCCCTCAAGCTCCTTCATCGCCAGTGATTGGATCTTTCCACCAAGCAGGAGCAAATGCACATCGCCCGCAGTCGTCTCGCGCCCGCCAAAACTCCGCCACGAATTCTGTCCATTCCAACGTTCAAGACACTGCGCGAAATCGGCCACCTTCATCCGCATCAAATCGCCCCGTCAACGGTACGACCCACTCGTTGGAGGCTGAGCAGGCTGGTACGCATGCTTCACCAGTCGTGGGCTCGTCGAACACGCGCCTGATAGCTGAGCCTTCGACTTCAGCAAACGGCGGGATTGCGGAAACCAACATGAAACGTGAGGATACAGATGCACATGATGGTTCCGGGACGCCTGTGCAAACCGTGGTTACCCGTGCTGGACGCACATCAAAGACAGCTACACCTGTCGTAGGTAGCTTCCCAGCAGACGTGCCCATGGCTCGAAGTCGCAGCACGCGGAACAACGGCAGCAGTCACGCGTCTTCTGAATCAAATGTGCCAATTGCGTCGACGCAATCGCAGAAACGGTCACATAAGAAAGGCGCATCGGCGCTCCAGCAGCAGGCGAACAACATCGACGACGGAAGTAGTTTGGCTGGTGATCTTTCCGGTCCGGATGTTGAGGAAGAGATTGCAGACGATGACGAAGACGGTGACCAGGAACGTTTCTGTTACTGCAACGGCGTCAGTTACGGCGAAATGATCGGTTGCGACAATCCCGATTGCCTGAGGCAGTGGTTCCACTATGCCTGTGTAGGCATTACCAAGGAACCAAACAAGAAAGGTATGTTACGTTATATGTGTGTGGATAGATCGAATGATTGACATGCTGTTGTTAGCGAAATGGTATTGCGACGATTGCAAAGAGAAGATGAAACGATCAAGACCCGGAAGCCGGCAATGACGCTGAAGGTGACCCGCACGATCAGCGGGGTTATGAGTTTCCTTACGAATGAAGTGTGCATACGGCAAACCCGCCATCGGGATCAACGTCTCCAGACTCTATCAGTCGTTAGGCGATGAACGAATCTACCGCATGCGTCATTCGACAATAGATTTGGCCAGTTCCATTTGGCTTCTCCGACGGGACAATCGGCGTTTTATATGGCTCGTATGGCTTAAGAGCCTTGGCCGGCGCCTTTCTCCGCGGGTCTCTCCTTTTGGCGTTAATACCGGGTCTATTCGATTGGTCTTGGCATTTTGGAAGGCGATTCTAGGAGGAAGTTGTCCTTTGCGACTGAGTGGATGCTGGAAACCAAGCTTTCCTTGCCCTTGAGGCAGCGGCGAGGCGTTCATGGCGAGTATGGGCCGAAGCTGGCAGCTCTTCACCGCTCTCAATAATTTCCTTTTCTCATTACATTCCGATGATGTAAAGTACCGTCTGAGGCTGCTAGAAACGGATGGTTCGCCAGCCGCTGCTTAGCTACAATTGCTTGCGCTGTTGGTGGTTTGTGTTCCGCCTGTGGTTCAGTTCAGAGTCTTGAAAAGGGCTTGGGAGCATGCTGTGCTTACTACTCTGAGGTGAAGACGCACGAGAAAGCGCTTTACTAGAGTGGTTGATTTAGGGCTTAGGTTACATGCAAGCATAGCATAAGGACACAGCAACGACAGTCCGAGGGTGATTGGGAGATGGTGGAGATGAATCGTAAACTTCAGCCAAAGCCAGGCTGAGGAGGAGTGTTTTGGTCTTATTGAATGCTCCTATGGTGCCAAGAATGACGGACAAACGGACCTCGTGATCCGTGCGCGGCTTGGAGCCACGCGCGACACTAGTCCGAGGAAGGAGACTTAGGCGACGCACATCCAAATTCACAACAAACTTCTTCGCCGACTCGTTTTTTCCTCCTCAACCACGACGTCGACAAAGTCCAACGACCGCCCTACGACAACAAAATGGTAAGCAACCCGGAATGAGTGCTTGAAGCACTGCAGTCTGCAAGACCTCTGGCCTCAATCACCGCTCTGGCGAACGAGGAGTATGTCGCAGCAAAGTTCCGCGCATCACCAGCTCCGTCTGGCAGATGTTAGCGATGATATGGCTTGAGCCATGGCGTGCAGAAATGCCTCCATGCGTTCTTTAGAGATCAAAGAATCCATGGCTGATTCTTTTCTCAATGATAGCCTCCTAAGTCGGGAAAGAAGACCGCCCCTGCGCCCTTCTCGTCGGGCAAGACTGGCTCCAAGAAGCAGGCCAAGGTAAGCTGACGTCCGAATTCCTTCGTTCACAAACGTGCCGCTAATGTTCGCATCGCAGAACCCTCTTCTTGAGAAGCGTCCCCGCAACTATGGCATCGGTCAGGACATCCAGCCCAGCCGCAACCTGTCGCGCATGGTGAAGTGGCCCGAGTACGTCCGCCTTCAGCGTCAAAAGAAGATCCTCAACCTTCGCCTGAAGGTTCCCCCGGCGATCTCCCAGTTCCAGCACGTCCTTGACCGCAACACCGCTGCTCAGGCCCTGAAGCTCCTCAACAAGTACCGCCCGGAGACCAAGGCCGAGAAGAAGGAGCGTCTCACCAAGGAGGCTACCGCCATCGCCGAGGGTAAGAAGAAGGAGGACGTCTCCAAGAAGCCCTATGCCGTCAAGTATGGTCTCAACCACGTTGTGGGCCTGATTGAGAACAAGAAGGCTTCCCTCGTCCTCATCCCCAACGACGTTGACCCCATTGAGCTGGTCATCTTCCTTCCCGCGCTCTGCCGCAAGATGGGTGTCCCGTACGCCATCATCAAGGGCAAGGCCCGTCTCGGCACTGTCGTCCACAAGAAGGTTCGTAGCTCGTGAGCACCCAGTTGTACGTTCTCAGACTAACATGCTGCAGACCGCCGCCGTCCTCGCTCTCACCGAGGTTCGTGCCGAGGACAAGTCCGAGTTCTCCAAGCTCGTCTCGGCCATCAAGGAGGGCTACACCGACAAGCACGAGGAGACCCGCCGTCACTGGGGTGGTGGTATCATGGGCGCCAAAGCCAACGCCAAGCAGGAGAAGAAGCGCAAGGCCATCGAGAACGCCATCAAGATCTAAGTGGTCAAAAAAGTTTCAGCTCTTAAATTCACGATACCAAAATGGATGGATAAACGGGACTCAGGCGTGTCTTCCTCAGTTTAGCGGGCGTTGGTGGAAAACCGCCGGAAATGCGATTACCAATTGCAAATGACAAGGAAACACTCTGGTCCAGTCCAGACCATGACTCTTTGACTCTGCCCTATGTGTGCCGTGAGATCATTGTGCGTCGTACGATTTCTTGACTGCCGTTGTCGGACCTCCGCTCCGCCGACTCGCCGACGCCGCGCCACGGCATGCCGCCCGCCCTGCCATTGGACCCCGTTGCGTCATCCTCCCCTCCCCCACCGTAAGCGTGCCCAATCTTTTGCACAGAGCTGACCAGCACTTTCAAACCCTGCACTACAGTACAATGCCTCTCACAGTCCTAACTGATCGCGACGTCAAGTCGCTACTGCACTCTCTGGGTCGACAGGACATACTCGATCTGCAGCAATCGCTTGGTGATGCCCTCCATTACTACTCAACTGCCACTGAAACCGAGAGCGGCTGCTGCGCAACATACCAGCCCCAGCGGACCCACCTCAAGAGGAAGGATGGTACCACGACACTGTTTATGCCGGCCAGCAGCAACGATGGCCTCGGCGTGAAGATAGTGACGTTGCCGGACCCGTCAGCAAGCAAGCCGGCTGAAGTCGAGTCGACGGCTTCAGGCAAGCCTGTGAATCTCTCGCAGCCCCGCGGCTCCATAACCCTTCTTGATACGCATGGTTTCCCTCGCGGTATGATCAACGCGGAGGAATTGACCGCCTTCCGCACTGCCTTGGCCTCAACCATGCTCTTCAAGAAGCGCAACAACGTGCACGACCTTACCGTCTTCGGCGCGGGCAAGCAGGCGTACTGGCACATTCGACTGGCTCTATTGCTAAGACCGGGCGAAATCCACCATCTCAACATCATCAATCGGAGCTACGAGACGGCAAGGAACTTAATGACGCAGCTGTTTGATTTGGAGAACAACAAAGATCACAGGGTGGATCGCCCAGATATCAAGCTGATCACGCCCGGTCACACGGAGTATGCGCGTCTGCTCAAATCTACGGTGCGCTCGTCCTCGGCCATATTCATGACTACCCCGTCGCACGAGCCGCTATTCCCTGCTACCTACCTTACGAACCCGGAAGGCCGGAGGAAGGGCAGATATGTTGCAGCCATCGGCAGTGTAATGCTCCCCTACCCTCTTTTCGGCCCCTTGGACTAATTCATGGCCACTTTCTCACAGTACAAACCCCACATGATCGAAATCCACCCAGATATCCTTCGTCAGGCCGTCGCCCCGCAGCACGGCCGTCACTTCCACAAGCATGCCAAGCAGGGTGGCGCAGTTATCGTCGATAGCGTTGAGTCATGTATGCGCGAGGCCGGCGAGATCATCCAGGCCGGTCTAGAGAGCGACCAGGTTGTCGAGCTCGGCGAGCTTGTCATGCTTAGGCGCGACGCCGAGGCCCGCCTGCGCAGCAGACCCGCGTCGTCCGGCAACAACAGTCTTAGCGACCAGTCCGGCGTCCAGATTGCGGACGACGACAAGTGCCCCGGCAAGGCAAGCAGCGGCGGTCTTGACGACGACGATCTGGGCCTCAAAGATTGGCTGGCGAGGGGAAATGTGATTTACAAGAGCGTTGGTCTGGGGTTGATGGATGTGGTTATTGGCGCGGATCTCGTGGCGCTTGCGGATTCGAGAAACGTTGGTGTGCGCATTGACGACTTCTGATTTGGTAAATAAGTAAGTGGGCCAATGTTCTCTTTGCGATTTAGAATGGCGGCTACTAGCTATATAGCGCCCTCAGTGACACCGATTTCGAAAGTAACATGAGCTTACTCTCTCCATAATGTGCAAACATGTAATATAGTGGGTCACAGAAGGTTCTATCGTCTCATGTTCCGTGAGAGACATTGCAATTGCTCACATAGACAGATGGGTATGTGCCTGGACGTAGACTTCAACAGTATGCAAGAAGGTCGAGACGATGTCCCTGGTGAGGCGGCTTTGGAAACATCTCCCGACTCTGTTGAGCTTTCTCCCACTGTCACTAGAGAGAAGAGTCTCTTGAGGAACCTGTCGTTGGTGCATGAGGTTCTCCGCTGACGATTTTTCCAATGTCCATTATGTTCCAGAGGCCATTAATCCTACTTCCAATTCCTTGGAGGCTTCATGCTGTCCTGGTCGCGCTTGAGTTGTTCGTCTGGACAGCCTGAAGCAGCTCATACTTGGTGTGCGGGTCCAGTTCGAATGCCTTGGAAAACGAAGCGCGTCAGGTCTTGGTACTCGTGACGAACGGAACTCTGGGAGACTTCCAGTATCTTCAATCTCCGAAGGACAAGCCGGTCACCAGGACCAGGCCGTACGTCTTAGGGTGAGAAGGCTTGTGTGTGGCTGGCTGAACTGGAGCAAACCAGACGGCACACTGTCCAAACCTCCATCGCGCAGGGTGGGCCTGCCCTTGAAAGGTCTATTGTGAACAGAGAGAAGCTAAACTGGAAACAGGACTTATCCCCAAGGTCTAACGGATAATCCGAGAAGCACGCTTGACCAATTGGAGGCGGGGGGCACGAATCGGCCCTGGACAGCATACAAGGCACCGGGTCGCCAGTTGCACGTTGAACCATTGCTGAGGGAGTGCTTTCTTGCAATCCGAAGGGAACCGGGACGACGTATGTACGGGGCAACAGCGGTGGTAAGATGACGTCACTCATGGAAAGCGCCCCAACCTACCTAGTTCTCGAAGTATTCTCGAAAGCTTCTCGGAGACCTCATGCCACTGGCTCTGACCTCCAAAGAAGGCAGGCAGTCCATGCCTGACCCGGCTGCGGGGTTTCCACACGCCCGGCGCTGCTTCTACGTCCATGGGAAGTCGGATGCCGGCGCGGCTTGTACTCTGTACGTCGAGCACCTCGTTCCCCACGATACTTCCAGAAGAAGCCTCAAACCACCTCTCGTCTTAATACCCGGCGCTGCCCACACCAGCGCATGCTGGGTGACAACGCCCGATAGCCGGCCGGGCTGGTCCTCCTTCTTCCTCTCCCACGGCCACGACATCTACCTCGTCGATCCACCCTTTACCGGCCGCAGTCCTTGGCCGCCGCCCCACGCCTTCAGCATCATGACGCCGCAAGCCGTCTCGCAACGCTGGACTGCCCTCGCGCAGCAGCAGCCCGCCCCATGGCCGCAGGCCCGCCTGCACACGCAGTGGCCAGGCACTGGCCAGCCTGGCGATCCCATCTTCGAGGCTCTTGTCGCCTCGCTCGTGGCGCTGCCGCACGACGTGCCGGAGGCTGTCACGCAGCGGGCCATGGGCGCGGCGGGCGCGGCGCTGGTGGACCGGATCGTCGGTGGCAGGAGCGGGGAGGCGGGCCCAGGCGTGGTGCTCGTCGCGCACAGTTTAGGCGCACCGCGGGCCCAGCTGATCGCTGACGCGCGCCCGTCGCGGGTGTCGGGCTTGGTGCTACTGGAGCCAAACGGCCCGCCGTGGAGCGCGCAGACGGTTGGTGGCTTACGGCTGGAGAGGCCGTGGGGTTTGACGGACGCGGAGATTACATGGAGCCCGCCTCGTCCATCGCGCAGCTCCGTCGATGATGGTGATTATGGTGCTGGGAGTGTAGGTGAGGAAGACGCTGATCGTGATGATGTGCACGGCGGCGATCATCCTGTTGTTCCCCCTCAGAAGCCCCACTTCCGCTTGAGGACGGAGAAGTCGACGGATCCGGCAGGGAGCGACTGCACGTTGCAAGTCGAGGATGAGAGCATTGGTGTCGCACCCCGGACGTTGAGTAATCTCGTGGACGTCCCCGTCGCCGTCATCACCGGCGAGGCCAGCCACCACGCAAGGTACGACTGGTGTACTGTCCGCTTCTTCAAGCAGGCCGGCGTGAACAGAGTGGACCACATCGAGCTGTGGAAGAAGGACATCCGGGGTAACGGGCACCTGTTCATCTCCGAGAAGAACAGCGACGAGATTGCTGAAGTGACGAGGGTGTGGATCGACGGCTTGCGCGCACGTTGACAGCTCGGGACCGTCTGCATCCGGCCCGATGCGGCTGTGCTCTTGTCTGTTTGGGATTCGAAGCCGCTGCAAAGGGGAGGAATCTGCGCGCAATCTGCATGCCTTTCCTTTCTTCGTCGTTCCGTCCTCGGAAAGGACGATCAACTCGGGATTTAATTTGGCTAGGGCTACGAGAGACCGACTCTTGCTTTTGTGCCCAGAGCCTCATATCGCGCACTGCAGAGGGCATCCGATCAGCACTGGAGAGTAAGGCTCATTTTCCACGACAAGAACGATTGGCATTCCCTTTGGACCCTTCGCATCTGATCCCGTAACCCAACAACTGCACTCAGAGGCCCGGTTGAGCTTCTCTAAGCCTCCCTTCTGGAGGAATTGTTCCAAGTGGCCTTCGTATGCCCCCGAGGTCTGCGAACAACCCGGTAGCTGCGGTTGAGACGGTCACTAAAGGCGCTGCGAAATTGCCAAAAACCGGCCAAGTCAGCTCTCACGGCACTAAGGGAAGTTGATCGGATGAAGACGCTCGAAAGCAACGTCCTCCCGTCAGGCTCTCGTCATCATCCCGGCCTTCCCTTTCCAATGTCGAGGTGGTATTGACCTGTATTTTTTGGATATTTCGAAGCCAACGTCTTCTGGTATTCCGCCTGGAGCGCCATCTACCGAGACTCCAGCGTCATGTTGAGTCTGCTACGCCTCGGTATTCTAGACAGTCCAAACTCCTGTCGCCCCTCACCCCAAACCGAGATCCAAGCACCCCGTAAAGCTCAGGTGCACCCACGACAAGCGTTTGGTAACATAATGCCTAAACCCATAGTCCTCTCCATAAGGATAGTATCGACCGGGATAGCGATATTTACAACTGCATCGTAATTTCTAGCATCGCAAATACCCAAGCGAAGCAGGTCGCGACTCTCCTTGGATGCCTCAATTACGCCGAGCCTGACCAAGACATGTGCCTGAGCGCCTTTCCCTGCCTCAACTCCACAGCGCACCGAAGGTGCCTGTTTCAGATATCCGCTTGTCATCCGCAGCTGTGTCCAGGACCCAAGCACGTGAGCGATGGTCAAAGCAGCAGCCCCTTCCCGATTGGTATCTGCACGTTCCAGAAAGGGCGTTGCGCCTGGAACGGTGTATAGTCCCACTATGCTCATCTTTGATATATGACAAACGTTGAGTGTGTCCCCGCCGTCAGATCGGCGACCACCGAGCACGTCATGACGCGGGAGGCCACGGAATGTCAAGGATTCGGACGACGGTGCGCGACAGATGCGGAACCCTTTCTCCAAGCAAAAGTCCAGAAAAGTAGGCTATAGCAGGACAATCATATAGCCCATCTGGGATCCAGATGATCTACGTCGAAACGATTCATGCTACGCTCGTGGCCGGCCTGTCTCAGGTCCCTCAATTCGCTCGCCGCCAAGAGAAACCGTCATGAACCAGGCGCCAGCGGCGGTGGGGACCTGGCAGTATGGCTGCAAGGAAAATCAGGATTCTTCGTCTCCTCGATCTCAAGGGTCCAAAAAGCGGCATATACAGCGGCCATCTTATAACAGCATCTGGAAACAACTCAGGTCCCTCACCGTCTCAGATATCCGCCAGGGCAAGCAATGAACGGCCGGCGCCCAGACTGCAAGTGCTCCACCCGCGAATCAAGATTTACCCACACGCGCCGTTAGGGGTGCATGCCTCAAAGCACGCGAGGAAACAGCGAGGCAGCACCGGGAACTCCCTATCGTTGTGGTAGTCCCCAAGCGGAAACGAGTGGCGCAGGAATCCTCTTGCAGCAACGTTTCAGGCCCTTCCTCCGCCCAGACGTAAATGACGAGGAAGAATGGGGAAACGGACCACAGCTTAGTTGCAAAAGCATCATTAGCATGGTGTTTGGATGAGCCCAGGGCCCACCAACCATTGCACGCGTGATTCCGATATGCAAACACTTTCATGCGCCGCAACCGTGGCGAAAAGCGACAAACAATGCGCCGTTTGAGGCAGCGAACACAATTGCCCGGGCTGTTGATAACGGTACATTCGCTACGACAAACGCTCGGCGGGGTGGAGGTGGAGGTGGATTGCGGCCTTATTTGAAACTTCAGGCATTGAGGAAGCGCGCCAGGACAGGCACGTGGTTCCCCCTCGAGCGTATCACGCTTACTTCGCCTACAACGGCCATGTCGCCGCGAAGCGCTCAGCGGCCTACCCACCGTGGTGTCCCCACTGGTGAGTCTCGAACGGGTGGACGCCACAGGCTTGTTCTGCATGAGGGCCGTGGGGCCATCTGCGTATCGGGCAGGGAGCCCCGACGGACCAGATAAGCAATGGAGATGGCGTTCGCTACCGTTGGTCGACTCCAGCTTTGTTCTGACCCCATGCAAGAGCTCGTCATCGACGAGGCCTTGATGCCTGGACCGGTTGACGACCCCGGCCGCATCCTGAGACGCTCGGCGTGTGAGATGCGGCTCCCATCAGCCCATTTGCATCGATGCTGGGTTCGCCGATGTGCCTTAGCGAGCGAGAGCCAAGATCTGGCAAAGGGGGATTGGAACGTTGTGCGGATGCGCGGGTAGCGAGGGCCAGGTTGCTAGGTGCTGGTCGGATGCGGAGTGCCGAAGGGGGGTTGGTCTTTTGGGCAAGCGCTGGTGCTCGGGCCAATGGCGGTGCTTGGCGAAAGCTTCAGCCCGGCGCTGTGGCAGTGGCGCCTCTGTCCGGCCATCACTTCCAAAATCAACGTCCAAGATGCCAACCCTCGAGATTTTGGCTCTGTGCATCACACGCCGCGTCAGCCGCAATGGGCTTCCAAGCCCGCCGCCACTTCTCCCCGGCCAGGCCAGAGACACACCCGAAATGCTCTCATCAGCAGAGAGCAAAGCCAATTGGATGGACTGGTGCCAACGAGGCTTATCCTGCTGTCTGACTCAAACAAAACGCACGCCCCTGGAGCCGACGCTGCGTTGCGGCAATCACCCGGCGCCGAAAGTCATGTTCCGAATACTTCAGCTGTGTATGCTTTATTACTACTTTCTCTATCTGACCGTTTATCATCCACTCCTTGGCTATACACGCGCACTGGCTGCAGTATGTCCCAGTGTCATGCCTGATTAAGATTGTTCCCATTTCCACTCCCAGCGGGTTGAATCCCCGTCTCGCCCAGTAGTAATAAGATACAAAGGAAATGAAAAAGCGTGCCAAAACGAGCGGATGCGGGCATGACTTGCGTTACCCTCAATGCCTTGGTACGAAACGAATGGAAAGGAGGGCTGCGCCTCTCATAAGTGTGCAAAAGAAACCCTGGTAATACCCGAAACACCCAGTCCGCGGTGACTCGAACCAATCACAAAGCCACCGTCATAACCCCTGGCCTGTCTATCCACCAACATACGGAAAAGATTGCTCTTCGGAAACGCTCAGGGCCTCGGGTCCCGCTCCTCGGTGAGGAGCGCCGAGATGGCCGTCCGGCTTTCTCTTCTCTCGCTGTTAGTGGCAACTTCTTGCCTGTTTACAGCCGCCCAGCCGCTGTTCCTGAAACTCGGGAGGGGGAGCTGAGCCTGCAGGGAACCCATAGCAAGGGTTGTTCCGTTCGGGCTCTCGCCCGGAGGGGTTGGCGGCCGTGCGATGTGCAGTCCAAGACCCTTGTCGCTCTTGTTGAAGAAACTGGGGCACAGGGGGCTACCGCTGCCACCTTGGCGCCAAACGTCCTCGAGCTGGGCGGCGCTGGCATCCGGGCCGTAGTCCGCGGCAACAGCGGCCCAGAAGGCGGTGCGGTGGGCCTCGTAGATGCCGCGCAGGCGAGCAGTGTCGACGGGGCCGAGAGAAGAGGCGCGTGAGTGCTGGCGGCTGTGGGTTCCAGAAGCGCTGGTTAGGGTGGACGGCAGGCGTTGGCATTCTTGGTGAGCAGACGCGTAGCCATGGTGGTGGAAGGGCATCGCCATGCCCGAAGCAGCGCTGGTGCTGGCGGGGCTGGTATTGTTATGCATGTTTGTGTCAATGCGAAGGTCCATGCGCGGCTCCGGTGAAGACTGGGGAGTAATGATGCGCGGGTGGAGGCGAGGGAGGAGAATCTTTTGCTGATGCGCCTGGGCAGCCTCGACGGTCATCATGGGCGACCCCTGACGAGGGGGCGTCACGGTCTGGGTGTACTCCTCTGCAATCTCGGTGGGGAGTTCGAATTGCGAGCCGGTGGTGTTGGTGGAGCCAGAGACGATGGAGGAGGTGGTGGAGGAGATGGAGGCATTGCGCTTGCGGCGATGCGAGCCATGGCTCAGCTGGTGGTAGTGCAGACGGCAAGCGAGCTCCGTCTTCTTCAGGTGCTGTGCGATGTGCTTGTAGGGCATCTTCTGCATGCGGGTCTGGAGGAGGTAGGCTTCCTCTTCCTCGGACCACGAGCGGTTGCCGCCCGTCGACATCTTGCGGGCACGGATAGGAGCGGAGGCGTGGGATTCCATGTCGCCGAAGGAGGAGACGGAAGAAGTTCTGCGGTGGTGTGCTGCCATGTTGCGGGCGAAGGTCGACTTTTGTATGTATGGTGAAGTTTGTGGTAAGGACGGGATTGCCGCTTCGAGTAAGGGAGTGTCCAGCCTCGTCTCTTCAAAGGTCTATGTACGGTAGACAGATTAAAGAGGACGTATGTATGTATGTATGTACCAAATCAATTGGCCAGCAATGTCGATTAAGGAATGAAAGCGCAGCCCAGCCAGTGGGAAGTCAACGAGAGCGCAAAAGAGCTGCAGGAACAAACAAAGCCGGCACTCTCAGGATGGAGATGATGGTGAGCGATGGGACGAGGAAACCTCTGGGTCATATATAGACGATAGGGAGGGGTGCTATGGCGAATGGCGGTGATTGTGACGCCCGGTTGCACGCACATCCGGGGGCATATTAGAGTGGTGGGTCTTGAGGTGGGTTGGGTTTCCAAACCAGCCATGCGGCAAGGAGCTGCAACAAACCTAAGGTTTTGTCAAACTCAAGATCGGCGCTCTGGTGCAAAGCGCGGATCTCAGACGCTTCCGGTCGAAGGCGTTGGCAGCCGCAGGGCGCTGTGTGGCCTTGCCGGATTGGGGCGAGGGGTGCTGCGAGATGCAGATCCAGCCAGTAGCAGGGCAGGGATCCATGGGGTCTGCCACGCTTCTGAGGTGGGTTTCAAAACTCGATTGGTATGAAAGCCCCGTGTTGGCCTGCAGGCGAGCGCGAAGCCTTTGATCCTCGCTACTAAGACACCGGCCGCTTGCAGAATGGAGAAACAAGCGCGCCCGCGAGCATATAACCATAAAATCTTAATCGCCGGGCTCGCAAGTGGCCCGTCCGGCGGCGAAGTCCTCTTGCAGAGTAGTCGCCGTTTGGAGGCGAGGGCGTGCGCGTGCGTGCGGCAAACAGGACCGCCCGACGCGCACGACGCCTGCAGTGCTCGGAAGGCAGCGCATCCGCGCTGGCAGAGGGCAATGCGGGTGCTCTGGCACGCATCTGGGGCACGCGATTTGAGATGGCATCCGCTCTGGCTGGCTCAAACGAGGTCCTGGTCCCGTTGAGACCTGGCACGAGCGCCGTCTCAGGCAAGTGCGGACCCCGTTCTTGGCGTTCGAGATGGGCGTCATTGCTGCTGCTGGCGCCCGCCCGCATCAGCGTGGCGCTGCCCTGCGGCGCTGAGAACAGCGGCTGCTGCGCGTGTTTGGCCCCGGCGACGCGCGGGGCGGGCGATGTTGTGTTGTTCGTTCTTTCACGTGAAGAAGAGAGGGCGCATTGGGCCCAATCAGCCCCGTGCCCGGCTTCGCGGCGCCGTACAGTGAAACCTCGCTATACCGAATGCGGGTATAACGATTTCGCGTTATAACGAAATTTTCGGGAATCCCACTTAAATTTATATGTAAAATAACGAATATCCCGCCATTACGAATATCGTTATACTAAACCTTAGTTCGTTATAAAAAAACTTCGCATTACTTAATCGTAAGGCCTCTGCCACCACTTCTAGTACTACTATAGGCCCTAAGAGACGTTAATTTACTAATATATAGCGCCTAGCCCTTCGTTAATATAGGCAGGATTACTCTTATAACTCTATTAAGGACCTTCGCCGGTGGTTTAAGGCTACTTAGGGGCAGCCTATTAGCGGTGCTTCGATTAGCGAATTTACTAGTAAGAAATAGGAGCATTTAGACAACGATAACGTGCGCCTTACCGTAAAGAGAAGAAGGACTAAGTCCTAGCCTACGCTTAAGCAGACGTTAAATAAGTAGTAGATACGCATAGAGATACTACCGGAGGATTAGCGCGTATTCGTTACTAGCGATATTCTTAAAGAGAAGGCTATCTTCTTCTAAAATAGGATCGCGGAATACTAGGGCCTGCCTATACCTAAGTTTAGCAACGGATGGCTGTTCGGTTTTCAGAACCGTATAGGTATAAAGTACTATATATAGCATAGAGAGGCGGGTAGCGTAGATAATAGTATTAAGGTTTACGAGTAGATAGTACGTGCGTCGCTTACGACGAGACTCTTATTCCCCTACCTATATAATAAGATTTTAATACTAACGCCTCCGCATTTTATTGTGCATAAGCTATAGCTTAAAAGAGTATATATTAAGGATATTTTCTATCTTTTTAGCGAATTTTTTTAATGCGTGGTTATCTTATTATTTTACTACGAAGATTTTCGTTCTCGGCTAACGCTATAAAGGCGAATATTAGAGCGATCCTTAAGGACTACGATCTTAATAATATCTTTAACTGCGATAAAATAGGCCTTTATTAGAAGATAGTACCCGATCGTACCCTCTTAAAGAAGCCACTTAAAGGTATTAAGAAGGATAAGAAACGCATTACTATCTTCTTCTACTATAATACCACGGGTAGTTATAAATTACCTATATAGTACGTTAGGTATGCGGCTAGGCCTTATGCCTTCCGTAGAGTAGGCCTCAACGTCGCCGTACTTAAGATAAAGTAGCGGTACAACTCTAGTGCGTGGGTAACTACACCTATTATAGTTAAATAGCTACTGGAGTTTAATCGCCGCATAGCTAGTAGAAGGGTAGTGCTGCTTATAGATAACTTCTCGGCTCATACGAAGGTAGTAAATAAGCTTAAGGGCTATTTACGTAACACCCGCGTCCTTATACTATCTATAAATACTACTACTACCTTCTAGCCTCTTAATTAAGGTATTATTTATTGCTAGAAGGTCTACTAGCGCAAGCTGTAGCTACGCTTTATGCTCGATAAGGTAGAGTAGGGTAGATAGCCGCTTAAACAGATAAACGTCCTGCGGGCTATTAAATAGGGTATTAAGGCATGGGACTTTATAGTAAGCGAAGAGACTATTAAGAACTACTTTATTAAGTCGACGATAACGGGGGTAATGCATAGCCCTGCTCCTATACCGTCGGGCTAGAAAATATAGTAAGAATCTGCTAAGGATCTTATACTAGCTATATCTGCAATAGTCTCTCGTTTCGCTTAGAATATACGGATTCGCAATACTATAGATCTAGGGTCGCTCCTTAACTTACCTTATAAGCAAGTGGCGGATACTTTAGTAGATATTGCCGAAGATATTGCCCAGCAGTTCGATCCTCCACCTAGTAAGCCCTTAGATAAGGAGCTTGAAGAGGAACCACGGGTATCTACTATAGAAGCACTATAGCTATTAAAGCGGCTACGCCTCCATAAGGAGCAGGTAGATAAAGGAACACTAGAGAGGTTAACATGGCTAGTAAGATACGAGAGGGAGGTTAGCAGCAGGGCTTAGAAGGCTAATAAACAGACGGATATTCGTAGCTTTATAAGATGAGTAATCAACACCATGCTTTATAAGCAATTCGATATAACGATACCCCTCTATAACGATATGAAATGCCTCGCCACCAGATTCGGTATAGCCAGGTTTCACTGTAAACGCCTCCGGCCCGTTGCTCGCACGCTCCACCACGGGTTGCAAAAAATTCGACAGGAAACTGACGTCGGCAGTTCTGCATGTATCGGTTGAAGGCTCAGCTTCAAACGAGAGCTCTGCGTCTGCATCTGCCTCTGCCTCTGCTTCTGCTTCTCCCTCTGCCTCCGCGCAGTTGCTTCAACCACCCGTGCAGGGAAGGCGCAACAACACGGGGCACCGAAGGATCAGGTCTTTCGCAACCCACGAGAAATTGCTCGCGCATCGAGGCGAGGTGGAGGACTGGATTCGCGCGGTCAAAACGCAGCACTGCCCCAGCTCGGGTGGATACGAGCGAAATTTCGTCCATGAAGTCCTTTGCTAGACGCGGCCGCTAATAACGCTGCTGGTAGCGGAGACCGTGTGGGGAAGCGGGCGGCCGGCGATCCTTCCAGTCATCGCGCCCGCCGGTCCAGCCCGCAGCACCACCACCATCGCCTGCGAGACGTCAAATCGACGACCGCGCCCCCGCCCTCGACCTGCATCGCGATCTCACGCTTGTCTCGCGCCTGCTGCCGCGCCGCAAACGCGCCAGATATCACACGCCTGCCAGGAGCTCTCTCCGCCGCCGTCGTACCGCCGTCGTCATGGCGAGCGCAGTCAGCGTCATCGCCCTCGACCGCGCGTGCATGAAGAAAGCGGACGCCGCGCATCGCCGTGCGCGTGACGACGCTGCTGCACGCTGCCGCTTGAGGGGGGCTGACTGCCTGCGTGCTGCATGGCATGGCTGCGCAGCCCGCAGTCTGGGTAGAGCTACCCCGCTTTGCCATGGCAGCGATGAAGGACGCGACAACGTTCTCTCTACCGCACCCCTCGGCCACACGGCTCCGCGGCCTTTGTACCCGCTACGCGCGCTCTCTAGTTGTCGTGATTGCATGATGCTCGTCGTGCTGGAACTTGCCTCTCCGCACCGCCCCCGCCTATCGCCAACCTTGCCCCTCCCCCGCAACCCTACCAGAGAGCTCTCTCTCGCCAATCTTCGCGCTGGTGGGCTTGCCATTCGCCCTCCCCCGCCGCACACCCGCCAACTGGGGAGGGAGCTGCGCTCGGCGGCGTTGCTTGCAGGCCTGGAGCCGGTAGACCCATGTACTTGATCATCGCCTGCTACCGCGGCGGCGATCTGCCTTCGAGTCCTGGCCTTGGTTGCTCGATAGTGATCGACCGCCACCGTCATCTGTGAATCTACAATCGCTACTTCCCGCGCACCTCTCTACACATCCATCATGTGGCTGGTGTGAGGGCAGGAAACGCGGAGAAACAGAGTGCTTCTGCTGAGCGCGCGCAACGCCCCTCTGCCCCTCTTTGCCGCGCGTTGAGATTCTTACTCCGCAGCGCACGCTGCAGCAGCCTCATCATCGTCCGTGAAACGCGACGGCGGCCGAAGTATCGAGAGGTGTCGCCCGAGACAACCCTGGCGCATCCAACCCACTCGCAGGAAGCCTTTCTCAGTGGCATGCCCGGCCGGCACGCGCCGCTCAACATCTAGACCTCTGCCTCTCGCATCCCGCCGTGGCCGTGGAGCCGCTCGAATTCGAGAACCCGACCTCGCTGTCCGGACGGGGGCCGCCTTTCGCGAGCCACCTTCCCGTAGCAACGACCATGTCGTAAGTCTACCTCTGCTGCGGAGTCGCCGTGACCTGGTTAAGCCCACCCCAAACCCTATCCTTCCTCCCCTCTGGCACCTGTTGCTTGTGTACAGGCACACTAGCTCCTGCTCTGCTCCTATCTGCAGCTAGCTGCGCCTACTACATCCTGGATACATCACACGCGCGTCAGCCTCGTCGTCCTGCCCAAGTACCCTCTACCCGAACAAAACGCGTCTAGCTGCCTCTCTAGCCTACCTCCAACACTGACACGCGACATCGTCGCGCACCGACACAGGTCCTCGCCGCACCACACCAAGCGCAGCCTGAAGCCCAATCCCATGTCGGCGTCGCCCTCACAGCTCACCGTGTCGGGCGGCCCGGCCGGCGGTCACTTCAACCAGGCGTCAGCAACCACGGCAGACCCCTTTAGCGGCACTCCCTACGCCGTTGCTCCCCCCGTGGGAGGCACCTCGTCGGCGTCAACCACCTCGCCCACCTCGCCCACCAACCCGCGCAAGCGCCGCGCGTCCGGCGCCTCGGCTGCCCAACACCACCAGCTCGCTCCCAACGCTACCATAGCTCCCTCGAGCGTGACAGCTGGTGCCGGTGGCACGTCGTCCGCCTACGGGGCAGACCCATCCGGCTTAGGTGGCGGTGACAACGAGCCTCAACAGCCTGTGCAGCCGCCGCCGCCGAAGAAGGGAAGAACCAACACTCCGTGGACGGCAGCCGAGGAGCAGCGCTTGAAGATCATGAGAGATGCGGGGAACAGTTGGAGCGAGATCGCAAAGGTACGGTGAAACTGATCGATTTTTTTTTCTCTCTTTCTTCTTTTTTTTCAAAAAAAATCCCTGACCGTCGGGACCTCATGTCAATGTTTCTGGTGGATGTGATGTCGGGCGTCTTGATAAAACTCTTCCGGACCACCTTGGTGAGTTGTATCTGTTCAAGAAGAATGGTCGTGGCAGCTTTCTCAAGTGATTGGGCCAGTCACCACAAGCGTGAGAGCTCCATCCACATGGTAAGAGTGACTCTTGCCAACCACTGCTGGGTGCCTCTGGAAACTTGGCGAGGAAAGCAGCTAGGGCGAACGCAGGGCACAGGAAAGTGCCGCCGGCGCTTAATGTCCTTTTCCCTCAGGGTCAAGGAGACATTGATCGGGGTGGGGATTGTATAGAGGAGGAGAGTGGAATGAGCAAGAAAGAGGAATCGACTACAGAGGACTTACTAATTTGCTTGCAAATAACCCAGACCTTCCCGACGCGGACCGAAGGTAGCGTGAAGAAACACTGGTACAAGGTCAGTATGCTTCAGGGCATCTGCAACTCCAAAACTGGGGAGCTCTCATCCTTCTTACCCCTCACCCCTCTCTTTCAACCATCCACACGAACTCATAACCGCAAGCCACTGCGTCATGTCGTACTCGACTGACTGTACGATGTTACGTGTACCAGGACATGCACTACGCCGAGTTCGCGGAAGACGAGGTAAGCCGCATGAACTCCTGTTCGTCATACCGTGTGGACAGGACCTTGGCTGATGAGAGGGTGCTCTTTCTTTGTGTGGACGTACAGAGCGCTGCATTGCTTGCCGCCATCAAGGAGTACGAGGCTAGCAAATGGAAGGTTATCGGCGCAAAAGTTGGGAAACCTGCAAAGGTAGGTAAAGACGCAGTGGTGTGCCTGCTACAACGCCACCGTTCCTCTTCCATCTTCTCCCTATTGTCCTTTATACCCTTTCTCTCCCGGAAGGATGAAACAACACCGGTTGCAGATGGAGGATGGGCGGATTGCACTCTAGTGTGATTGAGCAGTAGTCGCGGCTTACGGCCCAGACATTCGGATTCGAGTGCTGAAGCAGATCTGAGCAAGTAGATGGAGGCCCTGGCGGGCTCATCTGTCTTGTATTGCTTGTCGGAGATAGTCGGAACCAGGAAAGGACAGCCGCGGGGGCGGCTGAAGTGCTGAAGAAACGGACGCTAACCAAAGCCGTCATGGCCAGGCCTGTGAGCAGTACGCAAAGGAGCACTTCGGCGGAAAAGTCTGATGACGAGCACATCCTTTCTCGGCAAGGACGACGACGACCAGTAAAGACGATGCTCACGACAGCTTGAACGCACGACAAAGCAGAAGAAAAAAAGTAGATTTCGAGGATGCAACTCGAGATAGCAGTACCGAAGCGCTGCACCTCCTTCCCGGCACTACGGAACGCACCGGGCTTACTTCCTCAGCCCTCTCCTCCTATCCAGGACGCGCGCCCACGTCTCACAAGCCTTTATCTGTCTTGGAAGCGGTGGGCGCCTCCACACCAATCAATCGTTGGCGAGTATGATACCAGTGGGTTCTTCTTTGTCATGGCTTTCTTTTTTCATTCTCCGCCAGGTATGCCAGCGAAATGTTTGTTTTCTAATGCACGGCACGCACACGAGGGCAGGAGCGTCTGCGGGCTGTTTTTCAGGTGACGGTTTGACAGGAGCTATTGCATGCACAGCAGCAACTCAAACTTGGATTCTCACTTCTTCTCACTCTTCAGTCCTTTGGTTTTTTTTTTCTTCTTTTTTCCTGGTGGCGCTTGGTTCGGCCTGTACCTCTGTCCCTCGCAGCTGCACGCGCTTGTTGCCGGCAGCCCCTCTCGAACCGGGCTGGCGGAGCGGCATGGCGGCACCAAGATGACGCGGTACCCGCAAAGCACTGCGAGGTTGCATTCGGTTGGGCGATGTTTCTTTCTCTAGCTGGGTCTGTGCCAGCACGGGCAGGTCACTCATCTCCGGCAGATTCTGCCTGTTTGGCTGGCGGCGTCGCGCTCTGGCTGGGCAGGCGGACTGCTGGCAGTCGGTGGGACGGAGTGGTGGTGGGTGTTGGCGGTGGACTTCGCGGGCCATGCAGCGGGCCATGCGGGAAGCATAGTATTATGCATACGCCCTGTGGAAATTGGATGTTCATTTCGAGGGATTCTGGCAGAAGGTGCAACTGGTGAGGGCGTGCCGGCAGCTCGCAGGGCGGAGCATTTCGGCAAAAGGCGAGGCGGCTTGTGAGAGCTTAGGATGCGGGCTGGCGGCGCACAAGGCGCGGCAGCGGGCCGGCGCTGGTGAGGGCGCGCAGACGGGGGCGCGCAGCAGGCTGGGCTGGGCTTGGGCTGGGGCTGGGGCTGGGGCTGGAGTCGAGCCAGAGCTGGTGGTGGTTTGGAGGTTTGGCTGGCGGCCAATGGGCTCGGGGCGGGCGGTTTCAGGCGGCGCCGTTGGAGCTAGTGCGAACAGGCTAAAGGCTCGCGCTGGGCCTGGTGATCCCGGCCTGTGCGCCTCACGTGCGCGCCGCCCACTGCAAGTGCAAGTGCAAGTGCAAGTGCAGCGCACGCCGGCCAACACCATCGCCACAGCATCGTCAAGCCGTCAATGCGAGCTCCCCTGCCGCGCTCCTGATCGACCCGTCGGCGCTGCCCCTTCACCTGCCGGATGAGGCCGCCGCGCTGCTATGTATAGCGGGCAGATCTTGCGGCCGTGGACAGTCGCGCCACCAAGGGGCGCGGTCGCGTCGCATATAGGCCGGGGTTGCGCATATAGTGCCGCCTGAAACGGCATCCGTCTGGGCGACTCACCACGCCTTTGCGTCAGAGAGATGCTCTGCGCAGGGTTGCTTCGATGCCCGCGCGCTGCTCATTTCGGCGCCCACGCATAGAGACTCATCTCCAGCCGACCGTCAATGCAGCCTCCGTGCGGAAGATCCTTCGGCGGGCATTCTGGAAATGCCCGCCGCCAGCGCAGTTGCGTCAGCGCTTCCAATTTGTGCACCCAGCCACTCACACGCTGGCAGGGCCCGCCGCATTGCAACCGCGATGGCCGTAGAGATCTGTGCCCATCCCGGCAAATGATCACCGCATTATGCTCCCAGCAGAATGCGTCGCCTGCCTTGCCCGACTCAGCGCGCCCGCTACTCTTCAGGAACCAAGGCCGTCAGAACTCAAGTGTCCGTGGGTTCATTGCACAGGGCTGCGTGGAGAACCGCCTCCATGGCCTCTGTTTTTTTTTCCTACCGCCTCCTGAGGACTGACACCACCACGCCTGCGCCACGGCCATGATATAACGCCGCCGCCGCTCCCCCCGCCAGCGTCCCGAGTATAGCTGTGCACCGCTATTGGACCCCCGAACCCGCGACCAAAGGCAACCCCAAACACGTGCGATACACCCAAACCACCACCGCCCTCCATCGCGACCACACGCGTCGCGGCCCCCGACCAGGATCCCACCCCCCCACCAAAACAGAGTCTGGCTCAGGTCTTACACGGGCGGCCTGCCAGAGCTAGTCCGCTCTGGCAGTCTCCATGCATAGTTGCAACGCTGGCGAGATCCTACCGCGACTTCTCCCTCGACTACGGCCAAGTGCAAGACCACCCGGGAGAAGAAGGTCATTCCTCAAACGTCGAACTCCAACATGGCCTCCACCAGTACGCTTTGCCGCATCAGCCCGCCGCAAACCCGTTTCTGCAGCACGCCCCTCCCCACCATCACCAGCTGCACCACCAGCATGGCGCCCATCACCACCTCGTCCACGTCTCCTCCACCCCCGAAGCGCACCCCAATCTGTACCAGGCCTATCCCATCCGCCCCATGCCGCCGCAGCCGCAGCAGCAGCAGCCTCCGTCGCCCTACTCTGCCGCCGCCCTAGACCCGTACGCCCCTCGCGGCCGCAAGCGCAGCCGTCCGCGCGACGATCTGCAGCTGGATCTCCAAGGCCTCCATGCCCTGCACCCCGAGGACGCGCCCCAGGACGTGCCAATGTCGGCCCTCACCCCTCACGGCCATCACGCCCACTACTACACGCCGCAGCCTGCCCACCAGCAGCCGCCCGCCCAGCACCATCACCACCGGCTGCCCAACACCGCGCCGCCGCACAAGCTGCATCGCGGCAGCTACGGCAGCGACCAATCGCCGCCCTCGACCTCGCACGGCCCGCCCAGCGTCGTCGGGCAGGAGGGAATGCCGCCGCCCGCCCCGCGACCGCGCGGTCCCAAGCTGAAGTTCACTCCGGAGGACGACTCGCTTCTCGTGGAGCTGAAGGAGAAGAAGAACCTCACTTGGAAGCAAATTGCCGAGTTCTTCCCCGGAAGGAGCTCTGGGACCCTACAGGTGCGGTACTGCACCAAGCTCAAGGCCAAGACCACGGTTTGGACCGACGATATGGTATGTGCTTTTCCCTATCGCTTGTACCCCGGATGAGGCTGGGATTAAGCAATTATTCCATGCCTCGGCTCTGGCGGGAGAAGCCAAACGCTTTGCGAACAAAGGTGCTAACGCGAATACCCGCTCTGCAGGTCCAAAAACTTCGCAACGCCATACAGGAGTACGAGAACGACAGATGGCGCATCATCTCCGCGAAAGTCGGCAGCGGGTTTTCGCCAGCAGCATGTCGCGATAAGGCGGCAGAACTCGACGGCGCAATTCCCGCCCCCGAAGAAGATCCCGAACCGTTGCCGCACGACACGGACGAGGGCGGCGCCGGCAGTAGTTTCGCCCAAGAGATGGTCAGCATGGCCGGCGGAAGCGATCCTACAGTAGCATTCCAGTAGGAATGAGAGCGTGAGGACGAGAAAGAGCAGAAACAAATGTCAAGCCGCCGAGCCCGAACGATGGACCACTCTGGCGTTTCCTCCCAAAGCTATACACCCCCAACAAACTAAATTTCCTATGTCGTTTCATTTGTCTCCCGGGCTCTGCGTCATCAAGCCTCTCGCTCACCTGCACCCTTCGATGTTTGTATTTTTGCATGGCAGCTTCTCCCTCATGGCTTTTCATTCCTCTTCGCAGATATATATTTCTCCCACTTCTACGATACCCCTTCAGTCAGTACATTACTCGGCGGGGCACAGGCGGCGTCATCTGTCTAACACGTTTCCTTTTTGCCAAGCGGCACACATCATCACTAATCGCATAGCGTGGGGATTTGGAGTTGGAAGCACACAAATTGGCGGACCTCACGGAGACACACGCACGCACGCAGTTTCTCTATGGGGACGGGACACGATGAGGATAGATTGGACATCTCTGACTTTTTTTTCTTTTTTTCCTTGGATGACAACGAGTAGATGACAGGGTAGAAACATCTTTAATTCCTCTTTTCCTTTATCTTCATCCATTACATTCTTTCCTTTCATTCACTCCTTTACCATAGCTAGCACCGTCAGAAAAGAAACAAAAACCCATACCCCCCACACGGCTCATTATTTTTCGCATACCCTGCTTCACTTGTTCACTTTTCGCACTGGTCGGAGCAAAAAAAGAAAATTTTAACAGTTGAGTCAGGCATTCTCCTGTCCTTGAAGCATTCTCTGTTTTCTTGGGTGGGGGTTTTTTTTTCCAACGCGACATGGCTATTCCAAGCAGCATGCGAACACTCGTCTTCGCTTGTCGCGTATATCTCGCTCGGGATGAACCGAGGTCGATAATAAGATAGGAGAGCGAAGGTTGGACAAGCGAGTACGGCAAGGTCGGCAGGGCAGGGCAAGATGGGTGCAGCAAGCAAGCGAAAAGGGAGCGAGCAGAATGGTCGCGATTTGCGCGGAGAGAGGGTGGTCAAAGCACAAGAAACGGCAATGGTCCGGGATTTACCAATACTTTGTTCGTCTAAGGGAGGCCGCTCCCCCTCGGAGCGCATGAAAACGCCCACGCCAATGGAGCAACAATCATCATTGGAAGCGCAACCTTTTTGCTCCTTGAGGATCTCGTAAGCGAAGAAACAAAAAGCGTTGCGTGTGTGGCGCGTGTATTTCGGTGGTGGAAGCATGGGCATCGCCGTATCCTGAATCATGGGTCCTCTAAACTTGGATTCGATGCCTTCTCCCCCCTCTACAACGCCGTCTATTCGCGCGTACAGACCGCGGGCCTCGCGGGAGGCAGCCGGGCGCGCCGGTCATCGCTTGCTTCGCTTCGGAAAGTTCCCCAGATCTCTTGATATAGGAGCGGCGCTGCCTACCCCCTTTAGACATATATCAATATTCTTGGCACGGCCGCCGGGCAGGCGATCTGCCACGGGCTGGTACATGCAAGTTGCTATAGAGAGGCGAGCTTATTTCGGATCGCCAGAGCACATCTGTCCATCGGATTTGCGTTAGGCAGGCAGCACGGCTCGTCTGGTTGGGTTTGTCGACGGCCGAGGAAGGAGGTCCAGAAAAGCGGGTTCGGCAACTGCCAGGAGAACCGTGATTTTCCACATACGACGTCGACATTTCTATTTTTTGAGGCGTGTGTTGTCTTTTCAATAGCCGCCGTCCGTTGGCAAGCATTCGGTCCGCTCATGGGCGCCGGCGCCGGCGCCGGCGACGACCGACCGACCGACAGACCGGCGGGGCAATCATCGCCTCATCTGCCCGGTTCGTTGCCGTCTTTCCGTTGCTCCCATTACAGCTTGCAACATGTTGGGTCGGCGTGTGTGGCGTCAGGCCGGCCGCCTTCAGTCAGGGGCGCGGCAAAAGTGGGCCGCCCACCTCACTATTGCCGCTTTCGGCGCGGCCGTTAGGACGGCCGCCCCAGCCAGGCCACTCTAAATGGCTCCGTAGACGCGCGCCATCGACCGAGGACCCTTTTTGCTCAAAATCGTTTCTATTTTTCGCCCTTTTCCCCCGACTCGAGCCCAATACACGGCACGGCGTGGGCACCAGCCATGATTACTACGTACACTCTTGCCAAGGCGAACCTACCGGCCGGCGGCCGGCCGGTACGTGCACAATCTAGGAGTGAGACCTGGAGGATCCACATGCGATGCTTCAGACTCAGGAACAGTCATAGCGCCAGGCACGCTTTCTGCAACAATCGCACGCAGCGCCAACGAGGGGCGGCGAGTCGCATGCAAGATGGCATACAACAATACATGGAAAAGAAAGCAAAGAGTCGGATGAGGAGCGTACGTGTTGGTTCTTTCTGCGCTGCGCTGCGCTGCGCTGCGCTGCGTATACGATGGACGATGTCACGGTGAATCGTGCGCCTCATGCAACATGCTCCCTCGCGTTTGCCTATACAGGATAAACAGACGAGAAGCGCAGCGGCCGGAGGCGCAGCGGGGCGGGCGTGGCGGCGGGGATCATTGGAGACAATCACGGAGGAGCAGCAAAGGAGTGGCTTGACTTGGGTGCACGGGGCAGACCACGTAAGATAGCGCCGGGCTCCGGATTACAGCTCAGCTCTACACGCACGCACGGCGGAGCTGCGAATAATTACATTCTTATGCGTCCGCCTAGTTTGGCTGCGAGCGGACGAGAGGCAGAGCACCAAGCCCAGGACGCGGACGTGGACCTCGGAGCAAGGCAGGCCAAAAAAGAAAAGCGTAAAGAGACGGGCAACGAAGGGCGCCAGAAGCCTCGCGCCCCCTGCTTGCAAATGCTCCGTCACTCATTCGCTCGCGCAGCAGAGAAGGCCTGACTGCCTGACGGACGGGCTGGCCGATGGACGAACTCACAGGCGGCCTAGACGCAACATGCAACACCATCACCTCGCGTCCCCCCAGCGCGTAGCGTGTGTTTGCTGCGGGCCCCGTGTTCTCGACCTTTTGTTTTGTTTTCTGTTCCTCCTCATTCGCCGCGCGGGCAGACGCACATCTTGATTTCCTGCCTGTCCGCCCGCCATCCCGCCCACTTTTAGCCACAATGAGCCCAACGCTGCCCACCGGCCAGCTGACTCGTCGCCCCGCCATGCTCCAGACGTTGACACGCTTTGGCTCGGTGCATCAGCAAGCAAGCAAGCAAGCACCTGCGTGCCTGTTTAGCCATCTTGCGCTGCGTTGCGCTCACCCGCATATGCGCCCCGACACCTCGCCATCTTGCGGAAAGGGGGGGCCGGGGAGTGTGGCTGTTGGAGCTGCTGCTGCAGGGCGGCAGTGTGTTGGCGGTCCGCCGGCGCCAGGAGCCGTTGGATGGAGAAGCCGGATTGACGGGCGGGCGCCAGCAAACCCAAAAGGAGGCCCCCGCCCAACGGTGTGGAACACGGCATTCGCGTCGAACTGCCGTGTGCATGGGTCCGGATACCCAATGACAGCAAAGACAAGCAGCAGTGAGAAAGAGAGAGAGAGACCGAGAATAAAAAAGAGAGCAGACCAGGCGCAAAAGGCAAAAGACAGTAGGGATTGGCGCACGAGAGCGGCAGCTACCACACACGCACCTGCATGCGCACCTGCACGCACACTCGGTTCCTGTCGGTCTCTCTTCTCTCCTCAATGC
>JAFISB010000051.1:0-117500 GCA_022560015.1 Diplodia mutila | reverse complement strand
TTGGACTTCTCCCCGACCCTACCGTTCCGGTGCAGCGGTTTGGAACGTTGGCGCAGTGGAGCCATGCAACCTCCGGCTCACTGTCTCTCGTAGCAGCAGGGATCGAAGGGCAGCACACTCACTGTCAACTAGACGACGCCCTTGCAATACAAGGATGGCGAGCTGCGGAGCTTGCTTCGCCTCTCCGCTCGCGAAACACTGGGCGCGATCCAACACCGTGGTCTGCCCGGGCAGTGATGGCTTCTTTCTGAGCCAGAAAATACCTCACTGAATTGCTGGCACTCGCACAACGTTTGAAGATCGATGCCTATCCCTAGGTGGCTGTGAATGTGCCGTGCGTCTGGTGATCCGCTTAGATGCACAGCTGCCTGCCTCCATGGACTTCGGCTTTCCCTTCCGATCTCATTTTGCCCATGTCCAGCATTTCTCATTGCATGCATGCAGGAGCAAGCACACTGGTCTGCATATCCATATGAGGCATCCGGCGCCGTGTCAGTCTTGCAGACAGAGTTGTCACCTCCGAGCCCTGAGGTGATGCAGCGGTAATCAGGGCTTCCAGTAAGTCAATTCAATCAAACCAAGCTTTTTCAAGTAGCAGATTGCAAGTAATTTGGTGACGGATTGACTTGCCAAGGCTGAGGGTCCTTTCAAATTGGTTTGTTTGCAATTTACCCAGGTAATTGGGTCACGATCCTGGCCCTGTGGGTCACGATCCTTGGCGTGGTGTTGAGGCTCTTCTTGCTCCAATAGGCTTAGTGCGGCTCAAAATGAGGCTTAAAATGAGGCTCAACCTCGCCGCCGCCGCCGCCGCCGCCTGGGGGTCACGATCCTTGGCATAGTATTGAGGCTCATTCGCCGGGTGTTACGGTAAGCGGAGGTAAGGCTTAGATTCGCCTAGAGGGCCCTCCTAGAGGCCTTCTGGGCCTCCTTTAAGGCCTCGTAGGGCCTGTTTAGTGCGCTTTATATATAAAATTAGCGGGTAGCTATACCGACCTCGCCGCCGCGGATCTAGAGGTCCTTATAGACGTGTTTTTCTAGCCTTACTCGAGTTTAATAACCCCCCGCTCCGCCTAGATCCTTATATATAGCTCCGCTTTAATAGTATTAAGCTGAAGGCTTATCCTATCGCCCGTAAACATCCTGCTAGCGCGGCTAAATAGCCTCTCGCAGTTATCTAACATGCTAGAAGTCGCTAGAAGATCTAGCGCAAGCCTTAATAGTATAGAATACTCGCCTTTATTATCCGTCTACTACTTTATAGGTCCTTTAGGCGGTAATCGATCGATCGCTAGTGTTACGTAGTAGCGCTCGTACTCGTCGGTAGCCTAGCTAGCCCGCCCGCGGCGTCGAAGGTATCGCTTAAACGGTAAGAGGTCCTTTAAATCGTTTAATGCCTCTAAATCTAAGTCTAAGAGGGGCGGAGGAAGCGGATAAGAGTCGCGGAAGGCTATCTACTTATCTAAGTAGTTGTTCCTCGCCTATTATAAGGTTAGCGACGTTCGCTATAGTGTTAAGGACCTCTTATATGCGCAATCTACTCCGGCTAGCCTGCCCACTTATCTTTAAAGAATATCCACTTAAATAACGGGTGTAGAACTACCGCGAGGGCGTAGATAGGCGTCGAATCTATATAGCCGTAGTAGGTACGCATCTTACGATAAGTAAGCTTAATGCCGACGCGAAAGCGATTATCTACTAGGCGGTTAGTAACCTCCTCGCGCGCGCTCTAGCGCTCTAGATAATCGAGGATCTAGTCTATAGTAGTAAGAACCTCCTAGAGGGTACTATAAGAGCCGTCCTCGCGGCCGAGGCCCTCTATGCGCTTAGTCGTAGTTATTAGAGGGGTAAGAACCTCTAGATAAAGCTTAAGCGTCCGCTAATCGTCGCTAGTAAGCGCGTCCTCTACTATATCGGGGTATTCGATCGCTATAAGGGTTATCGCGTCCTTTAATAGTAGCGCGCGCTCGATTATATAGTAGGTCGCGTTCTACCGGATCTCGTAGTCCTTAACGAGAGAGTATAAGTAGATCTTATCGTTACGAACCTTACTAGGCGCAAGCTACTACTTCGCTTTAAAGGACGCTCGTCGCTAAGGTAAGCTATTAATCCACACGACGATCTTACGTAGGCGTTTAATAAGAGACGTCGTTTACTAGTGCTCTAGATCGAATATACCGCTAAACGCTTAGATAACGTCTTAAACCTCGCTTACCGCGTTAAAGAGGATTAGTAAGGCCTTAGCGACGAGGTTAAGGATATACTCGGCGTAGCGAACGCGTCGCTTATGGGCGACGAAGCCTTAGTTACCTTATAGTAGCGCGATCGCTACGTCGTTGTTAGTTGCGCTATCGGTAATAAAGAAGCCTAGGCGCTCTCTAGTAATTTAGTACTCCTTTATAACGTCCTCGAGGAGTCTAGCGATATTAGGGCTAGTATAAGGGCCGTTAAAGGTTTAAAGCGTAAGAGGAATCGCTCGGCGGATGCTAAACGCGTTAAGATAGTAAGCGAAGATCGCGAAGGCGTTATAAACGGATCTACGAGAGCTCTAGCCGTTAAATAAGAGGTAAATACGGGTCTTCGTAGAGCTAAGAGCCTCTTTAACGTCCTTCTTATAGGTATAAAATAGGCCTAGTACCTATTTACGAACGGTTATCGAGGATCGAGGGAAGGTATTACTAATAACGGGACTAAGTATAGTAAATAGCTGCTTTAGATACTCGCTCGTTGCTACGAGGAAGCTAGTGTTGTATAATACTACCTAGATAATAAAGCGACGCCGCTACTCCTCTACTATACGAGGGGTAACGAAGTTTAAACGGTTTGTTTACTAGAAGATCTGCTCTCGTATACCTACTAGCCCGATGCGGTACTTCTCGCGGAGGTGTCTAATCGCGTTAGTAGTTAAATCTTAAACCTTAAAGACGTGGGTGTAGAGGTTACCCAGCCTATTACCTAGATAACTTATTAGTAAGGCGGAAGAACGCGCCTTAAAGGTTACCTATAGGTCTTATAAATCTAATAAAGCTTGCCCTAGTTATCGGAGTAGATGGCAGGGGGTCGATCCGGATCAATGGATCGGCGGCTGACCCTGAATCACGATGCGTGCATCTGGGTCCAATGATGGTAGAAGTGTGTATGATAATGATCCCGATCCGTCGTGGATCGCGGTCTATAATCTATGGAAGTAGGCCTCTGGCTCCTGCCTCAGGCCGCAACCCGTTCCTTCCCCAGAACTCCTTCCTCATCGTGACAGTAGAGGTGTCTATACTAGTAGATAAAGAAGAAGACGCGATTCCTATCGCGCTCGGCGAGCGTAAGCCTAGAGGGTAGGTTATAGAGCTCTAGATTCTCTAACGGGCTATTTAAAACGGTCGAGGTAAAGGAGGAGGACGTAAGAAGATTAGGACGACGAGGTTTTAGGGTAGCGATCGCGTTAGAGGAGGTATCTAGAGTGGCGGCGGCGGGCGCGGCGGGCGCGACGAGCGCGGCGGGCGCGGCGGTAGCGGCGGTAGAGAAATCGGGTAAGGAGTCGCGATCGACCTCGCGGCGGGCGCGCTTGCGAGCCCTTCTAGTTATTCTTCTATTATTCGATCGCGTCGGTATAGTAGGAGGTTTAGAAGGACCTTCGCCTGCGTCGGCTATAGGTAGGTTAGCGAGGGGGGTAAAACGGTTAGCGGCCGCGTTGCGCGTCGCGCTGCGAAGCAGGCGGCTAGAGGGAGGTGTTATATTAATAAACGCGTCGGCGCGACGTGGCGAGCGCCTAGTAGGGGTAGTAGGCTTAAAAGCGCGAGCTTTACCCTTTCGCTTACTAGGTACGGGCTAGAAGTAGTTGTTTATAGTAAATTAAAGGCCGATAATAGCTTAGAGATCGTTCTAATAGTTTAAAGGTAGTCTTAAGCGACGTTGGGTTAGTTTATATAGTCTCTAGTAAAACGCGATTATAACACCGACCTTCGCTATTAGCGTAAAAACTATAACTACGCGCGATGCGGCTAGCAATTTTTCCCCTATATCGGAACCGCATAACGTAATGTTCTAGTCGCTTAGATTAATAAAAACGGGTGGTGTAGTGTAACGGTGTTAACGTAGGAGAGGTGCGGAAGATAAAGAGGCTAGAAACGGAGTTTATTAGGGTACCCTTAGATCCGCGCGGGCCGCGCGGACGCTAGCTATAAGCGGCTAGCGTTCGCTCGGATAGGCTTAGCTTAGTCTTAAGAAACTTAATACTATGCCGATCTACGTTACGATTCTAACCGCTATCCGTGTCTCGATCGTTCTATTTATAAAAGCAAGTAATTCGACGTAGTTTCTCGACGGAAAATTACTCTCCGTAGCCTAATAAGGCCGCCTATTACTCTTACGGTGTGTTTTACTACTAGATTAATTAAATGAATTGTCTATTTTTGGGGACGAAATTAGTTTGCCAATTCAGCTACTAAATTGGGTAAGCTAAACGAAAACACGGTTTAGAGTTTAAAATTAGTTTAGATTAACTAATTCTTAGATTAACTGGGAGCCCTAGCGGTAATAGGGGGGATATTCCCTTCTTTATTTTTTTTTTTTTAGTTTTTTTAGCCTTTGCAGTAAACCTGTTTTAACGTCGGGACGTCTCGCGCAGATACTATAATTTTAAAGCTAACTAAGGAAAATTTATGCTAAGAACCCTCTATTTACCGTCGTACTTCTATAGATATGCGAAGAACGAAGTTAGCAAGTCGAGTAGAAATTAAAAATATAAAGAATGCGGTAATTAAGATATATAATAAGTAACTGTAGGTGAACTCTCGTAGACGAATCGTTAATAATCTATCTTTAAGGGTGTTATATTATTTATACTAGCTAGTGGCTATATTATATGCAGAGCTAATGTCTAAATATCTCCTTATATAGCTATCGGGCCTAAGGGGACACGATAAGTCTCTAGGGGTCTAGATATTCCTTTATTAGCCTATCTCTTAATAAAAAAGATGTCGGTTTGCTACGGCGTCTTTTCTTGTCGAAACGAAAGAGAATACTAGCATCCGGTAATTAGTATAATTTACTATAAGTTTCTACTCGACACGAAAGTGTAGGAAGCGTAGGCGATAGAATAGTAATAAGGGAATACTTAATATAGTAAGCTTATTACATGCTAGGAGGAGCGTATTAACTGCAGGCTAGGAAACCTCGGGGAAGATAGTGGCCGGTCTATTACCTAACTCTTAAATTAATTGCCGCATTATAAAGTGCAGGTTCGACTATATAGGTATTTAGTAGAAGTATAATCTGCATTATAAAGTACTAAAACGATTCGCTAGCTATAGGAAGGAGCTATTTATATTTTATTTAGCCTAATCGGCTAGGCCTAGAGTTGTAGTAGTCTTTAGCAAATTTGGCCACCCGAAAACAACTTAAGTTAGAGGCAAACCGATTAAACGGTAACGGCTAATATAATAGAGAATATTATTAGACTATCGGATTTAACAACAGCGGTTAATAAGTAGAGAATTATATTATATACGCCTTACTAGAGCCTATAAATTCTAAGCATAGCCGATAGCTATGATTTATTTATTTCGAATAATAAATTATCCGTATAAAGCAAGGCACATATATTCGAAGACTACTTAAGGAGCTCTTATAACTAGGGCTCCCAGTCAATCTGAAAATTAATCAATCTAACCCAATTTCAAATTTCAAACCGTATTTTTATTTTATTTACTCAATTTATTCACCCGGTTTGTAAGTCAATTTCACAATTTAAAACCAATTTACTAGTAAATTGCCAATTCAAGTAAATCAAATCGTGACCCAATCTGACATTTTAAAAAGCTTGAATTGATTGAATTGACTTACTGGAAGCCCTGCTTACAACCAGGGATAAAACGTGTCGCCAGGCCATAGAAGTTGCATATACCTTCAAGTAGCAAATCTTGTCTACGCCTCCATTTATCGCAGTTGCTTCTATAAACAACACAGCATATACTCGGTGAAATTAAGACTAAAGAGGCAACCGATTACGATTAGCTCTTCGCTATACGTTTCCTACTAACCGTGGAAGTTTCTACGTAGTCCTCTTCTCCCCTCCGATTCGTCTGATGCTCGAGAGGGTGGTAAAATGAAGATACTCGATAGAAACCCTCTGTCTAGATTACATAATACCTATAACGTCTTTCACAGTCTTATGAACGATAACAAAGTTCTAAACAGAAGACGAATGTTGCGAAAACAAGATGCGTTAAAATGCACACCATAGGAGGAAAAGGTAAGTGTCAACCCCATACCATACTAGATGTGGATATCTACATACCGAATTATAGGAAAAGCAAACCATGTAGCGCGCCCAACCAATGCTGATCAACTTCCCAATTTTGTCCAACCTCTTTTATATATTGACAATGGAATACCCCTCCCTTCCGCTTGTATGTGTTTCTAAACCTCGGCTTGACGAAGTAAGGGGGCCTCACTTTTCCTCAGTTTCTTACATGCCTCGATCCAAGGTTCCATAGCCGGCTCTCCCTTGGCGAGGGCTTTCCCCATCCCCGTTCTGGATACCGTTTGCATGATCGATGCTCTCAAAGCCCATTTCAGCCCCGGGCATGAGAACCTCGCGTGCGTCTTCGGCATCCTCCTCGACACGTTCGCGGTGTATCAGCTTGCTTTTCCAGGTAACAAAGGTTACAAGGGCTAAGCCAATAAAGAATGCAACGCTCAAGAGCATGATGTTTACAGGGATGGGGTTGTTGTGGAAGACACGATGAGTAAGGGCATCAAGGCCGGACTGAAGGAAATTAAGGAGGCCGGCCAAGCAGATGATCAAGCCGTACACTTTTCCGAAGGTGGCGAAACCAAACACTTTGGCGGCATAGTCTCTATGGAGATGAGTCAGATTTCAGTCTCTGAGGTGGCTGCAGGCAAGCATAGGTTCTGGTTTGGACGGAGAGTACTTACGAGACTGCGGTGTAATAGAACGGGCGGTACACCACGAAGAGGCAGATGTTGGCATATGCCGCCCATAGTTGAGGGATCACGCCGAGAATACCGATGGTGGTGGCGAAGGCCACTAGCAGGGCCAGCACGAACGGTGTGCTGGTGTTATCAAGCACAAGTCCGATGAAGGGGACGCTGACGACACCACCAAGGGGCAATGCGACATCGAAAAAAGAATTGACCTTCACCGCCTCGTGATAATCTCCTAAAAGATACTCGTACTGCGATCGAATGGTTGCGACAAAGTAGTTGATGCGTGTCATCTGGACGATGGTGAAGAGTGTGATGAGAATGAACCAAGGAGTCAGGATCTGCTGCGCAGCCGTCTTTCCGTGGAGCGCTCCCCAAACACCACTGTTTTCTTTTTTCTTCTCTTCCTCTTCGGCCCGCGTTGTAGTGTCTTTTCCGTCCAACAGCGCGGTGATCTCGCTGGCAAGACTCTCTCGACGAGCGCGCCGATCATTGCGCAGCCTATGAATGATTGATTCCTCCTGGATGTCTTCGTCCGAGTCATGGTAGTCAGTCGTGGCGTCATCGGCGCGGCTAGCAAGTTCTCCCACGGTCTCATAAGACTTGCTGGGCATGAGGGTCATCTGTACAATAAGAATATATACGGGCACGGCCAAGTAGATCAAGAAGAACTTCTTGAGGGTGAGGTCGCCACCGGTGGCTTGGTACAGCAGCCTGTAGAAGAGGAAGAGGGCTGACGAAGTATCGAAGGCGCCTGTGAGCAGGGCCAGAATGAGGCCCGAGTACCGAGGGAAGGTGTTGCTGAGCTGGAATGAAGAGATGAACACAAACGGGCCGCCCAAAGCCATGAAAAGATAGCCGGGAATGTATCCATCGAAGGAAACATCTGCGGCAAAGGCGAAGAAAAGAGCTCCGAGTGTTAGAAATACGACTCCGACTAGACCGCAGACGCGGGGACCGAAGCGGTCGAGGATAGTGCCGACGGGAAGAGCACAAACATTGGTCGAGACGGCGGCCACGGTGAACATGAAGTTGAGCCTGTTACACGGGAATTAGCATTCCACAGCGTTGGCGGGCCGCGCATCCGGAATAGTCACGTACCTCAGCTCCTGTTCATAGCATACCCTCGCGCCTTTGTCCAGCTCACTATCGGTACAGCGATCTCTGTATACGCCCTGAGCGATCAAGACAGGCTTGATTGCAGCATACCCAAAGACAATACCAGCAGCCAGCAAACAGTAGATGACGGCGGCGGAAACCTGCACTGCGGCAACAGTCAGCTCCATCGCCCGGGACCCGGATGTGCGAACTCACATATGCGCTTGGCCTTGGACACTTCGAAGGCCGGAAGCAGCTCCTCCTGGGCAGCGGGGCCCCATGCGCCTGCTTGGACTGGATTGAAACTGAGTTTGCGGCGCTCACTGCCAGAGGGCGAGACAGACCGGCTTCTCCAGGTATTTATGGCGTCCATTGACGAGACGCGCTGTATCATAGCCATGATGGGCGAGTCGTTGCTTGTGGTAGGCTTGGGCGGGGGAGAAGGCAGCCACGAGCGGGCGAAGGCGATGGAGGGAATCAGGTGCGGAGGCGCAGTTGCGATGCAAGACGTCAGAGATCAGCTTCCAGCTCGGGCCCAACAGATTGGCGGACTGGATCGGGAACTAGCCGCGGTCTGGTGACGAGGCGGGGCTGTCGCGCAAAGCTGGGGTAGACTGGTCAACGTCGCGGATCGGAGGGACGATTGGCGAATGACGACAGCGATCGCGGCGTGGTGAGTGGGAGGGGCAAGACATATACATAGGCAGCGGGCTGCGGGTCAGACGGGCGAAAAGTTGATTTCTTCACACACGACGCATCCGATGGAGGGGCGCGGCTGAGGGCTGGGGTGCCAGGTGCTGGGTCGCAGCCGCCTGATTTGCGGCCAAGACCGACGCCCATGCCCAATGCGGCAAGGAGCTTGGACTGCAGCCGGCAACGGTGGAGAATTTTAAAGCGGAGCCCTGCATCGCGCCAGGCCCCAGATCGCAAGCTTGCACGCTCAATTTTTCGTACCTGCACTGGGCCTGGCCCGGTCGTCGGCGGACACCACCGTCGAGCGCTCTCTTGCGTCGGCTGCCGCCCAGCTCGCCGCCATGCCATGCGACCGGAACGCCGATGTTTGAGGAGATAAAGGATGACGCAAGACATGGATGCTAGGTCGCATTCACGTGAGATAAGGCACCTCAACCACCGTTGCCGATTTTTCGCGCCGTTATTCGCTCCTTGCCAGTCCGCTGATAAGCCTGAAGCGGGTCTAGATCGACGACTTCTTTCCACACGTCCCAACACCTATCGTTGCTCAGGTGTCAAGCCTCAGCTGTATTTCTCGTCCACCTCCACAAGCATCGACATCGTTCGGGAGAGACGAAACATAGTAAAGATGGCCGAGTGATGGCGACGTTCCACGCATGTTACCTACGGCAACCGGCAGGCGGTAATGTCAGCGTGAGGGAAGTCGCCTTTTAAGAGCATGCTGATGTGCTCGTCTCATATGTGACCGCGGCTCGATGAGCCCAAGTGGGGTAAGAATGATGTGATGCGAGATCCTCCTCTTGACCACAACCTCACGGCAATTCAGTCAATGTGCCGAAAAGCAAGACTATAAAAAAAAATGAATCACTTTCGCGCCATCTTGTTGCCAATGCCGCCAGCGAACCACGGGACTTTGAAGCACCGCCATTTTGGAGGCTTCCACAATGAAGACTGACCCGGAGAAGCATGCATCTCAGGCTGTGGTGGAAGAGCCCGCCCCAACCTCCAACCCGGAGAGCGAGCAAGAAAGAGAGGGGCCATGGATCCGTTTCATGACCTGGATCCACTGGTATTCCAAGGACATGCCGAGCCTGGAAAAAACGCTGGTGTTGAAGCTCGACCTGATGATTCTCATCTTCGGCTGCTTATCATTCTTCACAAAGTACCTGGACCAGCAATCAATCACAAATGCTTACGTCTCGTGGGTCTTCTGTACGTCCGCTGCATCCAAAATGCTGATAGTCGACACGCAGAGGAATGAAGGAAGACCTCCACCTTCACGGCAACCAACTCAACTACATCACGATTGTGTTCTGGGCGTCTTACTGTACCTCCATGATCCCTGCATGCTACTACCTAACTCGCTATCCTGTCAACCTTGTCCTGCCCACTCTCGAGATCGGATGGGGTCTCGCAACCTTCGGCCTTGCCTGGGCTCAAACCGTTGATACGGTATACGCCATGCGCTTCCTAGTCGGCCTTTTCGAGAGCTGCAGCTTCACCGGCGTAATCTACGTCATCGGATCCTGGTACAAGCCTAGGGAAGTGGGCCGACGAGTAGCCCTCTTCTTCATCGCCAGCCCCTTGGGCACCATGTTCGCTGGATACCTGCAGGCAGCCGCCTACACCAATCTAAACGGCGCCCATGGGCTGTCCGGCTGGCGTTGGCTGTTCATCGTCGACGCCATCATCACCCTTCCCATCTCCGCACTGTAGGTTCTCGCATATTTCCGTCGGCCCCCAAGGCGCGCTACGTCGTAACCACACTAACGTCCGTCTCCCCTCCAGTGGCTTCCTCATCTTCCCAGACGTCCCCTCTCGTGCAAAACCCCGCCTCCTCACGCCGCGGGAACACACCTTCTCCCAACGGCGCCTCGTCGGGCTGACTGCGCCATCGCAGCTGCACGTCTCACGCGACATCTTCGCGCGCGTCTTCGGGCGGTGGCACTGGTACCTATTCGTGCTGCAGTGGACGCTCATGGACCAAAACTTCCAGCCCTATTCGACGCCCTTCAGCCTCTATCTCAAAGCCAAGTCACCCGCCATCTACTCCGTCGCCCGCGTCAACACGCTCCCGACGATCGCAACCGCTCTCTCCGTCGTCGCCGCCTTGTGCGCCGGCGCCGCCGCGGACCGGCTCGGCGGCCGCTTCTGGATTCCGACCGTGGCAGTGACAGTACCCGTCATCATCGGCGTCTCGCTGTTAGTGGCGTGGGACGTGGGCGAGACCGGTCGCGTCGCCGCCTTCGTTGTCTGCGGCTTCGAGGGTGCCGTCAGCCCACTAACCATGGGTTGGGCCACTGTGACTATGGCTGATGACGCCGAGGAGCGCGCCATCGTCACCGCGAGCATGAACGCCATTGGCCAGGCGATCGCCGCCTGGAGCCAGCTGCTGCAGTTCCCCGCTGTCGAGGCCCCCCATTTCGCCAAGGGGTTCGTGTCGGTCCTTGTAACGGCTGTGCTGCAGTTGTTTCTGGTGCCGGTCATTGCACTGCTTTGTGCGCGGGATAAGAGGAGGAAGGGACTGAAGTAGGTGCGTGAGCAAAAGTCTGTGTCAGTACATCCATCCAGCACGATATTAGTAGCGAAAAGAGACTTCATGTATAGCGAGGCTGTGTCGCAATTGAAACAGACCAAGAACTCCTTGTTTCCAAATTTTTTATAGTAGTCATTACATTAGGACATTCAATGTCGGTCAATGCGCGCTGAAAAGAAGACAGTAGGCGAAACGGAACATCAAAAAAGAAGAGAGGATAGACAGAAAACGAGGAAATGAAAGCAGAAAGAACGTGAATGCAGGCGCTCGACTCCTGAAAATGTAGGGCTCAGACAATCTTGTTGAGTGAGACAGGTGTTTCAAAGGTGTGCGGTCGCCCCGCGACGATTGCGTTGACATGTTGAGCGTGAAAGAAGTCATAACTCGTTTACGGCTCAGCCTTGGGAGGAGAAGCGTTGGCCTTCTTGTTCTTCATGAAGAGCGTAGGAAGGAGAACGGAGGAGGTAGTGAAAAGGATGCTTTTGTTGCATTGTCAGTCACTGTTTTGACGCGAGACGCCGAAGTAGCCGAGACTTACCAGAGTGCGATGCTTAGGCCCCAGATGGCCTTCGTCTCAAAGCAGTTGGTCTTGGTCGCACCTGCGAAGGCAGCCAGGTTCAGACCGGCGCCGCTCATGTTCAGGTTCGACTTGACCGACTGATAGTAGGTGTAGGCGTTCGAAGCTGTCACGGACTCGGAGGTGCTTTGAACGACGTAGCAATTAAGGAATGAGATGGGCTTGCCAAGGCAGACGGCGACGACGATGAATGCAATGAGCAAGAGGAAGTCGACGGCGGTCATGACCAAAAGACCGAGGTAGGCCTCAGACCAGAAGAAGGCAATGCTGATCAGGCAGTAAAGTGTGGCAATGCAGGTCTGATGTGGTCAGTCAGTATGACGAAGTTAAGGAAACGCGGCAAAGGTGGACTTACAACACTGAGAGTGCCGACAACCTCCTTTGGCGGCTCAATGCCGCTTGAGACGATGTCATTGACAAAGTTGGCAGCGACGCCGACTATGATGATCATGCTGACGACCTCCAAGATGCGGACCAGAGCAAAGGTCTTGCTGAGGGGAGCTGCACCGTAGGCAGGAACAGGCATTTTGGCTGAAGTGGTGGATTTTGAAGAAAATGGGACCAAGAAAAATACAGGGAATCGACTCCTGGAAGAGGGCGGACTGCTTTCAAAGCAATCACGAATAGAGAGAATGACTTGGGCCGAATGCAAGCAAAAGGACCGACTTAAGGAAACAGGAAATAGAGGAAAGGTAAGAAAGCGACGAAGAGACTGGTAGCTGGGATGATTTGATTGTTGGACTGGAGAGGCAGTGTCAGCAGCGAAGCATCGGCATCTTTTATACATAGGTTCAGCCCGAGGTGGTTCAACCCGCACTGGCCACTTCTATTCTTGCAGAGGCAGATAGAATCAACTGTAGAACAGCTGGTTTCAAGAGCAACCGACCAGACGCCCGTGGATCCAATGAGCGATCGTCAAGGCGATCCGCAGGTCGTTGACGACCCAAAGCGGAAAGGCGGGCGGATAGCGAGCGGGCGGCTATTCTGGCAGGCCTTGCAGGGCGCTCTGACCACGCAGCGCCGGCGACAGTCAACTACAGCCACTCGAGCGCGTGCGGCTCTGTCGCATCTGCCGCCGCTCAGCCACCTTCTTCAGAAACATGTGCGGATGTATCACAGTCGCTTCCGCTGGCGCGCCCATGGAGATCGCGCGGGGGATCTGACCACTGAAGGATCGGTCGACAGCCGCCAATATTGGAGGATGCGCTGGATGAATCGAGGATCCCCATCGCGTCACGCCCCACAAAGGCCGATCTGGACCTGGTGGTTGTGTGGGCAGCCGCTGGCCGAGTGCTGCGCCGCCCCCGAGTTGCCTTGCCGCTGGGCTGGCGCCGGGCCGAGGGGAGGCTTGCATCGGCAAAGAGCCGGCCGAGTCGAGCAAGCTGGCTGGTCGAGAGGTCGAGAGATGGGAGGTGGGAGGTCAGCTGGTTGCGTAGGGACGCGGACGCGGACGCGGACGCGGACCCGGCTGCACCTGGCGGAGAGGACGACACGCGACTGCCTAGTCTGCAAGGGGAGAGTGCAGCCGACAGAGCCGACGATAAGCTGGCTGCTGATTGCTGTGCCGGCGAACGGCTATGCTGCATGCTCTCCGAGCTGTCCCTCCACTCCCCGCCCGCCTCCCTCCTTTTCTGCGTGCTTCCCGACGTGCCTGTCAAGCTGCGACAAAGATGGTGTATCCACTCGACTACTTCCAGCACAGGCGTGATTGGTACGTAGCACTGCTCCCGAGCTTCCCCGGAGCTTTCCCCGCATTTCCGCAGAGCTCACAGACCCTGACCCTGACCCTGTCACCCCTCCAGCCGCCGCAAGCAGACCGAGCGCGCCTCCAAACTCGCAAGCCTGCCGGCAGAGTACCAGTCGCCGCTGCTGCCCTCGGAACGCTCCATCCTGCGCAAACCCATTCAGGCACTCGTGCAAGAAGTCCATGGCCATGTCACCAACCCCGTTGATGTCCTGCGCGCCTACGCCAAGGTCGCAGTTGCCGCCCAACACAAGACGAACTGTCTGACCGAGATCCTATTCCCCGACGCTGAGCAGTGGGTTGACAGGGGCGAGATCAACCTCCAAGGCCCACTTGCCGGCATCCCCGTTTCCCTCAAAGACTCCATTGCCGTCGGCGGCTTCGACGTGAGCGTCGGCTACTCGTCCAACACTGGCAAGCCCTACGAGAAAGACGGATCTATGGTCCGCATTCTCAAGGATGCTGGCGCAATCCCTTTCGTCAAGACCAATCTCCCCGTCACTCTCCTGTCCTTCGAGTCCACCAACGATGTCTGGGGTCGCACTACGAACCCCCACAATGACAAGTACTCGCCCGGCGGCTCGACGGGAGGAGAGTCCGCTCTGCTTGCCTTCGGTGGTAGCCGCATCGGCATTGGTTCCGACGTTGCAGGTTCCGTAAGAGCTCCCGCTCACTTTTCCGGCTGCTACTCGCTGCGCTGCTCCACCGGCCGTTGGCCGAAGATGGGCATGAACACCAGCATGCCGGGCCAGGAGGGCATTGCCAGCGTCTTCAGCCCCATGGCTCGCACCCTCGATGACCTGCACTACTTCACTGCCAGCTTCATCCGCATGAAGCCCTGGAGGTACGACCACTCCGTGCACCCCATTGAGTGGCGGCAAAACGTTACCGCAGAGTTCTTGGAGAAGAAGAAATATCGAGTTGGTGTGATGAGGACTGATGGTGAGTGACCTTTGATTACACATGTACTCGGTCGGTCTTGTCTGACTCTTCGCAAGGCGTTGTCGACCCCAGTCCCGCCTGTGCTCGCGCCCTGCAGCAGACTGCTGCAGCACTCAGCGCCGAAGGCCATGACGTCTTCGATGTGACGCCGCCGTCGCCCTACGAGGCGCTGAAGATCGCCTCACACCTGCTCAACTCGGACGGCTGCCGCACTTTCCTGTCTTTCTTCCGCACCGGTGAGTGGAACGACGCCGGTGCTGCCCAAATGGCCTTCTACGTGAACTTGCCCCGCCCGCTCAAGTACCTGCATTACTTGTGGGTCAAGTACGTCAAGCGTGATCCCATGTGGGCGGATCTTCTCTCTGGCTGGCATGAGAAGAGCGCATTTGAGCATTGGAAGCTAGTATCGAAGCGAGAGGCTTACAAAGCCAAGTGGCATGATTGGTGGGAACAAGAGGCGAAGATGGACGTCTTGCTGACGGTCCCAAATGCCACACCTGCCGTCCCTCACGATGGAATGAAGGAGGCAGTGAGTAGCTGCGGGTACACTTTCTTGTTCAACTTGGTAAGTTTGAGGATAATTTTGACTGCTATGATTCCTTGACTGACTTTTGATTGTCAAGCTTGACTACACCTGTGGTATCATCCCCGTCACGCACGTCGACCGCGTCCTCGATGTTTTGCCTGCCTCCTTTAATTTTAAGAAGCTCAACGGTATCGCGAAGGGCGCATACACTCACTATGATGCCGTCAAAATGGAAGGTCTGCCTGTTGGCGTGCAAGTCGTTGGCCAAAGGCTGGAGGAGGAGAAGGTCCTCGCTATTATGGAGCGAATAGAAGACGCTCTGGAGAAGAACGGACAGAAGTACCAGTTGCTGGATGTTGAATAGAACAAGGAGGTAGTATGAAGCATAGACCACAATCAAGTAATTCCCGTCCTACGCTTGTCCTTTTATCCACTTGGTGTTTCCATATGCAGTACAGACAGGTTTTTGCCTGAAAGCCGAAACGTCCCAGGTAAACAGTCCAGGGGTCTGCGAGCGTGAGAACACGTAGGGTTCCAATGCAATGCACTTACAACATGGGACCGAGAAGTGACGTCGGCAGTCATGATGTGCAGGGGCCGAATGCACGCTTGGTATTTCACCTCGCGCGGCCACTCGGGAGCTGCAAGCTGATGTCGCGTGTATGCGATGAAGCTGGCGCTTACAAAGACGTTGGGACTAGAAAGAGGAAGCGTTCTTCAGCCATACCTGCTGAGGGAGGGCCCGGTAATTCCGCAGAGGCGAACCGGGGTCTAGTCTCACAACTTGAATTGTTGGGCGCTCCCAGAAGCGGAAATTTGTAATTACCAACCATCCTGGAAGGCAGTTAACTTGCGTGATCCAGAACAACATGGTTTTTGAGCGTGGTGTTATCCAGCGACCCATCCTTATCATTGCTTTTTCAAGGAGGTGCCAGTGGATAAGCGAGAGCGGCCGGGGACGCTAAACTGATCTGGGCGAACGAAGCATGCGCTCAGATGTGACGCCCGCCGAGAGAGTCGCAGAAGATGCTTATTCGAAGTCCCTGGTCTGGACGGGTCCAGCAGCCCTTTCATCTGTGCGGGAAGGTTGAACCCCTGCACGTGGCAGCAACTCAGAAGCATCGCCGATGCAGAGCTTACTGCCGGCCCTTTCTACTGAGAAGACGCAGATTGTGACAGATGGCGGAGAGCAATAAAGCCCAAGGCGTATCATGTGGAATGTATGCGGGCTGAGAATCGGATGTGGAGCTGTGACTGCCGGGAGCTTGTGCAACCGCTGGCTCTCGGTGGGCCTGGTGCTTGATTGAGCGGGCAGAGCGGATGCAGGGTAGTTGCTAGAGAAGTAGGGCGGGGCCCGGCTTGCATGGTCTGTGATTGGCCAATTACCCATGGTAGCAGCGACTTGGGAACTGCGAAGTCGGGGAGAGTTCGGTGGTTTGTGATACTCGCAGGTGCGTTTCTTCGTTCGGCTGGCGCAGCGGGGGAGGGCGGGTGCAGCTGGAAGCACGCGCCCATGGGCCAACATCTGCCGGCATCAATAGCAATCGGCCTCACCGCCGTGGGTGGTGGGTGGTGGGTGGTGGGCGGAGCGGGCGCAGTGGTTAGTGAAGGAGCAGCCAAAACTACCTAGCGCCGCATGCCAACCCCGCGCCTTCTGGCCCGTGCGGCGCGCTGCCCCTCCTTGCGCTAACGTCATAGCAGGAACGCTTCCAAATACTGGCCATCCGATCGACACCCGTCTGTGGGTCAAGTAGAAATGCTGCGAAGCTCTCCCTGTTCCGGCCAAAGCAATCCTGAGCGGTTCCGGCTGGCGCTACGTATTTAAGCCTTGCCCAAGACCCTCCCGATAGCTCCAGCTCCTTAGTCCAATTCCTCCCTTCCATTGAACACCCATCCCTCTCGCCCGACGACCAATTAAACCACAATGACTACCTACCACGGCCACTGTGCTTGCGGTCAGACCAAGTGGGACGTCACCCTCGAGCAGGACCAGGCCTCGCACATCCTCTGGTACGCACCTGCCCGTCATCTTCACTGGACTGCCAATGGACTAACCTGACGGTAGCCATTGCGACACCTGCAAGTACCTGTCCGGCAGCGCCTTCACCCTCAACCAGATCGTCCCCAAGAGCGCCCTGAAGTTCACCGCTGGTGGCGACAACCTCAAGTCCTACACCTATACCGGCGAGTCGGGCAAGCCGGTGCACTGCTACTACTGCCCCAACTGCACCACCCACCCCTACCACCACCAAACCGCTCTCGGCGACAAGATCATCCTCCGCACCGGCCTTCTGGACGAGAGCAAGAGCTTCAAGCCCGCCGCCGAGATCTTCGGCAAGGCGAAGCTGGCTTGGGAGAAGGAGGTCGCTCAGACCTTCGAGACCCTGCCCCCTCAGTAAATTAAATTGCATTGACGTTGGGGAGCGTTTGGAGTTGTCTTGAAAGCGAGGTTGATATTGGGCACGGACGACGATGACGATAACTAAATGATCAATCAATCCAAACTCTTCACTGCTTGAAACACCCATCATCTTCAAACTCATAACCTTGATAATCTCATATGTTCCGGATCATGCATGTTATTGAACTATTTACAAAAATCGTGGTCTTTTCACGCCCGCTCACGAACTCTCCGGCTGGCTCAACGGCGGGAGCTTTCGGATGAAGTGCGTGGGGCACTCATAGCCGCCAGGGTTCTTGTCAAGATAGAGTTGGTGGTACGTCTCGGCATCGTACCACTCGCCCGCTGGCACAAGTTGTGTGACAATCTTGCCGTCCCACCACTCTTTGCTGGCACGTTCAGTGACGTCCTTGGCGATAGCTTCTTGCTCGGGAGAGTGGAAGAAGATGGCGCTACGGTATTGGGTCCCTTGATCGGGGCCTTGGTGGTTGAGCTGCGTCGGGTCATGGATGGTGTAGAAGTATTCGATGAGCTGTCTGTACGACACCTTCTCTGGGTCAAAGGTGACCTGCAGGGCTTCCGCGTCTGTTCACAGGCACCGACGTTAGCAGTTGTGTATCATGACCACGCGGAAACTCTCTGCTGGGGTGCTCACGGCCAGAGTCGCCTCCGCAAACCTGCCTGTAGTTAGGGTTCTTCGTATCGCCGCCGATATATCCGACGCGCGCATCGATGAGACCCTTGTTCGAGAAGGACTTGCGGTACGTGTGCTCAACACCCCAGAAGCAGCCGGCCGCTATCGTTGCCTTCTGGTGGTTTCCGCTAGCGACGCCGGTGGCGCCGTTTTCGACCGCGCGCAGCGGACCGGAGGAGAATGGGCGCATGAAGCGCGTGAAAAGACTGCCCATGGTGGTCATGGTCGTGTGAGCGCCCAAGACGGCGAGGACGAGAGCGAGGGCGGAGAAAAAGTAGAGGCGATTCGGGTTGAAGGGTTCGATCTGTTCAGGACCAGGAATGCGGAAGTGCTGTGGCGCGGGGCGGTGGCAGAGGAAGAAGCAGGAGCTTTCTTTTTATCATCAAGCTGACGCGAGTCATTCGCCTCCGATGAGCGCACCCCGCTCGGGATTGCGTCATTGATTATGGAATTGATGTCTGGACCCTCGTTAGCTCTTATTATTCCAAGCCTCCTGTCAGGCCTCGCAGTACGCAGATGGACGATGGCCGTTGTACCCGCTTTCGCTAAGATCCGCGTTGCCTGCAGCTGCATGCGGTTCAGCCACTGTCATGATTCATGCGACCTTCCCAATCCAGGCGCACACATCTATCCTTCCCATATTCTCTTCGCTTGCGCTCAAACTCGAGGCTTGACTACTCGCTTATGTCCTTTGCTTTGTTTCGGGCACTGAAGCTATGCCAAATCATTATCGGCCATGCGCTTACCCGTGCTGACACCGCCGCAGCTGCACCGCCTGCTGCTGAGCCTGGTGCTCGATGGCCCAGAATAATTACTCCCAACATCTGGACGAACGGACTGCCATAGATAAACCCACCAGGCAGTTCTGCTATCCATCAACAAGCAAGGGGCCTAGTGGGTAAGCAACCAAATCCCCTCCCTCTTCACCACCACGTCCATAACTGATACCGAATCCAGTCTAGTGGTTACGATTCTCGCTTTGGGAGCTTCATCCTCAACTGCGAGAGGTCCCGCGTTCGACTCGCGGCTGGGCCCGATTTTCTCTTTTGCTTCTTGCCCAAATGTTTGGGGTTTAAAGCAGTTACCGCGTTCCCAGTCTCGTAGTCCCCCGGCCCTTGTTCAAGTCCGAAAACAACTTCTCCGACATCTGTGATCTCTTTCTTTTGCACGCCCTTACAACTCTCAGGGACGGCTGCAGCGGTTTCTTCCACCAGATCTAGTAAGGATCTGAAGTGGTGATAGGCCGGGTCCTACGTTGCAGCTCACGATCACAAGCAAGGAAAGCAGAGAAAATAGAAAAATGAAAGCGACTTACTTTGTCCAGCGTCATCGACATTGAACGGATCCCCACAAGATCTTGTGGTCGGTTTAACTACCCAACGGGTCTATTTGAGCGGGGGGAAAGGAAGTGGACGCTGGGAAAAAGCGAAAGGAAACATTGGTATGTGGTACTTAAGCCGTTCTGTGTAGGGGAGACAAGGAAATGCGTCGAGTTCGTGGAATGAATGCAAACGTGACATTGACATTCGTTCAGGTCTAAATTTTGGAACCGTCGGATAGCCATGCGACTCAAATCTATCCTATGCACTCCGGACCCTTAGCACCTCATGATGGTGTATATTACAGAAGCAGACTAGTCATTCGTCATAGCTCATCATCGACCTCCATCTCGCCGTTGACGGCACCGTTTGCACCAGCGTTCTTGGGTAAGCAGGCCTCCTTGTCAATCATCTGCCTGGACACTGCAACGATGTTGTCCTCGATAAGCTGCTGGCCAACGTCCTCAATATCTGTGGAAGAAAAAGTAGTCAGAATAGCTCTGGGAGCAGCCACTAGAAGGAGGGACTTACGTTTCTTTGGATCCACCTTGCCAACGTATCTTGTCTTCAATTGATCCTTGGTGAGCTCCGTCTCTTCCTTGACCCTCTTCTCATAGCCTTCAGCCAGGCTGACCAACCGCTTGAGCTTGTCCACGTTCTTCTCGCCGTCCTGCTTGAAGTCGTCCATCTCCAATGCCTCCGTCCAGACGTGCTTGTGCAGGTTCATCAGCATGTTCTCCTCGAGACCCGTCTTCCTGTAGTTGATGCCTATGCTGTAGTAGTGCCTGTTCAGACCGTGGATTAGTGCCTGGATGGACGGCTTGTTGAGATGACCCAAGTTGGACGTGGTTTGGCGCGGCTCATGGCCCATCATAAGCGTCTGCGGGTTGATGAGGCGGAAAGCATCAATGACAACCTTGCCCTTCACGGACTGAATGGGGTCTACCACAACGGCGACGGCGCGAGGGGTGAGCTGCTCGAAAGACTGCTGCGTGTTGATATCGACGCTGGAGAGCCAGCAGCCGAAACCGGGATGCGAGTGGTACCAGCCAACGACAGTCTCTGGCCTGGGGTTTGCACCGCGTTAGAAAATCGTATGGGGGCGCCACGGAGGGATGGGTTCTTACCGTCCCGTTTGCCTCAGCATGTCCATCATCTTGGTCTGAAAGACGGGGTCCACGGCCTCGACACTGACACCGGTACCGCTCTGGGGCATGGCGAAGACGTCGACCACTCGCACGGTGTAGTCATCCACGAACTCTCCCAGCATCAAACCCATGACTTCCATCGGCACACCGGCGCGGCCGTGCCGCAGCATCTTGAGGAGGGCGAGGGACGAGATGTAGACGGTTTCCGAGTTGTCGATAAGGTTCGTGTCCTGCAGAAGGCGGCGGTTAGCTTGCTAGGCCCGGGGAGCAGTGCGCGCATGCCGAAGCCATGCTGCGGCGGCATACAAAGTACCAGTCCGCGTACCACCCGTCGGGGTACGGGAAAGGGTCCATCTTGCCGGAGCAGCAAAGGGAGTACGGGTGCAGCAGCGGGAGGAGGACGTACTTGAGCTGGGCCGGCATCTCTCATGCCCTGCGCAGCGGCGAGCATGCGGTTTAGGCGATCCATGCTGGGTGACGATGTATGTGGGGCGGGTTTACGGAAACAGGAAGGTCGGACAGGCGGTGGGGAGATTGCGGGCAGGAATCGGAGGCTGGCAGTGCGATGGAAGATGGACCAGCGCGGTGGGAGGGGAGGATGTTGGTGCTGCAGTGATGAGGCGCTGGAGCTCCGGCGGAGCTGGCGCTAGACGTAGGTAGCGGCGACGCGCGCATCGGAGCCCCGGCGAAACCTGCCCGCCGCCGCCGCTCACCGCTCGGGGCCCCGCGCGCCTCATTGGCTGCTTCTGCTCGCTCGCTCGCTCGCTCGCTCGCTCTCTGCGCGTACCTATAGAGCTTCCACCGGCGTCGTCGCCGTTTCCCACTGCTCTGTCGCCCCTCTCCTTCCCGTCCGCTACACCCACAGCCCCAGCCAGCCGCAACAATGGTGGGCGCCGGTGCTCCCCCGCTCGATGACTTCAACATCAACGGCAGCTCGCAGCCGAAGAAGGTCGCGTACTTCTACGACTCGGATGTGGGCAACTACGCCTATGTCGCCGGCCATCCCATGAAGCCGCACCGCATAAGGATGGCCCACAGCTTGATCATGAACTATGGTCTCTACAAGAAACTTGAAATCTACGTGCGTAGCCATTCCCCACCTGTGCCGTCTCAAACTGCCCCGAGCGTTTTCTAGCTGCAGCTGCGCCAATACACCATGGACACCTCACTGACGGCCGGTGCAGCGCGCGAAGCCCGCGTCCAAGTTCGAGATGACGCAGTTCCACACGGACGAGTATGTCGATTTCCTGCAGAAGGTCACCCCGGACAACATGGACAACTTTGCCAAGGAGCAGAGCAAATTCAACGTCGGCGACGACTGTCCTGTCTTTGATGGCCTATTTGAATACTGTGGTATCAGTGCGGGTGGCAGCATGGAGGGTGCCGCACGTCTCAACCGAGGAAAGTGCGACGTCGCTGTGAACTGGGCTGGTGGCCTCCACCACGCCAAGAAGAGCGAGGCCAGTGGATTCTGCTACGTCAACGGTATGTGTTCCCGTCATGGCGCCCTGGCGGGACCGGGCCATAGGCCGTGCTAACGCCGCTGTTTATCAGACATTGTCCTCGGTATCATCGAGCTCCTCCGTTTCAAGCAGCGTGTTCTGTACATCGATATCGACGTCCACCATGGTGACGGTGTCGAGGAAGCTTTCTACACAACTGACCGCGTCATGACCGTATCCTTCCACAAGTATGGCGAATACTTCCCTGGGACTGGGGAGCTGCGCGACATTGGTGTCGGCAACGGCAAGCATTACGCCGTCAACTTCCCACTGCGCGATGGCATTACCGACGAGACGTACAAGGGCATATTCGAGCCTGTTATCAAGGCTGTTATGGACTGGTACAGACCGGAGGCTGTTGTTCTGCAGTGTGGAGGTGATAGCTTGTCTGGCGATAGATTGGGAGCCTTCAATCTCAGTATGAGAGGACACGCAAACTGCGTCAAGTTCGTGAAGAGCTTCAATCTTCCGACTCTCGTCCTCGGCGGGGGCGGCTATACCATGCGCAATGTCGCGCGCACCTGGGCGTTCGAGACGGGCCAGCTCGTAGGGTCCGAGTTGGGGCCTCAGCTTCCATACAACGATTATTTCGATGTAAGTGGCCCCCACTATCAATTTTACTGTTTACCACTAACCTTCAGAAAGTATTTCGCTCCTGACTTCGAGCTCGACGTCCGCCCTTCGAACATGGACAATGCGAATTCGCCAGAATATCTTGATAAGATACGCATTCAAGTCATCGAGAACATCAAGCGCACTGCGTTTGCTCCATCGGTGCAGATGACGGATGTCCCACGGTCGCCGCTTATGGCCGGCATGGACGATGAGGCGGAAGATGAGATGAACGACCTGGACGAAGATGAGCACCCGGATGCCAGGTTCACCCAGCACCGTTGGGACAAGCGTGTGGAAAAGGATGGAGAACTCAGCGAGAGCGAAGACGAGGGCGAGAACGAGAAGCAGGGTGTGCGAAAGCAACCGGGCAGGAAGCGCAGGATGAACATCATGGACTACCAAAATGCGAACGCCGTGGACGGCGACGATACTCCCAGGCCCAGCAGCGCAAATGGTGCTGCAGCAAGCAACACCAGCGCTCCTGACACGGGGAAGTCTTCAAGGCGCGCGAGCCCCGCGGCGGCTGCTGAAGCAAGTGCTAGTCAGCCCGCCTCAACTTCTCAATCCCCGACCCCTGCTGCAGCTGAGTCAAGAGCGGCGCCGACGGGAGATGCTGATGGCGACGTTGACATGTCCAGCGCCCCCGAAGCTCCCGCTGCCGCCACCGAGGAAGTCGAGGCAACGGCAGCAGAAGAGCCTCCTACTGCTCTCACCCCTCCCGACTCCCCGCCGGCTGCACTAGTAGCGGATACTACGCCAGCGGCTGAAGTGACTTCTGCAGCAGCTGAGCCCGAAGAAGTGCAGCCTGAGCCCAAGGTCGAACCTGAGACTGAGCAGCCAGACACTGCTCCTGGCGGAAGCAGCCCCGTCCCGCAGCCCGGTACAACGGCCACTGCAGACACTACGGCCGAGGATATCGAGATGGACGATGCAGAGCCGGGTGTGCGAAAGGAGGAAGGTCTTAAGGAGAGGCAAGAAGAGGAGATCAAGGGTGAAGCTGCAATGAAGGCTGAAGCGGAGGCTGAGGCTTCTTGATTTTTTTCATTTGCAGAGTTGACAAAGTCTGACGGACAATGGGAGGGGAGTATGGGGTTGGGAGGACATGTGGTGGCGCTGGTATACCGGAATTCAGATGTTGAGATTGCCACTCGGCGTTTCGAGTATCTCCCGGCGGCGGCGTCTCTTATTTGGCAAATTTCGGATTAGGGTTTGAGAACGATACCATAATGGCGTTGGCAAAAAAAAGGGGGGGAGACTAGATGTCACGTTAGACATTCCCCAAGCCGGGCGTATTGGATCATTAGTGCTCTTGGTTCTGCCATTCAGAATTGTGGGCTTCTACAATAGGATCCATTCAACTCGTCGTTTTGTTCGGGTATAAACATGAAATCAGGAGTTGCGTAGCCAACATGATTGGAGAAACAGCGATTTTTGGCTCACTCGGCTAGCTAAACTGGCGGCACGGATATCACACGCTAACATATCTCCCGGCCCAGAGGTGCAACCGAGCGATGCCACTCTCCAACTCAGCACTCTTGTCCGCCCAGCCGCGCTCTGGGCCATATGTGATGCGCTTTGCGTGTCCCTTGACCTGGCGCAGCAACTCCGTCATGAGGGGGCTGTCCTTCTTCACGCCGGGGAAGCCGTCAAACTGCACCTCCTCGATACTGGGCACGCTGGGAAAGAGGTTGCGCAGCAGCCCACTGCAAAACGCGGTGAAGAAGTCGTCGCTGCGCCGGAACCCGCGAAAAATCTCGTCGCTGGCCGGGTCGCACTCGACGAAGATCTTGAGCGAGCGGGTCTCGCACAGATCCGCCAGCCCCAGCCGCTCCACGCCTTCGGGCGAGAGGTCCCAGCATTTCGGCAGCGGGCCCTGCCAGCCCGGTCCCAGGCGCAGCTCGAGCCGGGCGATGCTGTTCCGGTAGCGGGGCGGAAGGCGGGCAAGGAGCGGCTTCTTGGTGTGGAAGAAGCGGCCGTGCAGGGGGAAGAGGCGGAAGACGTTGGTGCCGTAGAAGACGCGGTAGGCCTCCTCGTGCATGCGGTGCGAGGTCAGGAACAGGGGCAGCATGCGCCGCAGTATGGTCCGGTAGTTCATCGGGTCCAGGTCGACGACGCCCGGCACGGTGAGGAGCAGCTCGTACACGCGCAGGCGGATCTCGGCGGGCAGGGAGAAGAAGGGGAAGGGCTCGGCCTCATTGTCGGTCGTGTCATCCGTGTCTTCGTCATCGTCGAAGTGCTGTGGCTTGGCGGTCTTCTTCGCGGGTGCATTGGCGCGGCGGCGGGTGGCGACAGTCGTGGTAGACGAGTATGCCTCGGTGTGGGCGCGTGCGAGGGCAGCGCGCCGAGTCGCCATTGTGAATGGATCGTGTGAAGAGGGCTATGTAGAGAGCGGGCGTGCGGCCGGCTCGCGCAATGGCTTGCCGACCTGAGTTCATGCATCCATCTTGAAGACGGTTGGTTAGGAGGGGGCGGTGGAAAGGCAAGGCAGGGTTGGATGTCGCGTGGACGAGGATGCGGCTTAAAGCGGACGGGCAGGGAAGGCGTAGTCAGCAGGCGGTGGCGGACGTGTGGACAACGGAGTTAAGTCATGTACCGCTTCAACGGGAGTCAACGGCTCACGGGATCAGAGCTGCTGCTTCTTGACAGCGGGAGGCATCTCTCTCCCCAGCTAATACAACGCCAGGCTCACGCTTGAACAAGACGCCCGCGAGGGTGCCTGCAAACGAGCAAGGTGTCAAATTTTCGTGGGTTTCAAATTTCAACTTTCTGAAGAGAAAAGAAGAGAGGGCGGAGAGGGCGACAGAGTTTTGAGGGCTGCGGCTGCGGGCGCTCGCTTAGGCCCGTCACGTGAGACAAGCGGCGGGTCGGCGGGTCGGCGTCTCGCGGCTTGGCGTCGGCTTTTGGTTGGCGGCTGGCGCCTTAAGGTAGGTAGGTTGGGGAATGTCGGAGCGCATTGCCCGGAACCAATGCTGGGGATGTCGCGGGGGAGTTGCAGCCCGTGGGGAAAGCAAACCTCATGGAAGGAATACGGATTCCGCCGCTGCTTTTATATCAGTCCAAATCCTGCCTCTCTCCTCACTTCCCCGCAGTCTGCTTCCGCATCACTCCAGTCACCAGCAACCATGGGCAAGCCAATCGTTCTCCACCTCGGCGATGACACCAAGTGGAACCATGAGCTCTACAAGCAGCTGCAGGACAAGTTTGAGATCCGCCGCAGCTACAGCATGAACCGTGCCGAGTTCAAACAAGCCCTGCAGAACAAGAAGTTCGGGGACTTTGTCGCCATGTACCGGCCTTTCTGGAACACGGGCGGCGAGATGGGCAACTGGGACGACGAGCTCATGTGAGTTGTTGCACGACAGCCGAATCGGGAAATTATTCCCGCCATACCTACTGCCCAACACCATCTGACATCGGCTGTAGCTCCCTCCTCCCCTCGTCCTGCAAAATCTATGCCTCCGCCGGCGCTGGATTCGACTGGGTCGACACGCAACGCCTTGCCAAGTCCGGCATCATCTACTGCAACGCCGCCGCAGCGTGCACCGAGTCCGTTGCCGACGCCGCCATTTGGCTGATCCTCTCCACCTTCCGCAAGTTCACCTGGTCGGCCCTCAGCGCGCGTTCGTGCGACCCGGAGCGCTTCAAGGATGCCAACCGCAACATCGCCGCCATCACCCACAATCCCAACGGCTTCTCGCTCGGCATCATCGGCCTGGGCAAGATCGGCTACCGCATTGCCCAGAAGGCCCACGGCGCCTTTGACATGAAGATCCTCTACAACGACATCCGCCAGCTGCCCTCGGACCTCGAGCGCGGCGTCGACGCCAAGTTCTACCCTAAGTTGGACGATATGCTGGCCGTGGCCGACGTCGTGCTCGTTGCCACCCCCTTCGGCGGCGACAAGATCCTGAACGCCTCCCAGTTCCGCGCCATGAAGAAGGGTGCCCGCCTGATCAACATCGCCCGTGGCAAACTCATCGACGAGGAGGCTCTTGTACAGGCGCTCGAGAGCGGCCACCTGGAGGCCGCCGGCCTGGACGTCCACTACGATGAGCCCAACGTCCACCCGAAGCTCGCCAAGGCGGAGAACGTTGAAGTGCTGAGCCACACCGCCGGCGCGAGCGTGGAGAGCCACATCGGCTTCGAGCGGCTGGGCATCGAGAACATCCTCGGCTTCTTCCAGACCGGCAAGGCGGTAACGCCAGTCAACTTGCACTTCTTCGACAGCAAGGCGAAGTTGTAAGTAACCAAGTCAACGAGGGCGTGGCGGGGGAGGATAGTCCTTTCTATATCGATACCAAACGGTTTACACAGTCAAAATGGCGGAGTATAGCATCTGCTTCATATGTTCTGACAATAAAATGGCATTCGAGTCTTTGTCCAATGTTTTAATTTAATGCTCGGCTTGGTGCGCCTTAAGGTCTCAACTCGCACTACATTGAATACTGCTCCTCCATGGTATGGTTGTGATCACTCCTGCACGATCAAGTATGCGCTTTTTTGCTCTGAAATGACGACAAAAAGAAGCTGCATGCACAAATGCTCAGCCTCACTGCTCCACTTGGTCACATGGAAAAATTTTGGTGTATGGGGATACTGCTATTCAAAATTGTGGTTGTAAGATGTCTTTATTCGTCTCGATTCTACGCACAGCGACCCTTTTTCTTTTTTGTGCCTCTGCGTAGAAAACGTTTTCTCTACGTTAAACAGCCATATCCTCGAAGTCACACTTGATTCGCCAGGAATGGCTCTATCGCACATTTTCAAGTCTCGTCGACCTACCCAATCTAATTCTTGTCCAACCGCACCGCAGCGTTGCTCTCAATGAAGTTCAGATCGACCTTGTGGCCGAGCAAATCTCTGATGTTGCTGACGCCATACTTGATCATAGTAGGTCGCTCCAAGCTCAGACCGAAACCGTAGACACGGAGGTCCTCGGGCAGGCCCATGGGCAGCAACATCTCGGGCCTGAACATGCCCGAGTTGCCGATCTCGACCCACTTGCCGAGGCCTTGGTGGTAGCCGAAGATTTCCATGGACGGCTCTGTGTAGGGGTTGTATGCAGGCTTGAAGCGCAGGTTGGTGATACCAATCTGTGCGAAGAAGGTCTCAAGGAACTTCTGCAGACCGCCAAGCGTCAGACCGAAGTCCGCGATGACACCCTCGATCTGATGGAACTCGGCCAAATGCGTCGCATCGACGGATTCGTTGCGGAAGACACGGTCGATGGAGAAGTAGCGTGCCGGGCGCGGGTCCTCGGCCAACCTGTGCAGCACCCAGGTGGAAATGGCGGTAGTGTGCGTACGGAGGACAAGCTTGAGGCACTCATCTTTGGCCCAGGGGTAGCGGTAGCCCACGGATCCGAAGGCACCGTCCTGGTGCACAGCCTTGATGTCGTTCCAATACTTCTCGTAGTCGCGGGGCTTGATCTTCTTTTCAGCGTCGGCATTGGCGTAAAGGTGGCGGCCGCCCTCTTCCATCTGGTTCATCTGCTGCTCAGCCACGGGGTCATCGCGAGGCGGGTCGGCAGATGCGGGGTCGGAAATGAAGAAGGTATCCTGCATATCGCGGGCAGGATGCTGCTGAGGGACGAAGAGAGCATCGAAGTTCCAGAAGCCGGAGTCAACGAAGCTGGGAGGTGCGTCAGTATAGCCAGAGGAATCCTCACTTTCGTAGTTGGACATACCGAGAGGTGGGCATCTCGACGAAGCCCTGGTTGAAGAAGATGTTCCTGAACTCAGCGCGCACCTTCATCAAGGGATGTAATGCGCCGGCATTCTGGGGAGCGCCGAGAGCGTTGAAGTTGTACGGCTTGAAGGCTGCGGTCTGCCACGAGCCGTCGAGAAGCATATCGGCAGTCAAGTCGGTATGCTCAACGGGCACCTCACGGGCGTACTTGGGGCCTTTCTCGATGGTGTAGGTGAAGACCTTTGTGGTAGTCACAAGTCTCCTTCTCTTCAGGTCGGCCAGCACCTTCGTGTCGGCGGTGGTGCCAGTCTCGACAACCTTCTGGAGGGTTGCGCGCGTGGTGTCCTGCACCTCGTCGACCAGCGGAATCAGCACGTCGCCGTCCTTCTTGATCCACTTGTTGCGGAAGGCGTTGCCTTGGCCGACCTTGACATCGGCGTTGGCTGCCAGGCCCTGTTTGCGCTTCTCAGTACTCAGTTGCCTCCAGCGGAACCCTCAGTCTTCACGTACGGGAAGATCCTTGATGGGAACCTTGCCGTTCCGCTTCACCACGTCCCACACCTTCCACTCGTGGCTGCCCTCGTCGGCTATGGTTTGACCCTCGGTCGTGAGCACGACCACCTCCGAGTCGGTGGTCTGGTACGTCACCATGGAGCGCGAGGCCAGGCGGTCCAGAGCAGCCTTCGCATCGACCTGCGAAAAGCCGGCCAAGTCCTTGTTCGAATAGAGGGTGGGCTTCTCGTTCAGCAGGTCAAGAACCAACTGGGTGGCATCGGTGTGCTGCGGCACCGGCACAGGGCCGCGTTGGCCGACCATTTTGGCTGAGGTTGAAGACTGCGGTGGACGAGGAGACGGGGTGTGCGTCTGCTCAAGCGGAGCGGGGCAATTGGGGTGGATGCGGCAGCGCAGGTGGGCGAGAGGTGTGTTTGGGCGGGCGATGAGTCGTAGCGCTGCGACATCCCACTTGGAGCGCACCCAGTCAGAATTTCTGCCACCGCCTTCCCGAGCTCCGGGCTCGCCGCACCTGCACTGCATCTCCACACTCCGCCATCAACCCCATCTGCGCCCAATTCGCCGCTGTCTCTGGGCAGCCTTGTTGCCACAATGGGCTTTTGGAAGAACCCGTTTTCCGCTTCTTCCTCACAACCACAGCAGGACACCGCCGATCCCGCACCACCACCACCACCACCAGCGCCCGGTGTTGCATCAGCGACCTCGCCGCCTATCCAAACCGCACCCGCACGCCCCACCCAATACGACAATGCGCGTCTGTCCACGCTTTTTGAGGTCCGCGTCAGTCTTGCAGGCACCATAGCCTTTCTTTCCGGCATCACTCTCGGAATGGCTCACGGCAGCCAATCTGCTAGCTTGCGCTACCGTGCCGAGAATGCGCACCGGCTCCCTACAGACGCCACGGGCTGGTACTTGTATCACAAAAGCAAAAACTACCATACAATGCTGGGCGGTGTGCGCGAAAGCTTGCGCATGGGTGTCAGGCTTTCCGTCTGGGTCAGCGGCTTCTTCATGTGCGAGGAGGCTATTGATCGTATCCGTGGACTGCGCGGCAGCAGAGGTGATTTTTGCAGCACTGTCGTGGCCGGCTTGGGCACAGCAGGTGCGTGGAGTCTGTGGAGTAAGTTGCCCCGACACTTCCCTAAGCTATGCGTCTTCTCTGACTGCTTTCTCAGATCGTTTCCCGCCGATTACGATTGCCCGTACCGCGAAGATGGGTTTAGCAGTCGGACTGGGCTACGGTCTTCTGCAAGATGGCGTAACACTTCTCAAGGGACAGCGCCTCAGCTACATTGAGTATTTCCGTAACATTCCGACGCGCGTGGAAGACCGCCGGCAGCGCAAAATTGACCAGGCTCTGGCAAGGCGTGGCCATGTGGAAACGCGCCAGCAGACCTGAGCAGTGTCCGGGTTTGAGGACAACAGAAGCAAGGCGTGGACGGCACAGCTTTGGGGTGTCCACGACTCTTCTAAGAACCTAGAAAAAAAAAACCCTTTAACGTACCTTCCGCAATAGCGAGCCTGTCGACACATATCACCAAACTAGTCGCACGGTAGAGAGGTGTTTGGAGGGCTATCTGGCGGATGCAAATGGCTTGCTTTGATGCTGCCTTGTCAAAATTGCTGCTAGCAAGGCTCTTGTGCTGGCCCCAGTTCAAAAAGATAGGAAAATGCCCGAGAAGGTGCTTTCTCCGAAGAAAGTGAGCGCTCAGTGACACAACAATGCTGAGAATCACCCGGAGGCATCTTACACTGCGGCGTGACAAGCACGAAACAGCCCGTATGACTGGACTTTTCAAGCGTACCAAATGCCTTTACTCATTGAGATGAAGGGTGGTTTGAAAACGGCCTGGTCACAGCGTAGTTCTGAATATCCCTAGTATCTAGCGCTATTCATAACAATTCTACCGATGGCATAACAGGATGTGCTGCTACATGGACGGTGCGGCAGAACATGTGACCCTTTATGGATGAATGTCACTTAGCTCACTTTTAAAGTTTCTACATGCAACCCTTACTGCTATCTCTATTGCACATTAATCTATCCAAGTGCCTTACTCAGGGAGGCACGCGCAAGCGCTGAGGATAGAATGGCCCAAAAACTACCTCGTAGCCTAGTCAAGTGCTACGAGGAATGATCGCGTGAGGAAGTAAGACAAACAGAGTACAAAAATTTAGACACTGCGTATGTACAAGGAAGGTCGGATAACATGTCCTCTCCATCCAGATCCCAAGCCCTTTGTGAACAGTGTACTTGCTGTATACATACCACCCAATTTTGGTAATTGCACTAAGAGGTATTCGTCGGTGGTAATAGTAGAAAAAGAGAACCCTTTCTGTATTTCCTTCATCCATTGATTGGCCTTCCGCTCTTTCCTTCCCGGTCGTTTTCTTCATTACATCCTCCTCCACAAAACCCTACCCCAGCAAGCCCTCGACTCATCACAGAGCAGCGGCCCAGCCAGCTCAACAAATGCCTGAGTGTTGCCGCTGTCTTCGCATCCAATACATCTAAATGTCTCAACAACGGAAAGGAATGACCCGTTTAGTCGCTGCTATCCCGTGCGCGTCCATTTTGAGTGGACGGCAAGAGAAGAAGAATTTCCAACTCTAATGGTAAGCAAGCGGATATGTCGAGAAACACTCTATAAGGAGAGACTGAGCCAAACCAAAAAAAAAAAAAAAAAGAAACCCCCAAAATGTTTGACTCCCATGCGTTGAAGGAAGGCGAGGGTCAGTCAATTAGAAACCAAACTGTGACCTCCATCCGAGAGCCGAGCTAGAAAAGGCGGAAAAATATAAATGGGGAATCGAGAAGCGGAAGAAGAAATGAGGCCTTGTACCCTTATCCCTGCATTGGATCCGAAATACAAGCGCGCGCTTCCTAGCCAACCTTTGAGTGCGGATTCCGCAAAATGCAAGCAGGTGTTTGCCAAGACCCGTTCCCCTTCCCAGCCAATGTTGGCGTAATATTTGGAACTTCGAAACCGAGGAGACGCCGTCCAACTCCGGCCCGATGGTGCGGTTGCAAAAGGAAGAAACCTAATCGACTGAGAATCCCAGACGCTCAAAACTCGAAGTAGTGCGGCACATGGTCTATAATGGTTCGTTGAAAAGTCGAGGAGATAAGATGCACGAGAAAGACAACTTCAGGTGTCTATTCTCCTCTCTCGAACTTGATGGGGTGGAACAGGATGCCACTCAAGCACATGCGGCCGCTGCCGTTCTCTTCTTCGTTGCGCCCGCCCTCTTCGTTCTCGGAGGCTCCCAGCCACCGTCTCCACAGAGCACCGGAGAAGCCAGAGTTGTAGTAGAAGGAGCTGCCGAGGAGATTGTGCTCGCCCCAGCCAAACGGACTGTCGATCTCCTTCTTCGGGTAGTTGAAAATCTGGTTCATGTAGTCGAGATCCCAGTTGCGGTCAAAGAAAACGGGGTGCGGGGCGTAGACGGACTTCAAACCGTGGTGGTAGGCAACAGTTGGCGGCCACATTTCCGGGAACATGGTGTGACGAAGGCGGAAAGTCTCTTCATGCATGAGGTTGAGGAGTCGCTTGGAAAGACGCGCAACGGTAATGATGGCCACGCGACGCGGGGGCGGAGGGAGCGAGAGATCGTATCCAGTGATGTCATGGCGAAACACCCAGTTGGTCTTTTCGGGGTCAAAAAAGGGGTTGAACGTGATAAGATCCGCATCCTCGCCCACACCCCATTCGTAGTTGTCCTGCTCGTAAGAGGTTGGAGGCGTAGTGCCGGGGGGTGAAGGAATCTTTTCCTTAGCCTCGAAATCCGGAGGTCCCCATACCGGAGGCGTGTCGGAAGCGGCGATCTCCGCTTCAACCATCTCGGTGAAGTTCTGCCAAGTGCCATGGACATCGGGCATGAAGAACTTGGAACTGCGTTCCCACGCGCCCTTGCGCGGCTGGCGCTTTCCCCACTGGCCAAGCTTCTCGTGGAACTCGTAGTAGTGGCCAGTGTAGCGCAAATCCATTTCCCAGTTCCAGAAAAAGTCGTACTCGGGGTGCTGTTGCGAAAACCACTGCAGAGCGAAGTGGGCACCACGGTAGACGCTGTGGACAGGAAGACCGGAGTCATTCTCGAGGTTGTCGGTGAAGGGCTCAGGGTAGTATGTACGCATTTGCTGCTCTGACCAGAGAGTAGCAATGCCCCAAAACTCCTTTGGCACGTTCTCCTCAAGCGTGCGCTGATAGATGGCGTCGGAAGCCCAAATGGGAATGCTGTCGTCCTTAACGTGGACGAGCAGATGAACGTCGTACTCACCGCCCGATTTCAGAGACAGCTCGTTGATCATGGCCCGCAAGCTGAGCAGCTGCCATTCCGAATATTGGTAACCAGTCCACGTGCGCAGAACGTAGGCAGTACGCTGCCTCAGCTTCTTGCCAGGAGCAGGCTTCTGGCCATCCTTAGTCGTGGCGTCCTTCTCGAAGCGAACCCTGTTCTTCTCGAAGCAGGCATTCTGGGCGCGACCCCAGTCGACATTTCTCCAATCCACCTTGTTCTGGTTGAGCATGGCCCAGACTCTCTCGGCCCCCACGTTCTCCGAGTTATCGGCCAGGCCAACACCACCATCTTCGTGGGGATAGCCATAGCCGTAGGGGCTCATTCGACCGAAACGCTCGTAGCACATATCCCGAGAGATCCCCAGTTGCTCATAGGAACCGAAGAACGGCTTGGTCGTGTTCTGAGGGATGCCAGGGTACGCGTAGATGTCGGGAGTCGGGGTCTTCAGGCCCTCGTCCAAGTAGCACTCTTCCACAGGATGATACTCCTTCAGATATTCGGGGGAGGTCCACTCAGGATAAGGATTGAAAGGGAAGGGCCTGGCGGACGGCGATGGCTCGGGACCGGTATGGGCCTTGGCCTTCTGCGTGGTCGAGGCAAAGGTATCCAGAGGGGCCTCGGATTCGGCTCGCACGAAAGCCTGCTCGGGGACATAGTCCTTGTAGGAGACGAGGGTGCGCAGGCCGTTGTAGTAGCCATTTAGTCTGTAGAGCGTCAGCAGAGCTGGTTCGGAGGCAAACAGGATGGTGCGTGTCGCACCTTGGAAAGTGCTCCCACGCAAAAAGCTCGCGTGGGGGTGGTTCCTGATGTATCATGCGCTGGTGCCGCCTGTAGCCGCCGGTTGCGAGCAGGCCGATGCAGAAGATGGCGGTGATGGCAAACAGAATGGCTCGCGAGAAGCTCAGCTTCGGCAAGATGAAGCGGTCGCCGCCCGGGCTGGGTGAGCGCCAGCGATACTTCTTGAGCGGCGTGCCATTGTCGTAGCCAGGCAGCTGCTCGTAGGAGAAGCTGGTCTTGAGCGGCAGCAGCTTCATGGGGTTCATGTTCTGGAAGCGAGAGGACAGAGGCGATTTCATGGCTCCGGGTTGAGCATGAGGCTCGCCAGCTTCCCCTCGCACCGAGTTCTTGCGGAACTAGAAAAGCGGGAGTCAGCGGGCTGTGGGTGGAGGATGACGGAGCGATGCGCGCGGCGCGGCGTACCCGAATCTTGAAGGCTGAAACGCGAGACGGTGAGAGGTGATCGGTGGGCCTTGCGGGCGACTAGATCCGCAGGCGGTAGTCGCTTGGTGAGCGGACGGCGTGAAACGGAGGAGGGGGCGCGCGGGCTGGGTTGGGCGGCGGCGTCGTAATGGCAATCTGCTGTCGGGGGCGGCAGACGGTCGAGGAGGGTGACGGAGGAGTGTGGTGCGTGGAAGCTTTCGGGGGTGCGGTGCTAGGGCGCCGGGGCCGCACGCGGTTGCAGTGCGTAGGGAAGGGATCAAGCGCGCGCAAAACGAATGACGATTGGACGGCGGTGGCGACGGCCGCTCAGGCGCTCCGCATTGGCAGGCTGACGATTAATTGCCGCAGAGACGATGAGCAACGAGAGCACGGCGGTCGAGCTGGGCGGAGGGCAGCAGCGCAGCAGCAGCGAAAAGGAGAGATCATCGGCTGTTATCTGGGCCGCGCAGGCCTGCACGCCGCTTTGGGCAAGCCAATTGCGCGCGCGCCCGCGTCCGGCGCACGCTGCGAGCACGGCTGTGGCCCTGGGCCGCTGCCTCTTGGGGATGTGCCGGATTGCGTGCGCACCGGCCGCGCTGCCCCAGGCCTCTCCTCGCTGTCTATCTTGCACGGGCAGCCGGCACTGCAATCTCGACTGTCGCGTCCGGCCAGCGCGGGCTGCTTGGCGGCGACGCCTGGCCGGAAGCCCGCCGCCGCGCCGCATCTCGAGCCCCACCCCGTGCCAGGCCTCCCAAAATAGCGCCCTCTGCCCTTGCCACACAATTTCGACCTCCTCTCCAGGAAGCAAACAGGCCGCCGACAGAGCGCCGCCACCGCTGCTGCACCTCCCCAGGCCGCCGCCGAGAGCGCGCGCACATCGCCGAGCTGCCCCGGCCGCCGCTTCCTTCGCGTGTTCCGCATAGGGTGACGCGCCTCCCGCGAGCCTTCGCCGCCCACGCGGCCTGTCATGCAACGGCAGTGTCGAGCCTGTTGAGCCTCCGACCTTGGCTGAGCTAGGCCCGAATCATCCAGCCCACCCCGCCACCAGCCCAACGCCAGCCTGTCACGATCGACTGCAGCCAAGCCCTCCGCAACGAGTGCTGCGTGTCCGTGCCGGCTTCCCGCCGCGCGCGCGACGTCTCCAGCGCGCCGCAAATCGTCATGTTTGCGGTGGCTGGCGTGGCAGGTTTGCCGCAGCGTGGAAATGACGATCATCTCGTTTCGCATCCCTGGGCCTGAGCTCCCTATGCGCAAAGTCTGCGGCCAACCCTCTGAAACAGCTGCTGACGACACCTGTCCGGAGCCGCTCTACTCGATGCCAGGCAATAAAGACGCTACAGTGCCGCCTCGCCAGGCCTTGGCTCCGCCAGCGTGGCTGTGAAGCCGGGATGCCTTCTGCTCGAGCAAGTGCTTGACTAAAGCTTACGGTCAAAGGTTTTCATGGAAAGAACGAAATACTATTTTCACAAGCTCCTATTTTTAACCGTCCAGGCCCGCATTTGCACAGCAGGCGATCATTATTATCATCCAGATCATATCCGATCATAACCTTATTGTTGGCGCCTTGGCTGATGATTGCCCGTCGTCGGCGCGCTTTAACTTATTGCATCTGCTCACGCACCTCGCCCAGCGGGTTGATCCTCGAGCTATCGACGGCTTCGTCGTCCAGGCCGGAGCTCTTTGCAATTGCCTGGCCGTACTTGCTGCCCTCCAGCGGCGCGATCTTGGCGCCTGCGAAGACATCGTCGCGACCCACGACGCCCTGACTGTTCGCGTGGGGGGCCGGGTGCTGGTATTGACCTTTGGTACGCCTGTCAGCCTCCCTTTCCACTGTATCGACGGGGTGGCTGGTGCCCAGCTCTCGTCCGGAGCTACCAGCACATCGATTGTTAGCTGAAGCAACGCGAAGTCACTTACCGTGACCGCCCAAGGGATCGATGCGCGTCTGGTCGATACTATGGTTCGTGCCAGTCGCACCACGGTCCGACAATTCGTGCGTGACATTGGACTTTGTCGGAGAGTCCAGCGGCTGGATCTTGGCTCCGGCAATGGTGTCGTCCCTGCCACTGCTGGATCATCAGCGTCCTGCACAAAGCATGCCGAAGACGGAAGCAGAAGTGGCCCACATAGACATGTTCACGATTTGTTGAGGAATGTTGCTTCTTTGGATGCGAGAATTCCGCGCCGATGGAAAGGTGATCCTTTAACATCCCAAGTCCTCGAGACAGCTGCCTCTTTATCGCAAGCTGCTCACCATGCCGCGCTGCAGGTGCTATGTCGCGTGGAAACACCATGACGTAGCAGTGCCGCCCCCAAGAGCTTCCCCGCTCCATCAGCTGCCTCACAGACAGTTCATTCAATAGGGGAGGCCGTTGTACAGCGATCCCACCGCACCTTCGACGTCAAACTGCATCATCGTTTGCGGGAAGCCGCAGCCACCCGCGCACGGTAGCAGTGGTTGATTCGCCCGACCACCATTCCTCGCTAGAAGCGGGACAATAGCTTTGGAGCTATGATCGACGCTCACCGTGACACCCCCCCAAGCAATCATGATTGCGGGGTGCAGCATCATGCCACGAGTACAGGGTCGCGGTCAGTTCGTCCCTGTTGTGGTTGGTAGGCTTTGGCGGGGATCCTCACTCGTTGTGGCGCGGGTCACAGCTGAACGCGGGTGTGGTAGTAGACGGCAGCACTTCTACACTCTGGATTCAGCTCTAGCTCCAAGCATTAGCCTAGTACCCCGCAACATGATCATGGTCCCCCAGCGGTCATGCTCCCAACGCCGGCGACTCCACTCAATAATGGCCGGCAGAAGTGCACTTGTCGCAAACGCACTCGAACCCCCATGAATTCGTCAGTAGTTCTCTCCGGGCGTCCGTGTTCAGTGCTCTTTCCTCCCCACTCAGATACGTGATACACAGCTCCTCGCCTTTCCGGACGTCCCTGCCCGCTGTGAAATGCCACGCTTGCCCCACCCTCTTCTTCTCCACGTTCGGCGAGCAGCTGTGGTTGAAGTAGCTAGCGCTAGTCCACACTCCGTATCCGAAGAACTCCGCGCCTTCGTCGTCCAGAGATCGCATGCCGAAACTGTTCATGCTGTCACGTGTAGCAAGCATGTAGCATGTCTCCGGTGTCGCGAATGGGAGCAGAGACGGCGGAAGGACGGCCACGAGCTGGAGGAAAGAGCTGACGTGCTCCTTGAGGTCGTCTACTGACTTGTACGGCCGGTTGTTCGGCCAAAGCGCGAGGATAGAGGTCCACGTGTGAGGATCATGTGACCGTGCTAAGATTCCGGAGAGGAGCATGGAGAGAACGTCCGGGACAGCTGGGGCTTGTATGGTGGAGGCTAGTGCCCGTCGTGCTAGTTTATTTGGTGGCGGATTACTTGTCCGGGCAGCGAGGATAAGGAGGGTCACTGCGGATGCAGCGCTCCAAGCAGCTTTGATATCGTCCTCAGTGGGGATTGCTGAGACTGTACCACGTGAGCTGTCCGCACGACCAGATCCAAACTTGCAGGCGATGAAAGGATATAGCTTGGGTAAAACAAAAGGAGAAAGGATGCGAAATCTCTGACGGACAGGGCAAGTATTGAAACAAGCCGGTCCAAGGGTTTACGTTCAACACGAGGGCAGGTCTCCGCGCAGTGAAGATCCCAGCAGGCTTTCTTGAAGCCGATGCGTTTGCGCTGTTTTGTTTTGAGCGACCTTGGAAGCGAAGACTGGAAAACGGGATGAAATGAAAGGGCTGTGACCGACGAGGAGCGGTACTTACTGGCATCTACCATCTCCCTTTCTCTCGAGCAACCTTTGTTGAGCTTCTCCACCGCTTTCCAGGCTTGAACACCTTCTTCGCCTAACGCGTCCATCCATTCCTGCCGGCAGGAGATGGAGCAGAATGCGAAGCCTACAGAATTATCACGGATCTTCCATTCGCGGCCACGGTTATACGTGAAGCATTGGGCACATAGTTCTCTGCGGTACTCGCGCAGGATGACATTGGCACTTGGAGTGTCTGCTACCCACAGCGACGTGCCCTTCGCGATGTCCAAGGTTGCGAATACGGCCCGGCCAGCAGAAGGCGTCTCTTGCACGGCAAACAGGGGGGAAACCGGTGCGCCGTGAATACCTTCGACTCCATTCATGGTGGCGGGCAGTCTTCCTCCCAGCTAATGCGTGCTGAGGAGGGAACGGGCAGGAGAGATTGATCGGACGGAGAGGCTAAGGGGTTATACGTTTCTCGTGGCAGAAGGCAGGGAGGCAGAGGAATGCATGGCAGTTCAATAATGTGGCACGGCAGAGCGAGAAGGCAGCGCAAAAAGCTGCGGCAAGCGGGTCTGGGCTGACCAAGCGCAGCTAATTGAAACAATCACAGTAAGTAAGGCGTGGTGTCGAAGATAAGGAGGGAAAACACCGACACTAGGCTCGATTGGTGATAGGGAATGGGGGACTCGGTCATGACTGTGGCGGACTGCAACAAGCAGCAAATGAGAGGGAGTTGTGTGCGGCTTTCGTGACGCTAGAGCGCCTGAACGATCGCTGGCGACCAGTTCGGCGCTTCTCGAAAACGTGCCTGCGTATCCGCCACCCATCTCGGAGCGGAAGAGACCGCGTTCTAGCCCTCTTGCAAGCGAACCTCTGATATCGGTGACGACACCTCGTGTTATTACATCCGCTGCCCAGCCGGGCTGCTCTCTTCAAAGCTTCAGGAAGGAGGTGGGAGTTTCTGCAAAGACACGCGGACGACCGGAATACGCTGGGAGAAAGGAAAGGGAAAAAGATAAAAAAAAAAGGACAGGTGTCAGGCGTGATCTTGCCCGATGCACGCCAGCGTCCTACGATGGACAATGGTGGCACTGCATGACGGTCGGTCCAAACCCGCTGGAAGTTGCGACAGGGTCGGTGCTGGCGATGCAGGCTCTGGTGGATGCGATGAAGTCGTCCCGTCGTCTGCAGCCGGGGCAGGGGCGCCGATCACCGCTCTTGCCACAACCACTACCATGTGTTTCCCCTTTCCTCTACCCCTCCGGCCGGCGCCAAACACACAGGAGTGACGCTCTGATGAGACTCCTCCAAGACAAGGCAAGTGCGATTGGGGATAGGGGACACGTCCGACGTTTGACCCCATGCGCTCCCCAGACGGTTGGAAGGCTACCGGGACCTTTGGCCGAATGGGAAATTTTTGGCTGAAGCTGACAGCCAATCATCGCGGTTCCCGCTATTTCGACACTGATGGTGTAGGATTCGCGAGGCTGCGCCAAAAGAGATCGTTCGCATGCTCCGCACCGTGCATTGAGCGTGCGTTTTTGGGCAGGTTGTCTGTGCGTTGGCTCATCTATCTGCACAGCATCTTTCACTGGCATGCCACAGCCTTCAAAGAACTCCGGTATGGCAAGCGCGGGAACTCTCCATGGCTCTGGTCACCTTTCTCGCAGCGTATGGTTACCTAGGGGGGTGATGTTGTTCCTGGGTTAGGACCACAGGAGCCGAAGCAGCCGGTGGCTTTGTCCTAGTGTGGCACCAAGGCCTGTCGAGCGTTCAGTCACGAGGGCTGCGCCTTAGCAAACCGTCCGACCGCGCGAGTAGCCCTCTTTGGCCTCCTAAACCACTCCCGAAAGCATCCAACTACCCTCTTTCGGCAAGTATGCGAACGCTTACTACCATGCAAGCTCCAATTCTGGGCTATGCACACGCCAAACCCGTCCGCCCTCTCTTGGGCTCTGCTAAATCTCGTCTAACACACCACTTCCCGTTAGGGCAGGTCATTTAAAGTTATTCCAGAAGCTCAATAGCGCTTCTGAGCTGGCAGAACTACGACAGAAGCGAATCATATCCAGAGACCTCGACATCCTTCCTCCAGCAAGTTCAACGATCGGCATGTTCTCTGCCCCAGATGGACTTGGGGCAATAGACTGTCCGCGGACGGTTGTTTCATGGCAGGAGGGAGGAGGGGCGGCAAGAAGTCAAGAGAGCACCATCGTATCCTCAACGCATATAAAAGAGTGAGTGAGGGCCACTCCTTGATGCCATCATCCAGTCATTCCATTCCCTCATTCCAGACATTCACTCACTTGTCCTCTCTTTCCTCACTCATTCACACCGCACCAATATCAACATGAAGTTCTCAATTGCTTCCGCTTTCGCTCTCTCCAGCCTTTTCTTGGGCGCATTTGCTGCTCCTACCAAGGATACCAGCAGTGATATCATCGCCCGCACGGATGTTCAAGCCGACGTCCAGGTTACCGTGTACAGTGTCCTCACTGAGCTGGAAGCCCAGGTCGAGCTCCACACCGCCAAGATCAACAGCACTTGCGGTGGCCTTTCCGGAGGGCTTGACCTCGATGTCGATCTGAGGACTACCGCCATCGTCGCGATCAAGGCGGAACTGAACGCCATCTGCGATGTCATCACCTCTGCTACCGCCAAGCTTCACGGATGCGAGGCTGGCGCTGATGTCGAGGTTGTTGTTGGCCTGGTCGTGAAGATCGTCCTCGAGATCCTCTTTACTCTCAACGGTGTCGTCAAGATCCTCGGAGTTGGTAAGTTTAAATGGTTGTTCAACTCTCTGATTCCAGCGACTCACCAAGCGTCTAGTCGCCCTCTCCCTGCTCGGCTTCACCATCAACCTTGTCATCAGCGTCATCGCCAACCTGCTGCTCGTTATCGAGGGCATCCTCGGCGGTGTTCTCGGTCTTGCTTGGGGCTTCATCGACGTCTGCTTGTCCATCGTCCTTCCCGGCCTCGGACAGCTCTTTGTCGGACTGGGCGTCACTCTCCACGGCGAGTGCGGCTGCGTGAGCCAGTAAACGAGCATGTAGGGTATTTCGATGGTGGAGGCCATCTGATCGGCATCGGATACAGTGGCCCGGGGGCCGTGGGACTGAAACTGTATTTGGTAATTTGGTAATTTGGTAATCGGAGGATCGGGGGCTGGGTTGGTGGTTATAGGGCTAATATAGTAATGTGTGAATATAATCCAATCATTCCGAGTAGAAGACCAAGTGTTGCCCCCCCCCATCAAATGCAGCATCCATCACATTCTGCTTCGTACCGAATGCGCAATCTCTCGACCACTTGCTGTTTCCTCCTGATGCCCAGGCCGGCGCCAATCCAGAATATAGATCTCTTGAAGTACATGTTGGACAGAGTTATGTCTGCATCGGGCTTCTCGAACGGCTCAATCTCCGGTTCGCAGCTGTAGTGGTTCCGTGGGTCAGAGTGCTTCACCAAATAGCAGCGATAGCTGCACAGTTTGACTCTGGACTCGACATGGTTGCAAGGGAACTCGTAGTCGGTCCTTCTACACATTTCTCTGGTGCAACGTCAGGAAACAGGCTGGCCACATCATGGTCACTATTAAATACCTGGCTGTGCGAATGGAATTATTTCAATTAAAGCAGTTCGGAGGGGGGGCAACAGGGATGTGGTTGGAGAGGACGATCATTCCGAAGGCCTGATCTTATACCCCAGCTTGACGGTCATGGTTGCGGCAGGAATGGACATGTGGCCGCCGGGGAACAGGCGCTGCTGCAGGGGCGGGATCGTGACCAGCGGGAGGCGGGTCCTATGATGCCCGCGCGTGGCCGCCAAGGAGACGGCGAGACACTACTTACGGCTGGGTAGGTATGACGCCCCTTCCAAACCGTCTACTCCTCTCCACACCCGCACCCGCACCCGCACCCGCACCCGCCCCGCTCATCCCTCCTCTCCGCCTGCCGCACGACGAGGCCACACGCACACGCAACCACCGACCATGGCGCGCCCGCTGCTGTCGCAGCGCCCGTCATCGGAGCACTCCAACGACCGCGACCTCGCCGAAGAAGATGCGCTGCTCACCGGCGAGCGCACCGGCAAGCACGCCGAACAGCCCCGGAGCGGATGGAAGAGATGGAGAGAGCTTGGCCTGTTTGCCTGGGCCCTGATCGCTACCGCTGTGGTCATCGTGCTGGCCGTCGTGTACCAGAAGCAGGCCACCACAAAGGAGCCGACCCCGAAGCCGTCGGGCAAGCGCAACCTGGTCTTCATGGTCTCCGACGGCATGGGGCCTACGTCGCTGTCGCTGGCCCGCAGCTTCAAGCAGTACCAGAATGCCGAGCCCTGGGATGACACCCTGGTCATCGACCAGCACTTGATCGGCCAGTCGCGCACCCGCTCGTCCAGCAGTTTGGTTACCGACTCGGCCGCTGGCGCAACTGCCTTTTCCTGCGGCTTCAAGAGCTACAATGGTGCCATTTCCGTCCTGCCCGATCACTCTGCTTGCGGCACCGTGCTGGAGGCCGCGAAGCGCGCAGGCTACATGACCGGCCTCGTCGTTACCACCCGCATTACTGATGCCACGCCTGCCTGCTTCGCCGCTCACGTCAACATGCGCTCCGAGGAGGATCGCATCGCGGAGCAGATGGTTGGCGAATACCCGCTCGGCCGCGTTGTAGACCTCATGTTCGGTGGTGGCCGCTGCCACTTCCTGCCCAACTCGACCGAGGGCTCGTGTCGTGGCGACGACAGGGACATTGTCGCCTTGGCCAAGAAGGAATACGGGTTCAACTACATTGACAACCGCAAGGATTTCGACGGACTCCGCTTAGGAAGCGCCGTCAAGCTCCCCATTCTCGGCCTCTTTGCAGATACAGATATCCCCTACGAAATCGACAGGAGGAACGAGGGTCACATCTATCCTTCCCTCGACGAGATGGCGCGCACGGCCTTGAATGCGCTGAGCGCTGCGACGCAGGACAGCGAGAAGGGCTTCTTCCTCATGGTCGAGGGAAGCAGGATTGACCACGCCGGCCATGGCAACGACCCTGCCGCCCAGGTTCACGAAGTTCTGGCGTACGACAAGGCCTTTTCCAGTGTCCTTGACTTCCTCGAGGAGGACAGCACCCAGGGTGTCATGGTCAGCACCAGTGACCACGAGACAGGTGGTCTCGCGGCCGCAAGACGTATGTTCTCTATCACGAGCTCCCTCCCCTTTACCCAGAATTGCAAAGTTAACTTTCCTCGCCAGAGCTGCACGAATCCTATCCCGACTACCTCTGGTACCCCGGCGTCCTGGCAAATGCCTCGCACTCAGCCGAGCGCCTCGCCCAGAACTACCACAAATTCCTCTTGTCGGACCCCACCACCGACGAGACAACTGCCTGGGTGCGGAAGGCGCTGGGCGAGGGTCTGGGGATCGACGACCCCACGCAGGAGGAGGTCGGACTGCTAATCTCGCGCCCCGACGTGTCCCCTTATACCTTCGCCGACATGATTAGCCGGCGTAGCCAGACGGGCTGGTCCACGCACGGCCACTCGGCCGCCGACGTCAACATCTTCGCCTCGGACCCGCGCGCCGCCGCGCCCTTGGTTGGCAACCACGAAAACACCGAGGTCGGCGAGTTCCTGCGCCACTACCTCGACGTCGACGTCGAAGACATCACCAAGGAGCTCAACGCCAAGGGCTCGCAGTACGACTCGGTGACGGCCACGGGCCAAAAGGCGTCGTGGATGGGCAACGTGCCCGAGGAGGGCGAGAGGCTCGACGGTCAGGACCATCTGGACCATTACCAGGGCGATTTCAAGAAGCACAAGAGATGTGAGATTTGCGGCATGTGATTTTTGAAGACATGAAGATGGTCGGGTCGTAGACTTTGGAAGAGCATGTGTCTCACCACCCGGAGGTGAGAGTTTGTACAGTACCGGCGCGGCGTTTCTGATTTGACGATGATGTTCAAGACCTTTTTTTTTTTTTGGCCCTGCAGAGGGAATTAAATCGTAGAAGTGTTTCAATTTGCAGCTCGGCTTTCTGCTTGTTCAGAACTCAGAACTCAGACTAGCATACGATCCTAAATATGAAGATATCCCGGGTCTCGGGAAGACATCGCTTTTTACCACCCCGATTGGGTGAACCACCGTGGTATATCTCGTTCATGCAAAAGAAAGCCCAGAACACCGCCTTGTACGATCCCCGAGCGGAAGCTTTTGGTACATTGCCCTCCCAAAACAAACGCCGTCGCTATGCAAGTCAAAACGACCGCTTTATCTAAACAAAATTGAAGAAATGAAGCAAATCAAGAGGTCCTGAAAAGAAGAGAAGTCCCTCCGCCCGCGCGAGGGGCTTCACATTTCGAACAAGAGGCTGTGCCCCTGCTACGAAGCCACCTTGAGCCATTCCTCAAAGTACTCGCAGTTGCTGGCACTGACGGGACCGCCCTCTTCGCACAAGTTGAAGACGGGGCAGCGGCCGCAGGGAGCCTGGCTTAGGCCGTTGCCGTAGCCCTCGGCCAGCTCGGCATCATTGGCGGCCTCCATGGCGCCGCGCACGCTACGGTACCCCATGGCTCCCATGCGCTCAATCTTACCGTCAAAAACCATGTTGTCGAGCAGCGACCGCAGATCCATCTCGCGGATGACGACGCCCTCGATGACGCCGGACTTCTCAATGAAGTCGAGAATGGACGAAGCGGTCGGGTAGTTGCGGTAGCCGGGCGGGTGGGGGAGCAGAAGACCGCCGTTACGGCCAAGAGCGGGGCGGTACTTGGGGGCATCGGGGACGGCATTGTTGGCGCTGCGCTGGGCTTGCTCCTTCTTCCTCCTGATGTCGGCTTTGGAGACGTGGTGGGGCTTTTGCTCGACCCAGCTGTTCTGCTCGACGAAGTTGAGGATGACGGTAGAGATTTGCTCGATGAGTTCGATATCCAGTTCGCCGTCGGTGTGCCAAGGGCCACCGCTGACGTCCTCTGAGGGCGTGAGGTGGGCCAGCATGTAAATCTTGCGGCCCGGATGCTTGACCGAGGTAATGGATTTGACCAGGCGCTTGCCCTCGAGCGACTTCAAGGCCTTGTTGATTACGGTCTGGTGGAAGTTTGTCTTGGCCTTGATGGTGCGCGTCCACATGCCCTGGTTGTCGGCCGACGAGATGTGCGAGTAGACCAAACGTTCGTTCGGATCCATGCCACGAAGCCTGCAGCACGTCAGCTAATCACATTCGCCGCACTCATGATATCCGTACGTACTTTGCGGCATCCTCGCGGGAGCGCAGCCTCCAACACAGCACACGGTCCCAGTTGTTGTGGCCCTTCTCCAACAGCTCGAACAGGTGGGAGTCGACGAGCTCCTGGCAGATGCGAGCCAACTCCTCGACATCCTTGGCAACGTTGAATAGCGACAGGTCCTCCTGGAAGAAGATGGTGTCGGGCGGGCGCTCGGCGCACTTGTCGTAGAGCTGCTCTTTCTTGGACATTGCGACGGCGGTTCGGTGAGGCGTTGCAGGGTTTTTGCGGGAGATGAAGTGCGGGTGAGTGGGCGGTGGTGATTATCTATCGACCATGGAGGCTGCAGGGTTGGTGGCGGCGAGGAGTCACAGCGAGGCAGATGAAGCGGATTACTTTGGCTGCTCCGCGATGGAAATTCGTCGCGCTCGGGCCAGCAAAAGGCGGTCGGCAGCGGCAAATCGGCGCTCGGGATGCCGACAGTGATTCCTGCGCCTAGGTGCGCCTGCGCCTGCGCCTCGTGGCCTCGGCAGTCGTCCCCGTCCCCGTCCCCGTCATCATCCTTGCGCTCCAACGTCTTTCTCCATAGGTCGTAATTCCTTCCCGCTCCGTCGCAGCTTCCGCCTCCGAATTTGCGATGACCGAAGACGTGATGACGTGCAGGGCTGCAGCATCGGCGAGGGGCACGATCTGTGCGGCGAAGGCAAAACCAGGCGGGCGGGTCGACGCTGGCCAGTGGAGCGGCGGGAGCTGGGCCGGGGTGCGTAAAGTCTGGGGAGAGCGGCGGTCGGCACCTGGCCAGCAGCCCGAGGCAATGACAGGGGCGAATGACACTGGTACACAGTAGAGCGGACAACGCCGACTGTTTTAGATAGGGATGCTGGCCTGTCCTCGGCCGACGCCGCCAGCCATCCCGCGCCTCTGTCGATAAGCGACGCAGCCTCACCACCCTGGGCCAAGACTTGGGGCCGCCTTATCATCCGACAAGCCTTCCCTGCGAAGCTTGCCGTCGTTAGACTGCCCTGACGACAAATTCTGGACCGTCAAACTGGCTGGCTAACCTTATCGCCCAACGCCACTGCCCTCCGCCTTCCATGCAGTGGCTTGGTCCATCGCTATCTCTCCGGACTCCATTGCCGGCCGTGTTTCCTCTTCCTGCCATGCCTGCCGACTAGCTGCGAACACGCCTCGCGCTGGCCCTGCTCCGCCCAAGACGCGAATCTGCCGATCTGCCTCCGGCACTCGGCCTTATCTGCGAGAAATGTTCGGCTGAGCTGCGTACATACTTTAGTGCTCCGCGCCGTTGCTGGACTCTTCTCCTCCCGGCCATCCCGTCCCCCTTTCTCCAAGACGCTCAAACGAAGATCAAACTCCTTCGCGGAGCTTCGCTAGAGTCGTCGCCTTTCCCTCCCAGCCACCATGGACTACGTCGACGTGGAGAAGAAGGCTGCCGATGCCGAGGTGTCGTCCGACCCCTCCGGCCACAAGACCACCGACGGCGGCGCCGTGCCTGGCGAGAGCTTCGAGTATGGCAACAGCCTGTATGCCAGGATCCAGAGGCTGGCCGGCCGCTTCAACATTGAGCAGAGAGGCATTGAGCGCGTGCCCGAAGACGAGCGCACCGACCACTCGCTCTTGAACGTTGGCACCATGGTAATGCTCCAAGTGCGCCGTTCCGTGGACAAGTGACTGATTGCATCCGCAGTGGCTCTCCGCCAACATGGTTGTCAGTTCCTTCGCCATTGGCTTGCTGGCCAAGTCGCTCTTCGAACTCGGTGTCGCCGATGCTATGCTGGTCTGCTTGTTCTTCAACATCATCGGCATCCTCCCTGTCTGCTGGTTTTCGTCCTTTGGCCCCGTCTTTGGCCTGCGTCAGATGGTGCTCTCCCGATTCTGGTTTGGCTGGTGGGGCGTCAAACTCAGTAAGCATGCGTGCAACCTCACACGACACGCGGCCTGCTAACGCATGACCTAGTTGCCTGCTTCAATGTCTGCGCTTGCATGGGCTGGTCCGCCGTGAACTCCATTGTTGGTGCTGAGCTGATTCACGCCGTCAACAATGACGTCCCTGGCTGGGCTGGCATCGTCATCATTGCCGTCTGCACCTTCTTCGTGACCCTATTCGGTTATAAGGTCGTCCACGCCTACGAGTTCTACAGCTGGATTCCGACCTTCATCATCTTCCTCATTGTCCTCGGCACCTTCGCTCACAGCGGCGCCTTCGTCAACATTCCCTGGGGGGTTGGCCAGTCTGAGATGGGCGGCGTTCTGAGCTTCGGCGTGACGGTGTATGGCTTCGCCACCGGCTGGGCAAGCTACGCCGCCGATTACACTGTCTACCATCCCTCGAACCAGAGCCGCCGCAAGGTTTTCCTCTCCACCGCCATCGGCCTGATTTTCCCGCTCCTGTTTACCGAGATGCTGGGCATTGCTGTCATGTCTGCTACCGCTATCAACGGTGGAGACAACAGATACCAGGTTGGCTACTTGAACTCGGGCACCGGCGGTCTGCTTGCCGCCGTGTTATTCCCTCCCCTCGGCGGCTTCGGCAAGTTCTGCCTGGTTATCCTCGCCCTGTCCATCGTTGCGAACAACTGTAAGCCCAGCAACCACTACAGTTTGTGAATCGTGCGCTAATCAACAAGTTTCAAAGGCCCCAATATCTATTCAATTGCTCTTACCATGCAAGTTTTTGGTCGTTGGGCACAGTCGGTCCCTCGTCCGGTCTGGACGCTGCTTGGAACCGGTGTTTACATCGCGATCGCTATCCCTGGATACTCGCATTTCGAGAGTATTCTTGAAAACTGTAAGCTCGTGTGCCCCTTCTGCCGTCGTTCCAATGGCGTGAATATGCCGACTAAAACTTCCACTTTCGCCGCATTTCGGAAACCCAACTAACAGTCTCACAGTCATGAACTTCATTGGCTACTGGCTTGCCATCTACGAGGGAATCGCCCTGACCGACCACTTCCTCTTCAGGCGCGGCATCACCGGCTACGTCCCGGAGCATTACGATCAGCCGTCCAAGCTGCCCCCGGGCATCGCCGCCGTCCTGGCCTTCGGCTTCGGTGTCGCCGGCATGGTCACCGGCATGTCGCAGACCTGGTACGTCGGCAAGATTGCCCTGCACGCCGGCGAGGCCCCCTTTGGTGGTGACGTCGGCTTCGAGCTCGGCTTCGCCTTCGCCGCCGTGAGCTACGCGGTCCTGAGGACCGTCGAGCTGAAGGTCTTTGGACGATAGGGAGTACCAAGGCCAAATGGGTGGTTACAATCTTGGAGAGAAAGAGGAGGACAGGCTGAACAGGCGTTGTCTAATCCGTGAAGTAAAAGTTTATGGTGGCACTTTGCATACTTTAAATGTTCAGTATACCCAAAATTGCATGCTTTTAACGTTTAACCTCGGAGCGCTTTTACCGTGGAAAATTTGAACGCCGCGGCGGAATTTCAAGTTCCTGTGTAGTCACGTTTGGTGATAGACGGCTTCGTCGGTGGAAGCCTCCCCGCGATCGCGTGATCGATTGACTATCGAACGTTCCATTGACATGCTTGCTCCTTTGTTGAGTGATTGCTGCAATTCTATCTCCCGTCTTCACAGAAGGCAGTCATGTTCCCGGAATCGCGTAGTTACATCTCCCCATATACGTCCGAAAGAACGCTTCCTCTGCTTCCGCCAGGTATCGTGTCATTCTCGAACCCGATGGGTAAAGTTGCATGGCTGAGCGGCTAAAGTATTTGCTGCGCCCGGAACCCCGACGCCAAATTTCGAGTCCCATCCCTGATCAATGGATCATCGCTCTGCGCCACAACTTCCCGCAGTTGCTAAGTGTCGTCGCCGATAGATGCAATTCCCCAGACCCATGGCAAAGCGCGGGTGCCACAAGTGGAACTGACTAATTGATACCTACAATACCTCAATGGACGATCCACCCGCGTCGGTGCCGACGCAGCCAGTTAATGATTGCGTGCTCAGGTTCTTGCGACGACTCGCTATGCTAGTCATGAGTGTCGTCAATGTACCGGCGCTGCCAAAAACGTCGCTCTCCGAAATTGCCGGTGAACCCCTGGAATGTACGTACGACCATGCTCTCGACAACAGGGGGGGGGGAAAGACGAAAGTTGCAGGAAGTCTCCAGAAAGATTGATGTCCCTTCGTGCGTCATTCACTTCAATCCTGGAGGGTCTGTCAGAGTACAATAGCAAATGGGGAAAAGTAATAAGTAGCTGACACAGTATCTAACGACGGATCCCTCCAAACTCCCGAGTCCCGTCTTTGAGACGGGCGTGATAAATCCTGACCATCGTCGGCGACGGTGAAAAGAAACAATGAAGACTGCGTGTATAATGCGTGAATTCCAATCTTGCATCGCCTGCCTAATTACTTTGCAAACAGAGAAAAGGAACCATTCAATGATTCGTAAACCGCACGACGCGCACTGCGATCTGCGTTAATACAGGTGGTAAGGAAATACTGAGGCGGAGGTACAGGAACCCTATACAGACGATGATTGGTCCTGTAATCCAATAAAGAGAGGGCCTATGACCAGCGTAAAAGGAATCCTAAAGCAGAATGCTTGAGAGCACGACCGCGGTCATGACGATAGAAGAAGCGAAGCGGCGAAATGGTATCAAAGTACAGGTCGAAGAGTGCCCCTCTACGTTACTGGGCCCTGACGAACGAAAAATAAAAGAAACTGTTTTCCGCAAAGAAAACGAACCCGTCAGAAGGAAATGCCAGCGCCCCACCGAGCCAACCAGCGCTGAAAATGCCAGCAAAGCCGCCATATGTTTATCAAATGCAAGATAAAGTTGGAAAAGAAACAAAAAAGCCAAAAACGGGCGTAGCCCTAATGTGTGGTCCCTAAGCTGACATAAATGCACCAAGAGTAAAAAAATAAAAGTCCTCAAGAGGAGGCACGGGACGGCTAATCAATTAAACACGGGGGCGCTTAGAATTCGTTCGAAACGGTCATGTCAGCCGTCAGTTCGCGGTTCTCAATCCTTTCGACCCGTAGGACGAGTTCCTATAGTTTGTCGTCAGATTCAAAACGCCGCAAAAGTTATCCATGGCAAGCACTAACCTTGGTAGCTCTCGCAATCTTGAACGCGAGAGGGGGGATTTTATCTCTTTTGCCAGCCTCGTCCTCCTGCAGCGCAGACAGTAGCCCTTCACGGCATTCCTCGAGCAGCTCAGTAACAGGCGTGGCGTGCTTGGCTAGTGCGCTGTTGCGTGTGTTGCTCATAGCTTCGCGAGTCTTGAAGCCAATGTCGTAGACGGTGCGATTGATGTCGTTGATGTAGTGCTCAATGTTTTGCTCGGATTGGTGAGGGAAAGGTGCTCCGGCGGGCGTGCTTCGAATTTCCTGGACAAGGGGTTGAATGCTGTTCACGAGGTCGGTTGTCTGGTCTTCCAGGTAATTCTTTATCTCCTCGAGGCCGCTGCTTTCGCGAACAGTGTTAATATTGGAGCCTTTCAAGAGCCCATTGGGACCTTCAGACCGACGTATCGACCAAGGGCGTGGGGAGCTCGTGGCACTGCGACTGTACCTTGCGGAATCGATGCTGAGATTGCTGCCAGTTCTGGTGTGTCTGGCACCGTTGCCATAGTAGTTCGTGCTGAGACGGCTGGACCTTACGTCGAGGTTCTCATAGTCTTCTTCACCGGGCTGAGTGGGCCTGATCCTGACAACTTTTGCGAGCTCGACAACCGAAGTTGTCAGATGAGATGCGGCGGCATCGAGCAGAGAGACAGGAGAAAGTCCCTGCGCCGCAGCGTGGTTCTTGCAGGCAGTGATAAGGTTATTCGCGGTAGCAGAGACACGAGACTTGAGCTTGTGCTGCCTCTTGCCGGATTCCTCTCCGTCATCGCTCGTAGGAGAGCCGGCGGCATCGACATCTGCGGTGATGCTTCTGACGCAGGATACCGTTTCCTTCATGCAGTCGAGAACGGCCTCTGAGTTCGACTTGCGAGCGGCCTGCAGCAACTGATCAATGCTGAGCTGGAATTTGGTGAGGTGGACATCCTTAATGAGACCGTCAGGCTGCACAAGGGTGCCATCCCGGGCGTAGGCTGAGGCGTCCTCCGCGAGATTTGCAAGGCCTGTTGACGACGCTCGCAGGTGACGAACCTGCGTCTTCGAACGGGCATATCGCGTCTTCCATTCTTTGACCTCGGCTTCGAGTTTTGCAATCTCGGCCACAAGTCCTTCCTCCTTCTCCAGAGATGCATTGCTCCGCTCTGAGAGCGCCCGCATTTCTTGCAAGAACTGTGAAGCTTCCCTTCGGACTTCATCGGTAACCTGCTGTTGTTCCTCGAGTTCGCGCTCAAGTTGCTTGTACCGTTGCTCCCAGTCGTTGTCTCCAGAGCCGCCTGGAATGCCGCCGCTTCCGATATCTTCAAGCCGAGCGCGAAGTTCGCGTTCGGTTTCTGACGCATCGTTGCGAGTCTTGTCCAATTCGGACCTCAGCGAATCACTCAAGCTTTGCGCTTCTTCCAGTTTACGTTCCAGGTCTTCGCGCAGTTCCGCAAACTCCGCTTTGTCACCATCCGCAGCCTGCGCCAAGTCAGTCTATGTGCTTCCTCCTAACTTTGAGGGACACGTACATTTCCCCCGTTATTACTCTTGAGCTTTTCGACCTCCTCGTCGCGCTCCCTCAACTGGTCTTCAAGGCCTTCTGCCTTCTCTTGCAATTGCTCAACTTGAGCCGTAAGGTCCGCAATGAGTTTTTCCTGCAGGGCATTAGTATATTTCACGCGAAGGAGTTTTCATGTTTGCGGGTAAGCTTACACTGCCCATGCTTTTGTTCGTAGTCCGCTTGCTTGATCTCCTTGCTGCATCCTCAAGGCCAAAAGCATCGTCGTCGTCCTCCTCCTCCAATCCGCTGTTGTCATCATCATCCTCCACCATGGTTCCTTTGTTCGGCACAATGGTGTTTGATTGAAAGGTCTTAGGCAAGGGACGCCCAAACTCGCCTCCTGGGCCAGGAGGGCCCCGAGGGCCGGGAGGACCCCGAGGGCCGGGAGGGCCTCGATAACCTGGGCCAGGGGGAGGTCCACGGTAACCTGGGGGTGGGGGGCCTCTGCCCATGCTTCCAGTACTTGGTATTGGGCCTCTCCCAGGGCCGCGACTCCGGTTGCTAGCTATGCTGCCCGTAGGACTTGTTGGACGCTCCATTTCCTCGGCCCGGAATCGCGGAAAGCGACGCTCCAATTCATAGAAGACGTCGGTTGCCAGCTGGCGGAAGCGGTCGATGGGTAGTGTGGAGAGCTTTTGGCGGGCCTGGTTGCGCTTTGGGTGGTAGTTGTCCTTGGGCGGGAGGAACTTGGGGGTGTCATTCCCCGGCGCATTGGGACCACCTCGCTTGCGCTCGTCCTCGCGACGAAGCGACTCGTCGTAGACGTCGGTGCTGAGCTCTTGGAACTGAACGGACGAGAGGCGGAGCAGCTTGTCCCTCGCGCGGTTAGGCCGCAGGTTGCCCTTCTCATCGAGCAGGTAACGACCAAGGTAGATCTTCAAGACGTGGTAGTGTTCTGCCAGCGACTCTTCGATCATCAGAGCCTTGCGACTGCTTATGCTCTCCCGGTCCTGCACGCTCGCGGCGTACAGGCCATCGCCGGTACTGGACCGAGCGATAGAGCTGGGCGGCGAGGGTTGACCGTTGGACGTGGGAGGGCGGCCGAGGCCATTGGGAATCATGCCGTCAGTGGAGCTAGTGACAGAGGTCGGCGGTGTTATGAGTTGGTTCCGCGGCGTCGGAGGCACGCTGGGCGAGTAGGCACTGTCGCCACTTTCAATATTGTTGTATTTTGAAACAGGGGACCAATCGTTGGCGCTGTCGACGGAGATGGGAGAGAGCGTCCCGCTGCGAGCAGCCATGGGAGCGATGCGGGCAACGGACGCGCTGAGCGGCGTTCGAGGCCCGGGAGGAAAAACGAGAGACGAGTATTCGGGAGGCGAGTGCTATCGCGAGCGCGGCGACATGTGTCGGCGGCGGTGAGGCTCGCGTGATACGGCGCGGGTGGGACGGAGGGTGTAGGGAGATGGTTCGGCAGGCGAGACTCGAGAAGGCGTTCGAGGGCGTCGGGGGCGGGTGCGCAAACAAACAACAAAGCACTTGCGGCGGTAGCGCGCTTGGTAACGGCGGATGTGCAGGAATTGCGGTGCGATGTTCAAGTGCGCAAGGACTGAGCTTCGGCGAAGCTGTCGCTCACGACCAGAAGGGGGTGCTCCACGGGGTGACAGGCCCCTGTGCACTTTTTTGGCGTTGGCGCAGGCGTCTGGCCGGCGCGCTGGGCGGAGCTAGGTCGAAGGGCAGCGGCGCGGCGTCAGGGGCGCTTGACGGTGGCGCAACAGCCAATGGGAACGCGGCGCGCAGGGGAGGAGCGAGTCGGCGGCGGAATTATGCTTACTGCGCGTCAATCTTCAGCGGCAGGCGGCGCCTCGGGATGATGCTGCAGCAGAATGAAGGAGAGGAAAGGGGAGAGATGGGCGAGGCCGTCGCCGGCTCAGGGCGGTAAGGCGCGCTAGATGGAAATTGCTGGGGATCCCTGCCGCAATCCTCGCTGCAAAGCCGCCCGCTGCACCCTCGCCCCGGGAGCTAGCGGCACATCAGAGCTGCGTGACGGGCAGTCCGTATTTCTCCACGCTTCGTATTGCTCGATAAGATACAGCGCGTCCGCGCCTACGCAGCTACGAGTACAGCTACCCACCGGCGACCCGCCTGCGGTGCCGCTGGCGGCTTCGCCCTCTGTGGCGCCGTCCCGGCCTTCCAGAAGCATGCCTCCCGCCGCCCTTGCGCTAAGCGAGCGAGGCGATCCTCATCCATTGCGCCGCCCATCCGCCCCGCCTCACCGTAGCTTCTTTTTCTTCTTGTCGTACTTGGAGTTGGGGTCGCAGATGGGGCACAGCCATTCGCCCTTGGGCTCCTGAGTCAGCCCCACGCACTCCCAGTGGAACCACTGGATCTCGCACTTGGGGTTATCGCAGGCCACCATGTCCCCGAAGCTGACGCGTTCGCAGATGCAGTACTGCGTGTCGTCCGCGTCCTCCTCCAGGTCCATCGGGTCGTCGTCTGCTGCTCCGTCGTGCCCCAGCGCCGACGCGTCCTCGTCCGACACCTCTGCATCACTGAGCATGCTCTCATCATCGCCCGTTGTCGACGGCGACGCTCGCGATCCGCCCATGAGCCTGCGCGCCGACTTCTTCGACATGCCGGCCTTGCCGATCTTCTTCCGGTTCGTCTTACCCGGCAGCACTGTCTTTGTGTTTTTCTTCGTGCTTGGCCTGGGTCCCAGACTGCCTGCCCGACTGCCACCAGGCGTCCCCGCCTTTGGCGTTCCAGGGCCTATCGACGACTGCCTGGCTAGGGACGAGCTCGCAGAGGGGAGTGAGCCGAGCGATGCGTTGAGACGACGGCGTTTGCTGTCACTGCCAACAGACATTTCGCGTTGTCTGTTGTTGGCCGACATGGCGGCTATCGCTGACGCGTTGGACATGTGCGTCTGATTTAGAATGGTCGAGCCCGAGCCACCCATCGCAGGAGAACTCAAACTCCGCGTCTGCCCGGCAGCGCTTGCCAGGCGCGCGATGGCAGCGTTGGCTATTTGTTGTGATCCTGCATGGGCATTAATAGAGAGTGGGTTCAAAGGCGTGCTTGTTCCTGTGGCTGCGGAAGACGTGGGTGCAACCAGGTTCCCCGGAGATTCGCGCAAGAGCGATGGGAGCTGGGGATCGTGCGGGATGGAGCCGTCGTTGGTCAGATCGCGTATCTTGATATCCAGCCGCTTGACATGGCGATCCAGCTTTGCCAGTGTCAGCTTTGCCTTGAAGGTGGCTTTTTCTAGATAGACGTACCAGCTGAGCGGCCTTCTCTGCTAGGTGGACCTTTTCGTCCTGAAGTGTCTGGGCTTTCTCGTAGTTCTGTAGGATCAATTTGTTGTAGGGCTCTTCCTTGGGATTCTTGACCAAGCTTCCATTGAGCTTGACGAATTTTTGCAAACTGCCGTCGCGAGCGTCGATGATGTTATTGCATGCTTGAATCTGCTGCTCTTTTGCCTGCATTTCCTCGTACAGATGGGTTATCTCTGCCGGCAAGTTGGCGACTGCAAAGAGTTAGTTCGTGGCCCGCGTAAGGTCTTGAGAACGCGCACCGTCGTGGATGAAGAGCTCTAGCACGGAGGCGGCATCTTCAGCTAAAGCCATGATTGAAACTAATGGGCGAAGGTCACAACTGAACGTGGAGAAAGGCGCAGCAATGCTTGTGGGACTCGGCAGGAAAGTCTCTTGTGGCAACGACACGTGGTTGGATGACTAATGCGCTGCGTTGCGTCGGCTTGCTGGATGGGCAGAGCCAAAGGTGGTGGTCGCTGAAGCGTCGACACAGAAGCGCGGTGGATCGTCGTCGCAGGTGCAGGTGCAGGTGCAGGGCTGGCTGGTCCGCATCCGCACGTCGCACCTGCAGAGCGAGATGGCCGGCATCACGTGCCTTCCAACGGTGCTGAGTAAGGGAGCCAGGGTCCCACGTCGGTCGGCGGCCCGCCAATCTCGTTGCACTTCGGATCGATCCCCCAGATCCCACCACCGCTGTCGCATCTCCAAAGCCAAACCTCGCCGGCAGTCGCGCAGGACATTTCGCTGGCCGCCACCTACTGCTGCACTGCCCACCATCCATCACCACCGAATTTTGTTCGGCTGTACGGGCCCTATTTCGCCGAATCAACAGTCCGGAAGTCACGCTTTGCCAAGTACCGCCTTGAGAAAGTTTCTAGAAGTCTTAAGGCCAGGGCTGGGGCTGGGGCTGGGCCGCCATATCTTGTGTCAGCGAACCCTCGTCTCACGTCTCGCTAGGCCCTTTGTGAGAGAAACGCGGCCACCTTCAGAGGCCTCTTGCAGGGCACCATGGCCTTCAACAACAACGAGATCGTCCAAGCCTGGGTGGCACCAGATCCGTCGCCACTCTCGACAAGCGTCGAGTACACCACGTACAAGCAACTGACCCCGGAAGAAAAAGAGCGAGTCCACCAGATGGAAGCCGAGCAGAACGGCATCGAGCGGCCGCAAGGCTACACCGTCTCCTTCCACTACAACCCGGAGGTGGAGCAGCACCACTTTGGCAGCAAGCACCCCATGAAACCATGGCGACTGCAGCTGACCAAACAGCTGGTCTTTGGATACGGTCTTCACTACGCCATGGATCTGAATGAGTCGCTGCCGGCCACCAAGGACGCAATCTCTCGCTTCCATGACAACGACTACCTCGACTTCCTGCAGTACATCAAATCGGATACCGAAACGCAAAAACGGCACGAGGAGGAGCTCAACCGCTACGACTTCACCGATGAGTTTAACGATTGCCCTATCTTCGATGGCATCTGGGACTACGTGACGCTTTACACCGGCGCCACGCTGGAAGCCGCACACGCCGTGAGTAGCAGACAGAGTGATATTGCCATAAGCTGGTCTGGCGGCTTGCATCACGCGAAAAAACGCCAGGCCTCTGGTTTCTGCTACGTAAACGACATTGTGCTTGCCATCCAGCATCTACTTGAAAAGCACGTCCGAGTCTTGTACATCGACATTGACGTGCACCACGGAGACGGTGTGGAGGCCGCTTTCTTCAATACCGACCGCGTGATGACTCTATCATACCATAAGTATGGCGAGTTTTTCCCTGGCACTGGCGGTCCGGACGATTCGGGCCCGAAGGGCTACTCCGAACCTGGGGCATATTTCTCGCTGAATGTGCCGTTGGACGACGGGATCGACGACCGGGACTACGAGTGGCTCTTCAAGCGAATCACTGGCCGCACAATCGAAATATTCAAACCGGAAGCCATTGTGCTGCAGTGCGGTGCCGACAGTCTGGGCGGAGACCGTCTTGGGAAGTTCAACCTCAACATTCGCGCGCATGGCAAATGCGTAGAGTACGTCAAATCGTTCCGTCTGCCCCTGCTGATCTTAGGTGGCGGCGGCTACACGCCCCGCAACGTCGCCCGCGCTTGGTGCCATGAGACGGCGCTGAGCGTGGAGGCCGAACTCCACGACGACCTTCCAACATTCGTTCCATACAGGCAAGCCTTCGAGGGCGTCCAGAATGGCAACGGCTTGCTCTATCCCGAGCTTAACAGCAAAAGGCTTTCACACCCTAAAGGATACGAGCGCAAGGACCTCGAGAACACAGTGGCCCGCTGCGAGGAACAGCTGCGTTGCATACAGTCCCACCCGGTCGTCAGCATGAAGCGCTACCCGAAGCTCAATGAGGTCCTGCGCGCACGGAAGGAGATCGATCAGGAGATAAAAGAGGAGCTAGAGGATCGCGGATACCAAGATGAGGCCAAGAGGCGACGCCTAGAGAGAAACACGGGCGCAAAGCGGGAGTTCAGGTTAGTGATTCACAAGTCTCCATTGCGATAAAAGCACAGGCTAACCTTGCGCGAAAGGTGATTGACAGCCCATCGTTCACTGGCACTTCCAACCTCTAGGTTTGGCGAAAATGGCGGAGCGATATTGATGTGCCGTCATCGCTTGCTGACGGCATAATCCGTCTTGTGGATGAAAGTCATGGGATTTACACAGCGCTCAACAAATTCCTCGAGATGTGCGGCGCCCTCGCGATGTAAATCGCTTCTTGCCCGTGAGCGAGCTTATGGATTCTATCGAAACACGTAATTGATCGGCAGTTCTTGATCGGGCTATCGCTTTCCAGTGTCGTTTGTTATGGCTGGTTACAGATTCTTGCCTAACAAGGGCATCACGGACGCCGAGTTGATAACATTGGATGCAATGAATTGGCGGACTCCAGCCCGCAAGCGAACCATGACAGGCAATGTCCACTTGCTATGGAACGCGATCGGGAACTGTTGCTCCCACTTAGGGAATATCGAGACGGAAAGGGGGGAGAAAAAAAAAAGGGGAAAGCTCCCATCTGGGACGGAATAAGACATGCTCGAGTCGAAAACAAGGAACATGCAAACTAATAATCTGAAACCCATTCGTTTCACTGCCTCATCGTCCCATTTCTTCTGCCGCATCAGCCATGGAAAAACAAACATCGTGAATGGAAAATAGAGAGGAAAATGCCAAGCGCAGCCAGAACTTGCCCAACGGCGGTACACGAACTCCTGAGTACGAAAAACATATGGCTGAGTGCTTTGTCTATCCGTCCTCGAATCTTGCAATGCTCAGCCTGTCCAACCGACGACTGGAAGGTCCCGAGGTTCTTCCAGTCCACTGAAAAAGTCTATTACCCAGAACTGCCCATTACGTGTCTGATTGCTTATCAAATGCTTGATTTGGGAAGCAACGCGGAATCATGCGAAATGATCAGGGTCCGGTCGCAGCGATCTGTTCCCGCAGACCACTAGGCTCAGGCTTCCTTTGTCTCTTGCTGAGTAAGGTTGCGTTATCCAGGCTTAGCTCAAACGCGCCCTTATTCCGAACCTGGCGGCGTGCAGCAGCAGCAACGGCAGGAGAATGCTGCCCGTAGCCCTTTTGTTGCGCTACATTCCCCGCCTGCTGCCTGGCCTGAGCTGCTGCGCTCAGAGTGGTGTTCTTCATCTTTTGCTCCATCGCGCTGACGTCAGCGGCTTGACTCTTTGGAAGTTTGGCCGGAGGGTCCGCCTGATTCGCGGCGAATGGCACACTCTGTCCATCTTCGTCGTCATCGTACATGTCTTCCTCATCAAGCACGTTGAGGCTGGTCATCGCATTTCCGCCGCGGTAACCCTGTTTGAAGTTCTTCCGTCGCTTGCCCTCTTCCTCTTGACGGTGCACAGCATAACTGACGTCGAACACTTCGCGGAGGTTGACAGCACCCGGCGAGCGGAAGTCCATGCGTCTGCCACCAGCACTGGGAACGTCATCTAGATAAGCGTAGTTGGGCTGAATGACTCCCTGGTCCGAAGGCTGCTTCTTGGGGAGAGGCGTTGCGAGTGGTGGTGCGTCGGCGGCCGCCTGCGTCTCCTCTTCCGACTCACGGATCCATGGGTGGTTAAGGAATTGCTTGATGTCGTATCGTTTCTCGGGGTCCACGGTCAGTAGATGAGAAACGAGATCCTGCGCAGGCTTGGAGATTTCATCCCACCAGGGCGACAGAAAAGTGTATTGGCCACGCGCGACCTTTTCTGTCAGCGTCTGGATGCTTTCGTCGTAAAAGGGCGGGAATCCGCAAAGTAGAGTGTAAAGCACGCAGCCAAGGGCCCACATGTCAACACTCTTCGAATAGCGTTCATCCTTCACGATTTCAGGGGCTGTGTAACCGACGGTACCGCATGGCGTCATAGTCTGGCTGTCCCAGATAACCTTGGACAAGCCAAAATCGGCGATCTTGATGGTGCCGATGCCACCAGCACCATGGCCCTTGACGAACTCACCCTCATCTACCTTGTCTTCCTCATCGGTAGACTTGGGCTTGGGGGTCTTGGTCGGAATGAAGGGGGCGGGGTAAAACAGAAGATTCTCGGGTTTAATGTCACTGGAATTATGACGTCAGCTGTCGTGGGCCCAACATAGGAGCGAAGGGATCGCGAAGCAACATACCGATGGACAACACCAGCCTCTTCATGCAAGTATTCCAATGCTTTGGCGACTTGAATGATCACGTGCCGAGAAAGATTCTCACTGAAGTACGTGAGGCGAACGATCTGGTGGAACAGTTCGCCACCGGGGCACAGCTCGAGGATGATGTAATAGTACTGTCGGGACTCGGAGAAGTCGATGAGTTTTACGATGTTGGGGTGGTCCAGTTGGCGCATGATCTGCACCTCCTTAAGGATGTTGGCTCTCTGCGACCGGAAGTCAGCACCTGTCATGCAACACAACATACGTACAGTAGGAAAGAAAGGAAATAAATGGTGGCGGCGAAGACTTGGATGGGAGGAGCGCGCACCTCCACAGTCTTGGGTGCCCTTTTGAAATCCGGATGGAGGTGTTTGTCGCCCTAGGCATCCACCGCGTTGGCTACGTAATCGCGCAAGAGAAGGACGAAAAGCGTAGCTGGGCAGAAGCGGACGGCACGACGAAACACATGTGATGTGCAGAGCAGACAAAAACAGCGAAACTTGCAAGGATGCCACATACCTGGCTGGAGTTCATCTCGAATTTCCTGACAACCTTGATGGCGGATTCGGGGTATTGCCCTTGGCTGTCCTTTGCGCGGTACACGTTGCTGAATGCACCGTCGCCCATCTTCTCGAGCAGGATCCAGCGCTCCAGACCCGGGTATTGCGGCAGCTTGCCCTTCTGCTCACGCTCCTCGGCTACAATGCGCTCGAGAACCTCCGGGTCGATCTCCTTCTTGGCCTTGGCGGCGGCCTGTGCCTTGTGGTGGTCGGCGGCGGCGCGAGCGGCGGCATCTCCTGCGCGAGCGGCCTGGTTTTGGTTGTTGACGGCGGCGGCGGAATAATCTGCTGCGGGGACGTTGGCGTGCAGCGGCTTGTGGTCCATCACGTTGGGCTCGGTGACGGCATGGTGGTCGGGCGGCGGGGGCGACGTGTAGTTGTTGTAACGCTGTTGCTGGGCGTGGACGGGGGACACGTTGGTGGTCGGCTCAGCATGCGGCGAGTGCGTGGCGCGTGCCTGCTTGCCATGGCGGAGGAAGTTCTTGAAATTCTGTATGGCGGCCATGGTTCAGTGAGCTGGACTCGTCGCAGGGCGCGACGTCAATGAGCGGTTGAAGCGGCGGAGAATATAGCGGAAAGAGTAGCGGAGAGGAGGCAGGTCGGTTGGGCGGCGTTGAGAAGCGGTGCAGCGGGAAGAGCGTATGGGCGGGGAGGCGGGCGCTGCGAGCGAATTGCGGGTGCAGCTGGGGGGGGGGGAAGAGGTGACAAAGACGCGCGAGGGACGAGCTCAAGCTGGGCGGTGGCTATGACGTGCACCGGGAAGGTGCGATTAGGCGCACGAGATGACATCGACAGGGCCGAAGGGCAGGCTCGCGGCTGCATTCTGGGCTGCTGAGGCCCAGCCCAGCCAATCGCCCGCGCCCCAGACGTCAAAGCCCACGCTCACCTCGCGCCGGTCGCCCCTTGGCTCTGTCGCGCACTGCTGTGCGGGCGGGCCGCAGGATGGGATCGGGCCAGGGCATCGGGCAGGGAATCGCACTCACCTCGATCATCGGCATCGTGGCCAAATTGCACTCCGTTTCACCTCGCGGCTCGGTGGAATGAGGGCGTCGGCGATGCGGGCAGCGGCTATGACGACGCGCGGGTTGGGGGTGCTGACACGGGCGGCGCGGGCGAGCAGGATTGGCGGGCAGGGCTGGCAACGCGGGAGAGAATGAGCAGCGCGCGTAGTGAGGCTCCCGGGGGCTGAGAGTATTTGGGTCTACGTCCGGCACAGAGCGGCACTGCAGAGGTTGCAGACGACGCAGCGGGCGGCCAGGGTCGTGTCCATGGCACGGCCACTAGCAGCGCGCAGCAGGCTGGCCGCGACGCCACGCGTGGGTTAGGAGCGCCGGCCTGACCGAGTTCATGCTGCCGCTCTCTCGCTTTCGCGCTGCGCCAGGCCAGCTGACGGCCGTGCCGTGGACGCGACGATGCGCCTCCACAGATCACCGTGGGCGGGCGCTGCAGGGTCTGAAGGTCTGAAGCCCGGCCGTTGGTCCGCCCTCGCCGATGACGTCGCTCTACGAAATTGTGCATCGCCGCTCTCCTTGATGCGTTCCTCCAAACGCGCGCGCTGACGATGGCCGGTCTGAAAGGTTCCGCCTGCGGACGCCCAGCGGACGCATGCGGCACGCCAGGCTGGCGGCCACGCTCTCGCAGCCGGCCCCTGCTGCGCTGCCTGCCGGACCAAGGCCTGAATCCAGCCCGTCAGGCCTCTTCAGCCGACAGCCCACGCGAGCGATGACGCTGCTGGTGGCTGGTGGCTGGAGAACACCGCTCGGACCGACTTTGCACGCTCGCCGCGGAACCTGGAAGCTGCAGCCTTTCATCATCCGCAGGGCGCGAGCTGTCGTGACGCACGCCGCCTTAAAGACACAGCAGTTAAAAGAGCTCTTGGCTCACGGGCCCGCCGCAGATCCTCAGCAGAGGCGCGAACCAGGCAGCCGGATGCCACTATTGCGCTGCATCCCTCCGAAACGATTTTGCCCACATGGCCCTTCCCTTGATGAAACCGATGAGATCATCCACCCCGGTGCGGCCCGAGCGCCTGATTGGTATCATGTCGTCAAGGGCGTTGCTTCACGGTCCCACCTTCAGGATCATCTCCGCACATCACTTTGATGCCTGCATGATTTGCTCACCGTTGCTTTTGCTGTGATCCCGGCATGACGCACACCACCACCGGACGAGGTTTACAGTGCATCTACTTCGTTTATTGGATGCCGTGGAGGCACCAGGATATCTCTAGCTTTGTCGACAAGTATTAAGCTATCCCTACCTACTACGGTATGGCGAACAAGCTACCGTGGCGGTCATTGTGCTTCAACTGCAAGCCTCCTTCCCCACAGTCGCTCCGTAGGCTGTGTTCGGAACCTGTCGCATATCCAAACTTAGGTTGCCAAGGGACCTAGTCGAAGGGGGATTCTGTGCTTGTAAGTAAGTAAGCACGCAATAATATCCGCAGCCGTCAATCACACGGCTATAAAAGCCTCCGACACTTCTCACATTACCATCAGCCTACCAGCGTCGTCGTATTCTCCTCGAGCCGATAAACAATGTTTCATGCATACACACCCATGCCGTTCCCGCACATGTACTGAAATAGCCAGAGGAATAGCTCCGTTGAAATAGGCCCATATCGTGTCGGAGTTAGGCGAAGAAAGGCCGAGCCCCTTCCAGTCCTGGAGATACTTGAGAGACATGACATCCCGGTCAACCGAATCAGCATCGAAGACGGCCTATCTCGCTAGCTGTGGGCCCTGAGAACGGCTTGCCACGAGGAACTCCAATGCCTGCCAGCCCGGGGATTCTCCACACCAAGCGGCAAGCACTCGCAAATCATGAGCGCCGTGCCCACAGCACTGGTAAAAGGCAGTGGCACGTTGTCGTCAGGGGCCTAGAAGCTACAGCCTTCCACTGCAGCTCCTCCCCGCTGGCCACTGTGTCCGCATATCCCATTGCTCCTAGCCATCAACACTCGCATCAGTCATTGGTCGCCGTCGAAAGGATCCACAGCTCGCTGAACGCCGTCTGGGTGCGCATGGTGAACGCACTTCAGACCGGAGCTTCCGGACGTGCTAAATGGTGGACTCTCCGCCAAAGTGAACTGGCCCTTCGCCTATTCGCCAGTCAACGCCGTACGACCCGCATCGAGATCACCACATGCAGTAGCGTCTACCAACAGCTCGTTCCGCCGACTACTACCCCGCCACGCCGACAGTCATTGATACGTCGCCCAAGGCTATCACACCCTCCGGGATGTCTGTAAACCGGACCCCTGTCTATGCTGCGACCCAACGGCTATGATTCTACCTGTGGATCCCTTTTCCAATATCCCATGTACCATAGGCATCGACGTTTGGGCACGAAGCTGTCCTGAGCTCTATTACGTCAACCATATGCATCGTGCACTCACACATCCCTATTCAAGCCAACTGGCGTGGCCGACTGTGGTGGACACCCATGATTCCATACGTCCTGGAAAGTCCCCAAATGTATGTACATGCCGGCACTTCCATCTCGCGACAATTGCGCTATTGCCGGGGGAAAAAGAAATAAGTATTATTATTAAGAAGACCGGATGGCCACGACTGAGAAGGTACAGAGCAACGTTCGCATACGAACCCCAGCTGTCCGTGACGGAAAAGCTTCGCGACACCTGATTTATGCGTCCAGTTCCCGCGAGGTGGCCCCTACCCACCGTAATTCCTGGGTTTGAAAAACCAAATGGATGCCAATTGGCTTAGACTAATCTGAGAGCGTGGCCAAAATTTTGGCGCAAAATCACATTGTTCACATTTCCAAATTAAATCGTGAGAACTCTGCCAAATCATAACTTAGGGAAGTGTACGCAGCGTGCCCAGCAACCCCTCGAAGGCCTTCACAACCAGAAAGAATGGCATTTAGAAATCCTGCTTCCAGCCAGGCACTCCCGCTCCGCCGTTCGGAGAGCCATTTCCTAGTTCTAACAGAATTGGAATGGTAGTCTAGGAAGGATTGGAAAAAAGAGTACGTCCGGCGGACTAGAACTCAGCGAGACGTGAGAAGAGCTTACCCAACTATGCCCGCACATCCGCGTATGTACAGTCTAAGTTTCGCATTTCAAAACTGCAGACATCAGTCTTTTTCTTTTTTTTTTTTTTGGATTATTGCATACAATCGTAGCTCTGCTGTTCGGTAATCATGCTATACGCGAGGATTCATGGATGTTTACCTTGCTGACGATATTGTTGCAGATATACTTGGAATAGAAATAAGATGTTAGCGATAGTCAAATGGGCTGGTTTATGGGAGACCAAAGCAGTGCCCGGGAACTTTTGCGGTATTTAAGCCTCCCCCAAGCCGATCAAAGTCAACCGGAGCATTAATTTCGGCACCGAAACATGCTTATACTCCGAACAGGCTCAGATGAAACTCAGGGTTTAGCGTTAACAGTCCCCAGGAATGTTGTCTTTGTGTCTGTCTGTTAGAGACCCGTAGGTGACGATTCCGCGTCTCGCAAATGACGAGAGGGCAATTCCGCGTCTGACTGATGTGGTTTGTCAAGATATCTAGACCAACAGCAAACCACGCCGATCAGTTTCGTCCGTCATGTTAGCAGCGAGTGGCCGAACCACTGGCTGATGGCACAGTTGTGGGTTTACTTGACTCAATCTAGTGTCGCGGGGTGATTTGTAAGCCACTCTGGCTGTCCCTTACGACCTCAACGCCAGAGCAGACGCTGATCATCACTGCGAATCGTATGACGCGACGTCCGTCTTTTCGTGCGCCAAAGAGCTGGTGTAAGCAGCTTGCTTAGAAATTGAATGGTTCAGGATCAGTTGCGGGTGTTGATATAAAAGAAATACACCAGATGCAGCACTTGGAGAGCCAGACTAACTTTTCCGAGCTTCCATCCCTTTCACTGCAACCAACATCTCAAGCAGAATGGTAACCGAGGAGCAGAATGCCGCGTGGGTCATCCCTAGTGCGTCAAAGCTCAGACAATCAGCTCTTCCGATGCCGACGCCCGGTCCGAACCAGGCGCTTATCCGCATCACGGCCGTTGCACTCAATTTCCGCGATCACCTAGTCATGCATCACAGCGCAGAGTACCCTCTGCAGACAGCGGCGAACCTCGTCCCCTGCAGTGATGGCGCCGGGACTGTCGTCGCCGCCGGCGCCTCATCCAAGTGGCGCGACCGCATCGGGGCATCGGTCATTGTGCATTCCAACACCTGGATGGACGGCGATGTCGGCGATGGCTTCGTTTTTGACGCCGTCATGGGTGGTGGAGAAGTAAACGGCACATTGGCCCGATACCTAGCGTTGGACGATGAGAGGATCCTCGAGGGGCCGAAGGGGCTGACTGATGCTGAGGCGGCAGCGATGATGACGGCGGGGCTCACCGCTTTCGCCGCTCTCTTCGAGGGACCAGGCGGCGTTGGGAAGCCAGCCAAAGGGGTTACGGTGTTGACTCAGGGAACGGGTGGGGTGAGTTGCTTCGCCATCCAGGTAAGTCAGCATTGCTCTTTCCCCCGTTTCGCCGATGTGGCATCCTCGCTAATTGCTTTCCAGCTTGCGTCGGCTGCAGGTGCTACGGTAATCGCAACGTCGTCGACAGACGAGAAGCTGGAAGTTGCCAAGAAACTGGGTGCAACACACGCCATCAACTACCGGAAGACGCCAAAGTGGGCAGACGAAGTACTGCACATCACGGGCGGGCGTGGAGTGGACCATGTTGTTGAGGTTGGCGGTGCTGGGACGATTGAAGAGGCGCTGCGCAGTGCGCGAACGGGTGGGCTGGTGTCGGTGATGGGGATCCTGACGAAATCCAAAAAGGCGGATCTCATTCCTGCGATCCTCTTCGGGGCGAAGACGAGTAAGTGAGGCGGAAGCCACGGCGCGACGTCTGCTGACAATGGATGCAGTCAGAGGAATCCTTGGGGGCGGAAGCAAGGCGATGAACGAGCGGTTCGTGAGGTTCGTTGAGGAGCATCAGATCAGGCCGGTGGTGGCGGTGGAGTATGGGTTCGAACAGGCGGCAGAGGCATTCGCCAGGTTGGAAAGGCAAAGCGAGGTTGGAAAGATAGTCATCAAGGTGTAAGTCGGACGAGGGTCAGGCGAGAACGCGAGTCATCAATACAGATACATTGCAACGAGGGAGAAGAAGGCGGGCCGTGAACGGAAGCCACAGCCGCTTCCGCTGGGCTGACCTCGGCTGCGCGGACCTGCAGTGCGACGCCCCTCCCTGTGCGACTGCCTCTCCACCTTCCTTTGCCCACGCTGTTCTGCGTCCTGCATCCTGCGTCCTGCCTTCTGCCTTCTGCCTTCTGCCTTTGCGCCCGCGTCCTGCTCGTCTGCATGCGGCGAGAACCGATGCCCCACGGGGAAGTCAAGCAATCGGTGGAGCTCCGTGGAGACATGCCTCCATCTATCCACCAGTGCCACCCTCGCCCGGCAAACAGCCCCACCCGGCTCCCGCGTTCCGCACCTGGCGAAGAAGGAGCCCATTCTGCGGCCACTCATTGGAGCTCCGCCCGCGACCCCTCACTCTTTTCCTTCATAATCCGCGCGGCGTTAAACTCCTTAATTCCACCCGAAGGCCGTTCGTTTGTTTCAAGAAGCCCCATCACTTTTCCCTGCATGCTCTGCCCAAAATGTCCTCAGACCTGTGATCCGCCACTCTCACTGGTCCCTGCTTTGCCCTCACGACTTCACCACAACTCCGCTCCTAGCTGTCAGAGATCGCAGCGTTCCACTGCGCCCCTCGTCCCCGCACTGTGATCCTTGCCTCCGTCGCTGCCATGGGCGCTGTGCTTCCCGAGCAGAGCGATGTGGTTGAACTGGCTGCAGAAGAAGGCCACGACGCAGATGTCCCCACTAATCTAGGCATCTACACCGACCCCGAGAAGCATTCACCTTCGACCAGCAGGGCAGCCGCCATTGCTTCGGGCTTCAACAAAGATGTCGACCTGGAAAAGCAGAGCGAAGGTTCCGCCACCACCTCCATCAATGATCCCGACGACAACCAGCAAGCTGCTCTGGATCCCAACGTTGTCGACTGGGACGGCCCGGATGATCCAGAGAACCCCATGAACTGGTCCAAGTCCAAGAAATGGGGTGCCATCGCCATCGTGTCTCTCATAACCTTCCTCATTCCGTTGGCATCATCCATGTTCGCCCCAGGAGTCCCCGATCTCATGGCAGAATTCAACTCGACCAGCGAAATCTTATCCGGCTTCGTCGTGTCCGTCTACGTTCTTGGTTTCGCCGTGGGCCCTTTGATCATCGCACCCTTGTCGGAGATGTTTGGTAGGCTCCCGCTATACCATATATGCAATGTCCTGTTCATCGTCTTCAACATAGCATGTGCACGCTCAACCAGCCTCGGCATGCTCATTGCTTTTCGCTTCCTGGCTGGCTGTGTTGGGGCGAGTCCTCTTACTCTCGGCGGAGGCACAATCGCAGACTTGATACCGCGCGAGCAAAGGGGTACTGCCATGGCAATCTGGGTCGCTGGACCTTGCATCGGCCCTGTGGTCGGACCGCTATCGGGTGGTTTTCTTTCGCAGGCTGCCGGATGGCGTTGGACGTTCTATGTGGTCAGCATCGCTGCCGGCGTCGTCACCGTTTGTGGTTTCATTCTCATGTCAGAGACATACGCCATCGCCATCCTCAACCGCAAAGTGCGCCGCCTCAAGCAAGAGACCGGCAATTTGGCACTTCGTAGCAAGCTCGATGCCGGTCTCTCGCCCCGCGACCTCTTCTTCTTCAGCATCGTACGGCCTACCAAGATGCTCTTCAAGTCTCCCATCGTTTTTCTCCTCTCACTTTACGTCGCCGTTGCCTACGCCTACCTCTACATCCTTTTCACCACGTTCACTCTCGTCTACAAGGAGCAATACGGCTTCAATACCGGCACCGCTGGTCTGACCTATCTTGGGATTGGTATCGGCAGTGTCACTGGCCAGTGGGTTTATACTATTTGGGGCAATCGAAGCGTGCGCAGTGCGCTTGCAAAGGGCACCTTCACCCCCGAAAAGCGCTTGCCACTCATGTTTCCAGGCGCAGCGGCGATGCCGATAGGATTGTTCTGGTACGGATGGACCGTTGAGAAGCACACCCATTGGATAGTGCCCATAATTGGAACCAGTTTCATTGGATTTGGCCTGATGCTAATCTTTGTAAGTGATCGAACTCGGCCCAGGTTGCCACAAGCCTCACACTCACCCAAGCCTTGGAAAGTAATGCTGACGAGTGCCGTATAGATGGCACCGAACACATACCTCGTAGATGTCTATACCCTGCATGCGGCATCTGCCATGGCCGCAAACACTGTCTTACGATCACTTTTTGGCGCATTTATTCCCCTTGCCGGACAGCCCATGTATGAAGCGCTCGGGCTGGGCTGGGGCAATTCTCTACTCGGTTTCGTTGCCATTGCATTGATACCCATTCCAGTTCTTTTCGTCAAGTATGGCGAGGCGCTGAGGAGCAGATTTCCGGTGAAGCTGTGAGAGTTATGGCCATTTCTCCTTCTTATCAACAAATCTAATAGCTGCGTTTTCACTGCCGGTGAAGGAAAGAAATCGGACAATCGGGCCAAATACTATACCCCGGCGCTTAAAACCAACATCAAGCATTCGTTAGGCGCATGGATGGCGTTGTTGGTTGACCCCTAGGCCCAAAAGAAGAGGCGTAATGTAGCTGGACTAAAGTGAGAGCTTGCGCTAATAGACTAGACCTCGCGTGTTGAAGCGAGCCTGTTCGCTTGTGTTGCCCGCTGTTCATGTCCAATTCCCACATAATCAGCTGCAAGTCTAGTTTCGTGGTCGAATTAGAGTGCTTACTCTCTTCCTCCTCACCGGCTCTACTAAATTATGTTGCATCGCGCCATTCGAGCTTGCAATACCCCAACACACGGCCTCCAAAAATTGTGACCCAATCTTGGGGGTCTAGACTTCTCTTTTTGCGTGACGCTTGCTTGCTGAGAGAACGTCAACGCTCACAATCACTTTGATCCTTCTGATTGCATTCCAGGGACACTCCTGGCAGTGAGTAATTTGATTGAATGAAATCCTCAGCTGGGCTGCATTTTCAAGAACCATGCTTGCGACGGTGGCAAACATGATACAGCTGAGCCGCTGCAGCTCGTTGGCTATACTATGTTGGTTGGATCATAGCTTTGCTGTTATCTTGGCCTCCAATGCCGGAGCATCGCGGCTTGCCCATTGCCTGAGGACTTTACGCATGATCTTGCCACTCTGCAGCTTCGGCACCTCGTTGATGAACGATATGCCGCCAACCAGTTGCTTGTATCTGGCCACCTTGGCTTTCATCCATTCCTGGATCTGCTTCTCTGTCGTTTCCCCCTTCTGGTCACCCTTCAGGGAGACGTATGCACGTGGCCACTCTTCGCCGCGTCTGCCAACCAGTCAACATGCGTAAAGCGGGCTGCGAGTGCGAGTGCAACTTACAATGTAATGCCCACAACCGCAGCATCAGCAATGTCCTCGTGCTCAAGCAAGACAGCCTCAAGTTCTGCCGGAGCCACTTGCAGCCCATTCACCTTGATAAGTTCCTATTAGATGATATGAGAGTTAGCGTTACTGCTTATGGGGAGAATCCTACCGTATGGAGGGGACTTGTGGGTACCTTTTTCCTGTCAACAATCCAAAACCAACCTTCCCTCTCCACAGCAACGTCGCCAGTCCTTAGCCAGCCATCCGAACTGAGAGTTTCTTTGCTGGCTTGGTCATTTCTCCAGTATCCCAGGCAAACCTGCGGTCCGCGAATGTACATTTCTCCAGGCTGACCGGATGGAATCTCGTTTCCGTCGTCATCCCGGAGGATGCACTCAGTGTTGGGACACAGCTGGCCAACACAGCCGGTGCTGTTTTGAACTAGGGTCAGCATCGTTCAGCAGACATGCACCGGGTGGCCTGCTCACTCGTCTTCGACCTCATCAGCTCCACCGGGCATAACGATGGCCGCACAGGTCAATTCTGTCATGCCGTAGCCCTGCTTCAGGGTCACTTTGAAGCGTCTGACGATGTCATCCGCCAATTCTTTGGAGAGTGGGGCAGCTCCACATGTGATCTCTTCAAGACTGCTGAGATCGTATCTCAAGGTCTCCGGACGTTTGCTCATCATCACCAGGATAGGCGGCGCGACCTGCAATGAATTGATTCTGTACGTCTCAAGGACCCGGAGGAAATCCTCGTAAACAAACTGCTTCATGATGTACACGCTTGCCTGAAGTTTGAGGGCCAATATGTTGGCATAAAGCTGTCCATAGGCGTGGTATAGGGGTAGAAACCCGGCCCATCTCTCCGGCGTCCGCTCCTTGAATGCATAGCGCATGAACATTGCTTGCTCAGCATTCGCAATAAGGCTGCGGTGGGAGATGCAAACTCCTTTGGGCAGACCAGTGGTGCCGGATGAGTAGTTTACCGTAGCTACGGTGTCCTTGGGCTCATCTCCAGTCATGCGCTTCCAGTGATAGCTGTCCGCCTGCTCGGATGACCCAATCATTTCCCTCCAGTCACGCACCCCACCAACGGGATCGTGCTCCTCATCCGAGAATAGGAAGATCCTGCTGGCGGCAAGACCAGCTTTCTGGCTGGCGGAGAGTGCGGTTTTGATAAGCGACGGGTGCACCAGAAGGACCTGGGCGCCAGTGTCGCTCAACTGGTGGAACAACTCTGAGTGGTACATCAGCATCCGTACAGTCCACCGTCATGAACGGCATACCTGGCTCGGCGTAAGCGGGGTTTGCTCCACTAAACACTCTCCCGGATCCAACGATAGCCATGTAAGCAGCCGGGACGAAGATGTGATTAGGAGTGTAGATCAAAACCACCTGGCCGGGAGCACAGCCAAGTGTGTCCAGGCCGATGGCCAGCCTCTTGATCCAGAGGAGCATCTGGCTGGGCGACAAGGAGCGGTCGGGGTTGGTGGCATCAATCCACAGCGGCTTGTCAGATACATGTTGACCCGGCGGGAAGAGGTAGGTCAACAGGTCAATTTGCTCGATGTGGAGAGGGGCGAAAGGCGAAGCAAGGGGCATGGCGAGCGGCAGAGGTAGCCAGAAGCAAGCTGATGCAGGAGAGTTTGGTGCGGAGGTGAAGGCGGGATAGAGGTGGGAAGTATCCGTGCTTACAGGCGGGGTTGCGGGCCGGGGGAGCAGTGAGCGGCCCGACGAGCGCTCGGATCGCCGCAGAAGCCGACATAGATGAAGGCCAATAAGCAGCGCAGGTAAAGGGAGGTGCAGGGGAGGATGTGCATGTTCGGGCCTGTCCAGCGGCCCGACCGACGGCGAGGAAGGCAGACACGCATTAGCCGAAATGGGCAGGCGCTCAGTGGATGCCTGAGGCATCACTCGGATGGATGGCGCAGCAGCCCGAACTGCGGATGCGGCGCTCTGCGGATCTGCACCAGGGCTCTGTCACCTTCTCCCTGCGGCTAGTCACCTGCCCACTCGGCAAAAGCTTGACGCCCACCTTCCCCCTTGCTACTAGCCATCTCAGAGCTGTCGTGCTTCACTAATCTCGCCTCGCAAGCTACAAAACCCCCCCGCATCCATGGTAGCTAGCCAGCCAGCTGCTCCCTCACCCGCTACCATGTTCATGAATCTTCTCGTCGGCTTGCTCTGCCTGGCAAGTCAGGTACACGCCCTGCGCACATCGCTGCCCATCCGCGAGCTGCGTAAACAGGTCCGTTGCTCAACCCTCTCCCTCGCCCTCGCCCCACCTTTGGTTTGCTCACCGCCAGCCAGATTCGTGCTCTGCCTGAGCCTGCCCAGCTCGACCACCGCGACGTCGACGCGACTGCTCTGTATCCCGCCTACAACATCTCCGTGCCCATTGACCACTTCCACAACGATTCTTTGTACGCGCCGCACACCAATGGCACCTTCCCGCTCCGTTACTGGTTCGACGCCACGTACTACCAACCCGGAGGCCCGGTCATTGTCCTCGCAAGTGGCGAGACCAGCGGTGAGGATCGTTTTCCCTATCTGCAAAAGGGTATTGTCGCCCAGCTGGCCAACGCCACCGGCGGGCTCGGCGTCATCTTGGAGCACCGTTACTACGGCGAGAGCTGGCCTGTGTCGGATCTGACGACCGAGAGCCTGCGCTTCTTGACCACTGCGCAGGCTTTGAAGGACACGCAGTACTTTGCTGAGCATGTCGTGTTCGAAGGCCTGGACGGCTATGACTTGAGCCCTTCCAGCACCCCTTGGATCGCTTACGGCGGCTCTTATGCCGGCGCTTTCGTCGCCTTCCTTCGCAAACTCTACCCCGAAACCTTCTGGGGCGCCATCTCTTCGTCGGGCGTCACAGAGGCCATATATGACTACTGGCAGTATTATGAAGCCCAGAGGCTGTTCGGGCCTCCGGACTGCATCAGCACCCTGCAGAAGCTGACTCACGTTGTTGACAATATTCTGCTCGGCCAAAACGACACCAAGCACAAGAATCAGCTCAAGAGTGTCTTTGGTCTTGGTAATTTGACTTACGATGATGATTTTGCCAACGCCTTGAGCTACGGCATCGCTGGGTGGCAGAGCCTCAATTGGGACCCTGCCGTGTCGGATCCTTCGGTGTTTGAGTACTGCAGCAATCTTACTTCGGACTCGCTGCTGTACTCCGACACGGCTGCGCTGCAGTCGGACGTCGAAGAGCTGCTCCGCGTCGGCGGCTATGCCGACGAAGTGTCAAGCCTCAGCAGTAGGATGCTCAACTACATCGGCTATGTCAATCTGACCCAGGTTTCCCAGTGTAGCGAAACGCAAGACGGGTGCTTCTCGAACCACAACACCACTTTCTATGCCCAGGATGACATTTCGCAAACGTGGCGAGCATGGCCGTACCAGTATTGCACACAGTAAGTGGCTGACGACCCAGGCTGTTTTCCGGGGGTGAGCCGCTGACGGTAGCAATGATAGGTGGGGTTATCTCCAAACAGGTTAGTCGGCTGCCCTTCCCCGCTAGTGGCTATGCTCACAGCATCTTTCCCCCCTGCAGGGAGCGGAGTGCCAAGCACGCAACTACCTCTGATCTCGCGCTTGATTGACATCGACTACAACTCGATCATCTGTCGAGACGCGTTCAACATCACGACGACGGCAGATGTCGAGGCAATCAACAAGTACGGCGGATACGGCATCAGTTATCCGCGGCTCGCCATCATCGATGGAGAGGCGGACCCGTGGCGGGCGGCAACGCCGCACGCGTTTGTTGCGCCGAACCGGACGTCGACGGACAGCGAGCCGTTCATCCTTATCACAGGCAAAGCGGTGCACCATTGGGATGAGAACGGGCTTATCCCGAACGAGACGACGGCGGAGTTGCCGCCGAAGCCGGTGGCAGACGCGCAGGCGAGGGAGGCGCGGTTTGTGAAGGCGTGGGTTTCCGAATTTAATGGGAAGCGTCGCGGCGGTGTTGAAGGCATGTTTAAGCGGAATCCGTGACAGATGATGGGCCAGTGGAAGCTGACGGGGTCCGATCTAGGCCAGGACACGAGGCAGGCGAGGCTGCAGTAACCAAGGATCGTAGAGTAGGCCATCCATGTAGTTTGCCACGTGGGATAGCAGACCAAAAGCTTCGCCAATCCCTTCCAGGAGAACTGCACGCGAGACCCAGCTGCTTATTTGGATTAAGGTTCAGGCGGCGGGCGGGCGTGAGTTTGCGGGCGGTTTTGTGGTGGCGGTGGGTGCAGCCAGAAGGTGGTGGGGCGATCAGAAGGCGGTGCGTTGCAGCTGCATGAATCATGAAAGTGGGCTGATGTGGGATCGACGAGCTGTTGGCAGCGCGAGGCATGGGAAGCTTGTTGTGTTGTGCTGGGTTGTCGGAGCAAGGCGGGCGGCGAGCGAGCCGAATGGCGGGCGCGGAAGCCAGCTGGCGGCGGAAGCGCAGCAGTGGCAGGGCGGAGGCCGTCCGCCCGCCAACCAACCCTACCTAGGCTCGGCCGTCCTGAGGCGGCGCGGCCCTGCATCTGCGCTCGCCACCTGCCCGTCAACGCTCCCACGTTGTCTGCCTGCGGAGATCCGGGCTTCACTGCGCCGATCGCCGGACCTGGGTACGGCCAATCTGCGCCTGCCTCGCCCGCCTCCCGCTCAAGGCTCGACCAACCGCCAGGGCGTCCCTTTGCAATGACATCCCCCCATGGGGCCCCGCCGCGTGCGAGCCAGGACGGTCAGCAGATGGTGGCGACGCTCCCTGAGCCGCATTGTATAGCTATACCGCCGCCGCCCCAGCCCCAGCCCCAGCCCCAGCAGCCCGCCCTCCAGCCCACTCCAGGCGCGCCTTCCCAGGATATGCAATCCTCACAAGCCAGCCCCAACACCGCCGCCTTTGCGGCACCCGCCGATTCTCACCATCAACCGGCCTCCTCCACCAAGCGCCCGCGCCATCGCGCCTCCATAGCCTGTGCCTCCTGTCGCGACCGCCGCATCCGCGTCCGTGCCTCCCCTGCTTCCTCCTCTTGCGGCCCGAGTGCTGACAGTTGTCTCCAGTGCGTGGTGCGCCCTGGCGAGTCCGAGTGTTTCAATTGCAAGCGCACCGGCGCCGAATGCATCATCAGGAACGATGACGAGCGTCGCAAGTGAGTCTTTCTACACCCGTCCTCCGGCCGGCGAAAATTTTCTGACCCCCTTCGTCCTCAACAGGCCGATATCACGCGCCTATGTGGCCTCTTTGACGGAGCGGATCGCCGTTCTGGAAGACCTGCTCAGGCGAAAGGGAGAAGAGCCGCCGCCCGTCATCCACCCTCCGCGCATCAGACCCGGACTGCCTGGGTCTGAGGAATCGCAGCCTGAGCGCGGAAACGACTTTCGACAGGAGCCCACCCAACCACCTCATTTCGACAATGCTTCCTTCAGCGAGTCAGACGACGGCGCGGACCAGTCCGTCCTTTGTATGTCTGCCGCGCGAACCGCTTCGTCTCCGCGCCTGCTTGACCCGTCGGACGAGAGCCAGAGCCTGGTCAGTCAATTGCTCGCCCCAAAAGGCCATCTAGGCATCGACCAGACCAGTGGAAGCGTGCGCTTCTTTGGCTCACTCATGAATTGCCACCTTCCGTCCGACAAGGCGACAGCTTCCAGATCCTCTGACATTGTCGAGCATGCACGGCGAGCCACCAAGACCATCCGACTGCTCTCGCAGGAGACACACGATTACCTCATGGATCTTTTTTGGGACCATTTCAATGCCGTTCTGCACGTCATCCACAAGGAAGCTTTCCTAGAAAACTACGAGCACGGCTCGCCGCACTTCTATTCTCCTTTCCTCCACATCTGCATCCTTGCTGTCGGCTTCCGCTATGCCGACAAAACTCGATCTGACATCCAAAGAATTGCGCTTGAGCCTAGAGAGAGTACTTTCCACCGCGAGGCCAAATTTATGCTTGATGTTGAGCTAGAGAGACCGGGCGGAATACCCCAAGTTCAGGCTCTCCTACTCCTTGCGAACTGCGAATGTAGCGTGGGACGCGACCACACCGGCTGGCTCTACTCCGGCATGGGCGTCAGATTGGCGTTTGATATTGGTCTCCACTTAGAGACGCGCTCTTCAGGGCTGTCGGAGCGTGAGGTTGATGTACGACACATGACTTTGTGGGCCTGGTATGATTCCCCGCAGCCTTCGCCTCCGCCTCATGCTGACGTCATGTAGTGTGATATTCGACAAATACTGGTCTTTGTTTCTGGGGAGGCCGACGGCGATAAAAAGCTCTGACCTGGAGGTTTATACGCTGGCCAAGCGATTCGAGCGGCTCGGGACCTGTTTGCCCAACGGGCCAGAGCTCTCTCGAGAGACCCAGATCTATGAGGCGCTAATTGATTTGATGGAGATTGCGGGCAAGGCAGCGGAAAACCGGGAGGCGACCGCGACGGCTAGCGGAAAATTTGACCGCACTGACTACAGATCCTTAGTTGCTCTGGACCGGGAATTGAATTGCTGGCATTCTCGTTTACCCGAAGCGCTGAAATGGGAGTCAGCGAATATCCAAACGGCCCCCAGATCCTTCTTCGTCCTGCACCAGCAGTATCACTCGGTCCACATCCAAATCCGCCGGCCTTTTACGCGCTACGAGGATTCGGTCTCCCCGGAAGCCAAAGACCTGTCCGGGGATACCGTTGTTGCGTCGGCTCGCAAAGCTTGCACCGGCCATGCAATAGCCGTTGTCAAGAACTTCTGGCATTATAGACAACGGTTTAGTGCCAAGCAGATTTTCTGCGCCGCAATGCAGACTGCGGTGAGTGCGGCGCGGATGCAACAGCCGAAAGTCCAAGGCTAACATTTAGCAGGGGGTTGCTTGCACAACGCTGATCGCCGACCTTGCTTTTGTCAAGGATGCCAAAGAGCGGAACCAAATCCTGAAGTACCTGAAGTGTATGGCCGTATCGCTTCAGGAAATGTCTGGGATCTTTGCACCAGCGGAACGCATGTGTCTCGTCCTTCAGCATGTCCTAGCCGAGATATCACAGTCAAGCCCGCAGCGGGAGGCTTCCGTCGTCCCGGCATCGCGCCAGAGCACTGAAGATGACACGATTCACAGTGCTCCCAAACGAAGGCAACGACCCGATCACCGGCCAACGCCGCCGCTGCGAAGATCGGAAGGATCAAGCTCGATGCCTCAAGTGGGATTGAGCGTGGACAGTATCGCGTCGCTACCAGACAGTCATTCGGACGCAAGTATCAGTGAGGCTAACGGGCTCTTCCCCTCGCAAGGCGATCTCGGCGCATGGCCTTTTTCGAGCCAAGACCACCAGGTGGATGTGGGTGGCTCGTCCTTGCCGGGCTCGGCACCCGCCATGTATGGGAACATGGCGCCGAACGCCTGGGTGACGGCGCCATCGCCAATGCCGGATACGTCTCGAATGAGCTTCTCGCATTTTCCCGGGTTTGCCGAGGGCAGCACGCATACTGGGCAGATGGACTTCCTCTCACCGAACGACGAGACGTGGGGCCATTGGCGACTGGAACAGCCGCAGAGCCAGCTGCGGCACGACGAGCTCGATGCCGTGCCTCCAGACAAACAGTACAGATGATGCTAGTTGGAGACGCCCTGCATAATGCGCATTACCCGCTCATTAAAGTACGGGCAGGGCGGGTGAATGTTCGCAATTCTGTTCGTCCCAATAATGGTTCCATGACCAAGTTATCAAAATAGACTTCGTTAGCCCTCCTTGGCGACCAGGCCGGATAGCTGGCAGAAAGAAGATGGCAGCAGGCATCATGCAGCTTCCGGGGGGGAGCCTTCCACTTCCCCCCGCTGACACCGGCCAGCAAAGAGGCAGGACAATGGTGGCCAAAGAGCAAACCGACACAGCAAAATGGTCGAGCACAATAGCTACAGGATTATGTCGCAACAAGGCTCCAGGAATGAAGGCAGGAGTGACAAGATGGGATGATGGTTGCTTTGCGCACAGGAGCACGAGCTGTGTTTGGGGGCAGGCATTGGTAGGGAAGGAGGCAGCGGGGTCTACGATGCTAGCAATTCTCAGTTCCCACTGTCGCATTTAGTTTTGATGAGCGGGCGATCGTCTGGTGATGGCCGCGGCGGGAGGCTTCAAAGGAGTTGTCTGGCGGGTAGGCTAGCGGAGGGATCTGTTTGGGCGGTACGAGCCGGGTGGCAGGAGGGGGCACTGCTGGGTCCGGCACTGGCGCTGAGAACGACGGCAGGGGTTAGTGGGGCGCGATGGCGGTATGAGGCGCGCGTCAGTGGCCTCAACGGCGGGCCAGACGATAAGAAGGGCCGGAGCCACGCCCGCGCCCGCCGCCCGATCGCTCTGCCGTTGTCTTGAAGAGGAACGGCCAGGCGAAGGCAGCAGTTGCGGGGTTTCACTAACGCTGGTGCTGGTGTTTACTGACCGGGTCCAGCAGTCCGCCCTCGGCCTGCCCTCGCCTCGGAAACACACCAGCCGTGCCGCGGCTCAGTACGAGTACACGATGGAAAGCTTGTCTGGCCACCTCTACCGCTGCAGCTCCGTGTCCCTAATCTAACGACTCGCGCGTGTACATTGCTTGAGGCATTGATCCTCTGCTTGCCGTCTGAGGAGCTGGAGCCGGCCATGGAGACAGCTCTGCCGACCGGCGCATCTTCTATTCCCACGGTAAGTCCCAACCCTCTGCCCGTCTCCCGGGCCTTCCCATTCGCTGCCAGCATGCAGTCCCGCTGTACCATGACGGGCCTGGCCAGGCCAGCAGCTGTTTCTATTAGGGGGCCAGTGCTGCCAGTGCCGACCCCACGCACGGCTATCACACTCGTTCTCGCCTGGACTTCGTCCGCTACGATGCCAAGTCTCTGCTCCGCGGTCGGCCAAGCAATTGAATAGCCTACACCTGACGGCACCCTCTTGCTGGCCATTTTTCACCTGCGACGGAGCCAGGTGCGATGGTTGGCCGCCCACCGAATTCATAGGGGCTGGCGATCTTCTATCGCCACTCAGAAAGAATTACAAATTGGAGAGAGCCTGGCGCGGGCTTGGATGTGCTCCGGAGACCGCTCCTGTTCTCGGTGATGAGGTGTTCCACGCCACGGAATCATCTGCCTGCGATCTGCGCCCTCTTCACTGCTTCCCGCATCCGCACTGGCTTCGAGCGCAAACAACCATCGACATCCCCAGTCGCTCGGCGATACGCCCGACAGATCGAGAGCGGCCTGCAGCGCGACGTCCTTAGCAGCCGCGTGACTCCAGATGCCCAAAGACAGGTCGCCTCCCTTGGATTTCGCCGCACAGTACCACCGATCCAGCTTGTACCACGCGAAGGTATCCGCGGAGATATGCTGCATCATGCAATAGTAGAGCGCTATGTTCGACCCGCTTTGGGGGCGCAGTTGCCACTGCAGGATTCTTCCTACGCAACAGGTCCCTTGAGGGAATGGCCCTTTGGGACTGTGCTAGGGTAGCCCATCTCGATGTTTTTCGTTCCGACTTCACGCTTGTGCAGCGCAAAGGGGCCCTAAGGTTCTCTTCTGTGGGGCCAGCTCGGTCAGTCAAGATCTATCGACCGTGCTCCCGTTAGGTTCAGTAGGCAGGCGATCGCGCGCCGAAAGAGCTGCATGGTCATAGCTCGCTTTCCAGCGTCGTTCCTGAACACGGGCGTCCCCGAAGTGGCTTTGCTCGGCATCAAGGCCGATAATTCGGGCTCCACAATGGTGGCTTCTGGTGAGGCGACTTTGCCTCGACTTCGGTAATACGCACGGAACACTGTCACCGGTCGCTCTCATGTTTGCAAGTCCTTCATATCGGTCGAGATGGAGAAGAAGACGGACGGACAAACATATCTGTGTCCCTAGTGGGCCAACAGGCGCGGCATTCGCAGAACCGGGCCTGCTGCTTTCGTGGACCTGTTCCAGCGCGGCCTTCTTGGATACCTGCGTCGCGATTGAGACCATCAGACAAACAGCGCAGAGTTGTCATAGTCTGTATGTTTTAGGCCTGCCGGTGATCTTGCTGACTAGTTGTACGCTCGCACCAAATAGCGAGTGATGGATAATGACGCACAATACAGAAGACTCCGCTAACTCGAAATTTATACGTCGTGAGGAATCTCATATAGATCCCGGGTGCGGTCAACATAGTTCTACTGCGTAAGTGGCGGTGTCCGAACCCTCGGGTATGGTGTGCTCCGAGCATCGGGAGCCTGTTTCAGTTCAATGCCAGCTATCTTGATTACTCGTCTCCTTGGATCAGGCCCTGATCCGAGAGCGTCTGCTGATGGTCTGGAATTGTCTAAGTAGAAGTCCCAAGACGACAATCCTGCACAGCTCTTTACTGCCGGCCCATCTAGCTTCCTCTTTGCCAAAAAAAAAAAACCAAGTCCTGATTTTCATTGCGCAAAAGCTGGCGGCTTGCAAGCCGTTTCTCGAGGGCTAGTTCGTCTTGCTACTCATCACTTGACAGTAATCACCCCACCCATCCCTTGATAAAGAGCGAACCATACAGTTTCCGAGCATATGAATGGAGTGGCGCTCTAGAAACACTGCAAGAAAAAGGCAAGCGATAGTGGTCAGGAGAAGCGGAGAGACCAGGCAGTGACCCGACAGCAGAAAACAGCTCTCCCTCGTTGGTTGTCGGACTAAAGGTTATGCTTTGCGCGAAGACGTGCCACGGAATCGATCGCAAAGGAGACAGGGATATACGAAGCTTTGTTTTTTCGGAGCCGTGGCCGACGGGGATTGACATACGGGACAGGGGCGGTGGCAAAGTGCCTTTTCACGGTGTGTTGCACCGTCTCGAGGCCCCGGTCCCACGCCCAAGCGGTGGTCTCCACTCAACGGTTCGGGTATCGCCTTTCCTGCAGTTGCCAGAGTGCGTCATTACAGGCCCCACCGGCGGAGCCAATTATCTCCACATGGCTCGCTTTCCAAGGTGCGGCCGTGCGTTGTGAGCGGCAGCGCCAGGTACCTTTTGTGCACACATCCAACGCTACGTCTCTTGGGCGGAGAGAGACCCACAGATTCCCGAATGGGTTTGGGAATTTCAAGCGGCGGCCGGGCCCCTACTGGTGGTGCCATTGCGAAGATGGATCCGTGCAAGCTATGCACAAGCGTCTCGCCGCAGCCCAGACCCCTCCGTACTGAATATGGCATTGATGCAGCGATCGCCAATAGGCCGCACGTTGTCCCACAACCGAGACGCCTCTAAGCCCACTACAATATTACACCGATCAGACCCTCCGCCAGCAGCTCAGGCAATCGTTGCTGCCTCGAGCAGAAGCAGGTTGTATTGGTTGAATGCAGAAAGCCGAGCCTGCTCTTTTCGATGGCCGAATGAATCGTCACGACGGTGGCGGCGGTAAATCCAATGGCTGTCTTTACCACTTCAACGTCCTCAGGCTGCCTACTTCCTTTCTTTTTATCATAGCTCGGAAAGGTGCTTTGGGTAGAGCACTAGTCACTACAACAGTGTCCTCCCAGGACGCTACCGACTTCCGGCGCGGCTTTGACAACAGTGATCATTGTCGCCTCCACTATGCCTCAATTAGGCTCCTTTAACCTAGGTATGCTCGCTTGCTATCCATAATCATCATACTGAAGCATCTCCAATACCAGTCCCGAAGGGCGAAACAGAACGCAGAACCCGAGTCACGCGGTATCACGAAGAGCTAATAGCTCCCCCAGCATAAACACCGGCTCGGGTCAGACGAACGGCAATGCGCTCGATGAGCTCGTTCACGAGACACGCCGCGGTTCATTTCAGCGGACGGGACGTGAACGAGATTGACGGCAAATTTCCAGGGCATCTGGGTACAATGGGAAGCATGAATCGCTCCGTTGCGAAAGTGCCCGCATGTGAGCGTGTACCAGCGGGCTGTACTGGCTGCAGCGAGAGGGCCTGCAGCAGCAACAGCTCTCTGTACAACGTCGGCATCTTCAGGACAGAAATCCAGGCATACCTGAAAGGCTCGGTAATCATGCTCTGGTCGGAGCGCAAGCACCGGTTGGAGTTGGAGCAGGCAGCAGCCCCGGCCCCTTGGGAACTCAGCTGGGTGGGGGTGGCGCCAGTAGCTTCGCCGTGCTGATTCTGCGTGCACGAGACAGTCCAGCTAACGTGTATCGTGTTCAGGTTGATATCGTCAACACATGTTCGTCGTCCCGCGATAGAGCGCAGCCCAAACCGCATAGAGACATGATCACGATATAAACGGAAAGCTGGCTGAGTGTGGCTGGCTCCCCATGAGAGCGTTACGGCGCTGACGGCCGAGTGGGTGGCTTCATTAGCGCTTATCTGGGCGAGGTTGAAACGCTCCGCGGCCTCGTTGCACATGAGGCGATTGGGGTGGGCATAGCTGAGGCCGATGTGCAAGGCTAGAAGCGGGCAGTGACCATTTAGCTGTGGGGGCTTGTTCACGGCGAGCTCTATCTCAGCAGCTATAATTGCGACGCAGTAAGCGCCATCTGCGAAACAGCCCGGGCTGTGGAAGGTGCTGACGCCCGCAAGTAGATTCTAGCGCATGAGCTCGACTGGCGACAGAGCGGCCACGAGCATCAGACTGCTGAGTTGGTCGTCGTTCTCCGCACCCCACGACACTCCCGAGATCTGACGGTATGACTGCTCGTGGTTGATGGTGGAACAGAAGGCCGGAGGCGGATCTACCCGGATTGCGGAAAGCGGGGCAGGCGGGCTGCAACTGGTTCGGGGTTGTTTGGTGGTGAGTGGGCCGAGAATGATCAGGCCGCGTGTAAGTTTCAATTCCCAATAATAATGTAAGCTCGCAGCAGAGTACGCAGTAGGCGTCGGCCGATCAGCATCGCTATTTTTGGTTTGCCGTGAAACGTCCGTCAGACGTCAGACGGGAAGCAGCACTGACTCGTCGGCCGAGAGCGGGCCAGAAATCAGCCGTACACAAGCGAAGGACGTTTGTACGACGGGACGGCGGCTGGGGCTGCGTGAGGATTGAGGAGTGAGGAGTGAGGAGTGCGGAGCCGAACGAGCCGATCAGAGCACACCTGCAGCCCATCCTTTGCCAACCATCTCCAGCGCCGTCAGCACTTTGCATGGGGAGCCGTGAGTGGCTCAGCACAGCTCGTGCTGACGCTCAACCTCACTCGCGGACTTTGCACCAGCGCGCCGGACTCGCCAGCTTGGCTCTGCGACCTCAACCCAGCCCGTCCGTATAAATGGCCACGGCGGCGATGGCATTCCAGCAACAGCAACAGTATCAGCAACAGCACCCCTCCGACACCCAAACAGACATCGCTCTCACTCTCGCAAAATGGCCACCACCAGCATCTCCACCCCCCTGCCCGCCGGCGTCAGCGAGGAGCAGGTCATCACCGCTCTCCACAACCACGACCTCATGATCAAGACCCTTTGCCCGGCCCTCGTCTCCTACGAGCTCGACTCGGGCGATGCCTCCACCCAGGCCACCTACAACGTCACCGACAAGAAGCCCATTGGTCAGGTAGGTCGTGACACGGCCATGTGACCACGGCGGCTGCTGACGGTTGAGCAGACCACCTACAAACTCACCCTCACCAACGTTGCCGGCGGCGTCGACTCGCTCGTGGATGCGAAGCCGCCTGTCGGCTCGCTCAAGATCGCGGGCAAGTGGCGCGTTGCCGACGGCGAGCTGCAGGAGGACGTCGAGATTGACGGCAACATGGTCACCAAGAAGATGGCCAAGGGCAATGTCGAGAAGACGCACCCCGAGCAGCAGAACAAGCTGCTCCAGGAGGCTGCCAAGGCCTGAGCGGATCGAGATTGGCGCCGGAGTTCTGCTGGGGCGGGGGTCGAGCCGGGGGTTTTTGATTTGATATGGACCGGTACCTAGAAATGTGAAGCACCTTTTGACGACCGTTGCCGGCGACTGCACTGCTGCACTGCTGCACTGCTTGCTGTGCCTGAGACAGCACGCTGACGAGTGACCTGACACCATATACGTCATCGGACCCTGATTGGCCGCCGGCGCTGACTCGGGCGACAGGGCCGCCTAGCCTGCCACTCACCACTCACCACTGCCACTCCCGCGACCCGTCGCCCATGTCCTGGCGCATGAGCTTGTATTTCTCCGCCTTTCCCGCCTCCCCTTTTTCCGCGCTCTTAACCATTTCGTGACTCGCCGCTCTCTGCTCTCTTTGTCGAGATCCGCCGCCGATCAGCCAACAGCCCCGCGCCCCCGCCGCCTGCTGCAGCCTGTCATCATCTGCACGCCGCCTCGGGCAGCCATGGGTGCCTTCATATTATAGCACCCCCCGCTACCATTTTTTCGCCGCCTGCGCATCCGCCTCCGCCTTCGAAGCACTTTTCTCCATCTCGGGCAACGCCCTTCTGCAGCCCCTCTGCTGCTCCACGCCCGCACCATGGACCCTGCGCTTGTGGTACGACTGGCTTCTTCCCGCCCGCTTGCCCGATGCTTGGACTGACTTCCACAAGGACATCGGCGCTGGCGCCATTGCACAATTCGCAAACAGCAAGTATTACGACAAGGTCTACGACAGGATCCCCAACCCCAAGAAACGGTGGTCCAAGCTCAGGCAAAGGCGCAAATCAGCTGGCCAGGTAGATCACACAAGGCAACAAGACGAGCCACAGTCTGCCCAATATAATTACGGTTATGACGGAAACTACGATGACGACGGCTACGACTACGACCACAGCTATAGCGACCCGCGCAGGCCGAGGGGACGATCTAGGCGAGAACAGAACCGGTTCGACCGCTACGACCGCTACAGCATGGACGGCCATCCGCAGGACTATCACCGAGAGACTCCGCACAACTACAGAGACGATCGTCAGGATCGGGAGCTGATTCCTTACCGGCCACCCCCGCCCCGCACCGACTACAGCCGCCGCGCTCTCTCCGCCAGCGGTCTCCACGGCGGCCGCGCACCCTTCACCCATACCGACGACTACTCGGAGGATGAAGACGAAATAAGCCGCTCCCGCAGGAATTTTACCCGCGCCTACGTCGAAACCGAGGCATTCAACGACCCGGACGCCGACGGCCCCAGCACACCTTCCGAGGCTTACAGCGAGCGGCGCAGCAGCAGTATCCGCAGCCACGCAAGCCGTAGAAGCCATGCTCAAGACACGTACGACGTCGTCCGCTTCAGGGACCAACGGGATACGTATGAGTATCCATCAGGCCGAGACTTGCCTGCCGTCGGCGGCATGAAATCTGCAGACGAATACTTTCCGCCGCCATACCCGCGAACAACACGGGCGGTTTCCATCCAAGAAAGCCCTGTTCCTCTGCCTATCCAGAAGGCGCGTGCAGAGGGATGTCGCGGAAGCTACTCTGCTCGAGAGGCCTACTCAAGCGGCCCCCCTCACAATCGTGAGCCACGCCGCCATGATAGTGTTCGCAGCTCGACATCAAGGCGCCGGCGCCGCAGCAAATCCCCCCATGGTACCGGCGTCGCCTCCGCTGCCATGGGTGCCTTGGCTGGAGGATTCCTAGGGACGGAACTGACCAAAGGAGACACACTGGCAACCGTTGCAGCTGCTGTAGTTGGTGCAATGGGTGCGCACGAGGCAGAGAGAAAATACGAGAGGTTTGAGCAAAGGAGACAAGTGAGAAACGAGCGGTCGACCTATGACAACGATGATGACTACTACTACGACCGCAGGCGAAGAAGGAGCCGTTGACCAGATCTCGCCCTTTGACACTGATGCATCTCTGGGATTTGAACACGATCTATGACCATACTTTCATCAGATTTTCCATCATTTCGCTCATGGTGCGTTTTTCTTTGCTGCTTGGACGATCACTCTTCTCAACGAGTTCAAACACTGGATGAAATATTTTGTTTTGGAACATCCAGCTTTCATATTGCTGCAATTTGTCTTCCGGTAGAGCACTCTCATGAATATTCTGGGTGGTCGGCATCTTCAAGATGGGGTTACGTTTGGGGTGTACTTTGAAGAAACTTGCATAGTGTGTGTGGGTTTGACAAGCGATCCATCCCATCTCATCCTCCCTCCACTCTAACGACTGGTGGATAAAAGAGAGCCTTTCATCCTCCTCTACCTATATTTTGAATGGCGCTACGGACGGTAGGCTGGTACTTTTGGGCATTGGGCGGGTGCATCTATCGCTAGGAGCTGCGAGACTGTAAATCACGACGCATATGACGCAAAGATATGAATGCAAATACACCATTGGGCCAAACAATGGTTCAGACTCGGATGTCATGAGCGCAGCAAGCTGCAAATCTTGGTAGGAAACCTGGTTCTCTCCGGCACTATGGATGAGTACCCTACTAATGCAATGAGCTGCAGATCGTGTATGAACATCTGCCAGCACATAGCCTCGTTTCCGCAGCCCCGGAATTCTTTCTCGAAAATGCAGATCGACACATCGTATCCCGGGCTAACCCCACCTGGTAACATGATCCTGGGCGCGTGAGCCGCCTACTCGACCACAGCTAGCATCGCGGCCTATCAGACTGCCGACGATGGCGTCCGTGCCTGATGGAGCCCTAGCCAGGATCCGCGCGAAGATGGTGAAAGGTGCACTGAGCCGCCATGTCAGAGGTCAGCGCGCAGCATGCCACCCTCGCGTTTTTCTCTCTCCCTCTCTCCGTATTACTCCACAGCTGCTTCAAGCACGTTCTCCGCACATGCGGCGTCGACGGAAGCAAGCAAGACGTCAGACAGGCACGGTGGCGAGCCACTACATAAGCGTGCTGTGCTGGAGAGATGCCCTTGCTGGGCTTCAGTCCACATTAGCGTCTGAACCAACGCCGTTCCCGCTGCCGAAGATGAGGTCTACCCTCCCCTCACGCCACCAGACAAGCACACCGTCCCGACGGCGCTTGACGTAGCTGACGCGGTGCAACGGGATCCAGTCCTCGGCGGTGCTCTCTGCAACCCAACGATCCAGCGACAGCTCCAGCACGCCGTCGAAACGGTCACGGTAGCCGACAGCGTAGTCCGCGGTCCCGCCCAAGCTGCCGTCCCAGCGCAGACGGCCGAGGACGTCCGACACGGGGCGGAGCTTGGCTCTCGATCCTGACGAGCCAGCGGCGAAGGAGGCCATTGGCTGAAGGGATGAATGCGGGACGATGGCGGGAGCAGTGCTCGGCTCAGGCGCGATGCGCAGGGCCGCGCCGATGGCCGATAGTGCGGATGCGGGCAGCGCCGGTGTTCGGTCGTGCTGCTGCCCGACACTACCGCTAGCACGGTCGTCGTTGTTGTCGTTTGCAGAGGCAGGCGGCGAATGGCTGGCAAGGCTTTCGGCTGCACCCAGGTCGGCTCGCGTGACATAACGCGCATTGAGCCAGAGGCCGGAGGTCCTTGAAAACACGGGGTGGAGGCGCAGTTGCTTCAGAAAAGCCTGGAGCCCGCACGTCAGGCGAACGGAGAGCGTAGCATCGTCATCGGCCGGCTGACCGTCCTCCTCGTCATGCAGTTGCTGCGATTGGGAGTCCGGGGTTTGCTGTCGAGCAACGCCGATAAGATAACGCAGTGTTTGAGGATTCGGCGCCAATGGATCTGCAGGGGCGAGAATCGAAGGATGCTGGAGAAGGCGCAGTTGCGGAAGGGCGGCGTGGATTTCTGCACGTGATGGCCATGGTTAGCGATGGCGCACAGGTACGACGGGCAGAGCTTGGCGCAGACTCAGGCCAGTCTCCTTGCGAAGAACGGGAGAGGCGGACAGGAGCAGTTCAATTATGGCGGGGGCGTGCGGACGGCGCGAGACGGTGGATGGGGCCAGCGCAGCAGAACCACGGCGTCATGCAGGCGGAAAACGCCCGATACATTTTCCTACACGGACGCCGAGCCTCACCGTAGGTTCGCATGCTCCATGTACACTGCGGGCATGCACGTGTACTGCCGCCTCTTCGCGCACGTGGTTGCTGGCTTGGTAGCGGCGAACGGTGAGAGTCGGCGCACGCCCTTGTGAGCGCCCGCCCTGGGGTGCAAGAGATTTATCCTTCCGCCTTCGACCTACGTAGCTGGTTGAAACAAACATCAGGATGTAGATGCAGATGTCAACTCTATGCAAACCCATCCCGACATAGACTTCCACAACCTACGTAAGTATGCCTCTGATGAGACATGAGGCTCGAGGGAGTGAATCCTCTGCGGCCCAGCCAGAAGATGGTGTAACTGGGTAGACAACACACCTTGACAGAGTAAGACGCAGCACTGTTCCAGCCAGGTCAGGAATCCGGCTGGAACGGATGTGGAAGACGACGAGCTGTGCAGAGTGAGGACAATGAAGTGCTCGTGGCAAAGGACGCGTGCGAGCGAGTCTTCAGCGTGCTCTGGACTGAGGGACGCGGCCATGATGGATATGCTGCCGGGAGGAAGGGCGCAAGAATCGTGCAGCAACAGCAGCAGTCGCCAACGCAGGCTCTTATGTAGTATACCTAATAGATCGCAACGAGGCAGCAGCAACGGGCTGGACGGAAGCGGACACCGCCACAAACAAGACCGGCCTGTGCGTGAGTCATTGTCGCGCGAGGCTCGATCCTGCAGAGACAGCGGGAGCGATCGGAGAGCATACGGGTGCAGAAGCACGACCGGCAAGGCGAGCGTAAACGTGAGTTTTCTGGGCCCTCTTGCGTGGGCAGCAGAAGCAAGTTTCCAGACGTAGGTAGATGTGAGTTTCAAGGCTGATACGTATGCATAGCCACATGGCAATACCTCTGATTTTTGCAATCCGCTGCCCGGGTAGGAGGGCTCGAATTTTCCGCATGTGTGGCGGGCGCCTGAAACAAACGGCAAAGATCGGCTCAGTATGGGCGGGCAGCGGTCGGCGCTGGGGAGTAGCGAGTCAGGCGTGCAGCAGGGTGCAGGTGGGCGGGCGGGCGCGTCTGGTGCTGGACGGCGGATGCAGCGGGCTCTCTGGCAGCCGTTGCTGGCCGGCTGCAGGGCCAGTAGTTTCCCCTGCTGATCCCCGGCGGATCGTGAGCCAGCCAACCCGCCAAGCGCTGAGGCAGAGAAGATCTGGAAACAACGCTTGGCCTGGCTGTCCGGTCGCGGGCGCGGGCGCGGGCGCGAAACGGCGTCGCCATCGCCAGAGACCCTGCAGGCTCGCGCAATCCGCTGGGAGCAGCTTCAGGCACTGGATGACGTCCAGCGGGCGGCGGGTAGGTTGGGCCCTGTCACCCATGGCCGCGCACCGACGCCGGGAGGCAGCAGGGAGCCCCTTTCAACGGGCCAGCTCGCAGGGTGCGGCTGGGCAGGCGCTCGAGCGTGCTTGCGGCGACGGGCGACAGGGCAGGCGCAGGGCTGGCTCCTTTACGCGCAGCGACGCTCGTGGTGGCTGCGTCGCCGCTGCTTAGCGATATTCTCGAAGCCGCCGCGAAGTGCGATCGAAGGGCAGGCCCGCGGCACGAGCCAGCGCACGGTGGGCCGGAAAGTGGGCTTCCAGAGTCTCACAACTCATCAAAGAAAGCCACGCCCGCCGCCGCGCGCGCATCCAGCAGCCTCTCGCTCGCGCGGAAGCTGCGTCGCTGCCGTCCTGCTGCGCGCCGCTGCCCGCCTGCGCTAGCATCCGCCGCGTCGTGGTGCGCGATTGGCAATTTGCCTCTGGCCGAAGCTCTCCCCACCCGCAAGGCCTGTCCCCGCGCTCCACCCTCGACACGCTCAGACAGTTGACCGCTTCTTGTCAACAAACCCTCACCCACGCCAGTATATAGCGCCCCCCGGAGCCGCACCGCCCAATTCCCTCGCGCTCCGCGAACCATGCGACTCCTCTAGCCTCCCGCCCGCCTTACGTAATTCCCAGCTCCTCCCACCGACACGACAAAAGGGTGGAAGGTCGCCGACGCGTTTGACTACTCTTCCCCGTGCACCCGTCGCCCACCACCACCATCATTCGACACGCGCGCCGGCGCCGCTCCTCCACCATGCGGCGCCATCACAGGTCCGGAGGCCCAACTGTCCACGCCAGCAAGGTGAACGGCGGCCCTGTTCCCGACCCCTTCGCCTTGATACGCGCCTTCGACTCCGAGACGAATCCCACCAAGCCGGTGCGGCCCTCACCGCTCACGGCCTCCACCATCCAGGGCCTGCCCCTCGACCTCATCGACCGCCTCCGCTCCTTTCCGCTGTTCCTGTCCGCTCCCGACTCGTTCCTCGCCGCCATTGGCACCCACCTGCGGCCCCAGCTGTACTCGCCACACGACACCATCATAGCCGAAGGCGATGAGGCCAAGGCCATGTACTGGCTGGTCCGCGGTGGCGTCCGCGTCACCTCGCGCGACGGCGAGAGCACCTTCGCCGAGCTGCGTCCCGGCGCCTTCTTCGGCGAGATCGGTATCCTGATGGAAATCCCGCGCACGGCCACCATTGTCGCCAAGATGCGCTCCATGGTGGTCCGCCTGAACAAGGAGGACCTCAAGAAGGAGCTGCCCAAGTTCCCCGAGGTCGAACAGTCCATCCTGGATGAGGCCAAGGAGCGTCTGGCCATCTTAGAGCACAAGAAGAAGGAACTCAAGGACTCCAAGCAGCACGCCCGAGGGCCGTCTCGCAGCGGCAAACGGACGCGAGACACGACCGACGGCGATGTGGAGATGGGCGACGCAGGCGAGATCAGAGACGGGGAGGTCGTGGTTAGTAACAAGAAAAGGAAGTCACCCAGCCCAGGCCTCGCCGAGGCGGCAGCGTCGAGCGCCATCGGCAGCGGGACCGTCAACGTGCGCCAGCTGTTGAAGGAGCTGCCCTTGTTCTCCAGCTTGCCTTCGGACATTCTGCATTTCCTGGGTCTAAACGCCCAGCCCCGCACCTACCCTCCATTCACCGACATCATCCAGCAGGGTTCGCACGGGCGCGACGTGTTTTTCATTGTACGAGGTGAAGTCGAAGTCGTGTCCGAGACGCCGCCGGACGAAGAAACCAGGAAAAAGCAGTCCAGCCCCAAAAACATCCAGCACGTGATTGCCCGCCTCAAGGCTGGCCAGTATTTTGGAGAGGTCGTTAGTCTGGACTTGGCTCCGCGACGCACCGCAACAGTCCGCTCGATCGCCTCTGTCGAGTGTCTAGCAATCGGTGGCGATGTCCTGAACGAGCTTTGGCAACGGTGCTCCCCAGAGCTGCGGCAGCAGATAGAAAACACTGCGAGAGCCCGGCTGGATGCCGCCGCCCAGAGGGACACGGAGATGCCCGACATTTGTGACGGTACACCCGCAATCAACGAGCTTGTCATCAATGATCGTACCCCCGAGTCGCGCAGAAAAAGCCTTCCCGCCGTTACTTTTACAGACAGCTTTCCTGAAAAGGAAAACGGCTTTCCTCCCAAAGTCAAGGACGAGGGTCTGACCGTTGAACCCTTTGATCCCGACCCGTTCCTGAACGTTGATCTCGACAACGCTCGCTCTCGATCAAGGAGAGCTTCGCTTGCTCCGCCCCCACCAGGTGCTCCTCCGGTGCAAGAGCCAGCCCAGGAGACCCCCAAGTCACAGGATGCGCCCAAGCTTCACCATGAGTCTCCTAAGCCAAATGGGCTCCTTCCCTCTCCTATATTTATGCAAGAAGAACGCCTTACGCCAGAGCGATCGAGTTCCTTCAAGCGCCAGAAGATCATTCGGCGGCCCAGCCGTAAAGGAAAGGGCATCCTTCCAGACATTATTCTGGTGAAGATCTTTCAGCATCTCGACATTGCAGAACTGATGCGTCTCCGAACTGTTTCGATGCACTGGCTCAAGATCCTGACCTCTTCGCCCAGCATTCTTTACGACTTGAACCTGGCTCCCTACAATCGGCGTATCACAGACCGAGTTCTCACTGATATTATCTGTCCGTTCGTTGGCCAGAGGCCTCGGTATGTCGACATCAGCAACTGCTTCCATCTCACAGACGAAGGCTTCACGGCCTTGGCAGCGACATGTGGTGCCAACGTGAAGAAATGGAGGATGAAGAGTGTGTGGGACATCACTGGCCAAGCCGTACTTGAAATGGTCAACAAGGCCAAAGGATTGGAGGACGTTGACCTTAGCAACTGCCGCAAGGTGGGAGATAACCTCTTAGCACGCGTAGTCGGCTGGGTCGTGCCTGACTTGCCTCCTGGTTACATGCAAGCACAACAAGCCCAGATGAACGGTCGGTACGGTCGCAAGGGGCATCAGCAACAACAAGTGCAGCAGCTGCCTCCAGGAACCGTTGTTGGTTGCCCAAAGCTCAGACGCTTGACGCTGAGCTACTGCAAACACATCACGGACCGGTCGATGGCACACATTGCTGTCCATGCCTCCACGCGGCTGGAATCGATCGACCTCACGAGATGCACCACGATCACCGACCAAGGTTTTCAGCACTGGAGCGTCTACCCATTTCCGAATCTCACGAGGATCTGTCTTGCAGACTGCACATACCTCACAGATAATGCGATTGTGTTTTTGACGAATGCAGCCAAAGCCCTCAGAGAGCTTGATCTGGTGAGTCTTTCAGAGCCCTCCTGCTTTCTATCATAGCTAACGTAACTTTCAGTCTTTCTGTTGTGCCCTTTCCGACACGGCCACGGAAGTTCTCGCCCTGGGCTGCCCAATGCTCACGCACCTCAACCTCGCATTCTGCGGTTCGGCGGTCTCCGACAGCTCTCTCCGCAGCATCAGCCTGCACCTCCTTGAACTGAAATATCTTTCTGTCCGTGGTTGCGTTCGTGTCACGGGTACCGGCGTTGAAGCGGTTCTCGAAGGCTGCAGCGATCTCGAGGAACTCGACGTTAGCCAGTGCAAGAACCTGAGCCGATGGATCAACAACGGGGGTATCCAAAGGAAGGGTCGCGGAGTCAAGTTCGCCACAGTTGCAGACGGCACCTGGAGGACGCCGAGAACATGAGGAGTGGTTCCGATCAAAAGGGAACGAATTTTCGACGAGCGGGAGATGCGAAAAGCTTTACCTCGTACTACGAGGCTGTCACAACTTAGCAGCAGCCGGGAGGGCGATCGGAAAGAACCGGTAGAGTCATTCTTGGCGGCAGCGCATACGTTATTTCGATCATCACACGGCCATGTATACACAAGGGACTGGCGTCTGGCAAGAAAGAGTGGGGTTTGCGTTTGTGGTTTCTGTGTGTTTTCTCTTCCACGCGGTCATTGTCCCTGATCATTAGTCCGCATCGGGATTGGCGTTCTTGCTTCACCTCATTTCCCGAAGTTCTAGGTTTCTCTTTGCTGTCATTTTCTTCTGCCTCTCTCTCCACCATCTACGTTGATGATACCATGAAAGTTTCTGACGCGACAAAGATTTTATATCTGAGCATCTAGCGGGCGCCTTAGTACCTCACACTGTTGTTCATGCCTCTCTTTTCTCTTTAGTCGCGCTCAAGTAGTCGACGAAGTGTACATCACCGCAACTATTTTGTGCTTCACAGCTAGATGTTTATGTAGTCTAAGGGTCGCTGAAGGCGAGTGGGAATGGAATCGAATACTTTGGAATATTCATACGGCGGCACCTAGCATGTTTAGATGCCTGTGCGCATACTATCTTCTTTGCCCGCGGACAGCTTGTGTTGTCGAAGCGCTCCTATTCCCTTGGCGTGCCATTGCTCACGCGGAAGCTTTGCCTGGAGCGGTGGCTATGTTTTTTTTCCCCCATCACCAACGCACCGTCCAAGCGAACCATCTGCGGTCAAAGCCCTTCGGTCGTGAGAGCGTGCTGGGTCCGATGGAGTGGCTTATGTTGACAAACTTATTCGACTTGACGCTGGTAATTCTTTCCGCTTGGCGGTCGGTGTGTCTTGTTATGCCGCGGCACAGTACTCAGCTCGAGGTAGCCTCCAGCATCCTTTTCCCGTGTGCCCTCACAACCCCATCCATGATGTCCCGCACACGTTTGCAGCCGTCGACGCCAACGGCAAGCATAGCCTCCAGCCTGCTCATCTGCACCTTGGTCTCCATTACCAGTACGCTCACTTCTTCCCTCTGGCCTAAGCAGCCAATGGTCAGAAACGGAAGTTCTTGTTCTTCCAGATTGTTGAGATCAAGCAACGGATCGGCTTGCTCGTCGTTGGCGGCATAAGAGGCAGTGGAGCCAGCGGTGCAGGCAACGAGGTAATCGCTCATGGGAATTCCAGCATCGACGAGAGCAAGGGTGGCGGCATTGAGGCAGGCGGCCAGCAGTGAGCCATCTTGCGACAGGATATGCAGCGATATGGAGATTGTGCTGTGAGGATAGCGTTGGGTGTGCAGGGTCGACGCGAAGGCTTGGACAAGGGTATGTTGCATTTCGGAGGTACGCCTAGGGGGTTTTCAGCGACGTGTTCTCCGGGGGACAATGGCTTGCCAATGACTTACTTGTCGCCGCGACCTCTCCTCTTCCTCTCAATGCCGCTAAAGCCCGCGAACCCGATCTCGACCTCGATCTTGGCCTCGCCTTCGCGCTGAGCGGCAGCAACGCCTCCTTGGCGACGGCCCTCGGACGGACCAGTCACGGTGCACACGACTTTAGTGTTGCCGATCTCTAGGTAAGACGAGCCGTCGGCGGCGGCCTGGGTGCTGATCTGGGCGTGGATGCGACGCAGCTCGTTCCAACGGCGGCCGTCGAGACGCAGCAGAGCGAGCGAATAGGATGACGTGTCGAGAGGCATTGCGACGGCGACGGGCGGCGAGCGGCGGGCGGCGGGACGGGCCGGGGCGGAGGACGAGAGAGGCAACGAAGAGCTCCTGGTGTCGGTGCAGACGTGGTTTTGGCGGCGGACGAGACGTAGGGCTGAGCAAGATTTGGCGCGCGACGCACGGCTGATCTGCAGCGCTAGTGGCTAGCGCTTCTGCTCTGCTGTGGAACTCTGCGCCTTATTCATCATTATTATTCACCGTTCTCGTTGACTACATATGTAGGTACCTTTCCAGGATCCAGTTTTTGCCTTTGCCAGGAGTGGAGTATCGACGACCCCCAGGCACATGACGTTTGTTGGCCCATGCTCCCTCTGGACGCTTACAGAGTTCCCTCTATGCGTGGAAGGCTCACGATCGCGTGCTTAGCCAAAGCACATACGCCTGCAGCAATGGATAGGGGCGAGATACGAAGCCATGGATGGGGAGGGTTGACAAGGTTCCCGTTGCAGCAAGCATCGGTGTGGGCGAGGTGGCTGCGCGACAGGTCGATGTTGGCGGCCGTAGCGGGCGGCTGGTACTTCCTACGGCGGAGCAGTTGACGCGTCGCGCAGCACTACCGAGCCCGCCGAGTCACTGGCCGGCCGCATCTTCTGTTGCGCGTCTCGCACGCCGTCCCCAAACCACCATGCCTCTCCATGTCAATTCATGACGCCGCCCTCCGCCTTGGCCGCGGCCTCCTCCCCGTTGCCCTCGCCGCTTCCCTCTATCTGTACCTTTACCCTCTATTCCACCGCTGCTACTTTCCCCGCCCGCATCATGTCGACACCACTCAGCCTTTCAACCTTGGAGTAGCCCCTTTCCGCCTGCTGGCTCTCGGAGACCCGCAGATCGAGGGCGACTCCTCGCTGCCTGATCCAGATGCTCCTGTCTTCCCGAGCCTCCTCGACTTCCGCCCACGAGTCCAAGAGTTCGGTCTTGCGGAAGCCGCGCGCACCACTGCTACTGCCCTTCTGTGCGACGACGTGCCGCGGCTGCTGAACGGCTACCGTAAACGCATCGACCTCTGGGGCAACGATTACTACCTCGCACACATCTACCGCGCTCTGTACTGGTGGTCCGACCCTACCCACGTTGCTGTCCTGGGAGATTTGCTGGGCAGCCAATGGATCGCCGACGACGAATTCGAGCGGAGGAGCGACCGCTTCTGGCACACGGTCTTCCGCCACGGCCGCCGCGTCGATGACAACATCACAGCCACTCCACGCGTTGAGGATCTGGGCGCGGACCCTGCCTGGAAGCGCCGCATCATCAACATTGCCGGCAACCATGACATTGGCTACGCGGGGGACATCAACGAGGACCGCATCCGCCGTTTTGAGCGCCAATTCGGCCCTGTCAACTGGGAGACAACCTTCCGTCTCCCGTCCGCCAACGCCACGGCTCCGCAGTCTTTCAGCGAGTCCCATCCCGAGCTTCGCGTGCTCGTCCTGAACAGCATGAACCTCGACACTCCCGCCACCGACCAGGATCTTCAGAGCCAGACCTACGACTTCATCAACGACGCCATCGGTCGCTCTCGCCCCGTCGAAGATCGCTCGACTTTCACACTCCTACTCACCCATATACCTCTGCACAAGGAAGCCGGTGTGTGCGTCGACGCCCCCTTCTTCGACTTCTTCAACGATGACGAGGGTGGCGGGGTTAGGGAGCAGAACCACCTGAGCGATGCGGCTTCCGAAGGCATTCTCCAGGGCATATTTGGCATGAGTGGTGACACTGCCGCCCCGGCTCGTGGAATCGGCCGCCACGGCCTGATCGTAAATGGCCACGACCACGAAGGCTGTGACATTTACCATCACCGCCCGAGGGAAGGGGACTCCTGGAGGGCTGTGCCGTGGGAGCAGTCTGCTGCCCTGACCCAAGATCACGATCTACCCGGTATCCGAGAGTTGACGCTCCGGAGCATGATGGGTGAATACGGCGGGTATGCCGGTCTCGTGAGCGTGTGGTTTGACGAGGGCGCCGGAAAATGGCAATCGGACGTCATCATGTGCAGCGCCGGCGTTCAGCACATCTGGTGGGCCGTGCATATTCTGGATCTCATCACTGTAGGCCTTTTGGTCGGTGGCCTTTGTCTTCGTGTCATGCCCAGGCCAAAAGCAAAATCTGTCAACGAAGCATCCACAAGCAAGGGGACCACCAAACATGATTAAGCATTCCAGAGGTTGGGTGTATCAACAGCATTCGAGGCGGATCTGTAGAACGTTGGTTACGTTGATCCCATTGGATTTTAGTACGACTGATTTTAATGGGGGGGCAGGGAATCTCCGTGTTGCTTGTACATCCTTATGTCTTCATTGTCTCGGATATATCATACCCTGACGCTCAAGTTACACAGACCTCATGACTTTTGGTGTATCTCTTCACTTGCGGCTCTTTGATTTGCAACACCAAAGAATCGGTGTTGTACTTGCAGACCAAAACTGGCTCTCACGGACTTGCTAACGCAATATAATAGATACGATATCTCTACATTCTAATTCTACAGTCCAGAGTCCGTCTGGGTATATATCTGACTTCCGTCGTAGTAATCCTTCCAAGCCGCGCATTCGGAGGAGTAGGCATCGACGTCCAACGTGTCTTCGATTTCGTCGACCCGCTCCAAGAACTGGAGGGAGAAGCCCTGTCCCACGTGAAACGGGATATGGCAGTGCATCAACCACGCGCCAGGATTGTCGGCGGGGAAGGCCAGGATGAGGAAGCCGCCCGCCGGTAGCATTGCCGTGTCACGACGCGGAGGGTTGTCGAATTGTAACCCGTCGATGTTGCCGTCCCAGACACCTGGACCAGCCCCGAGAATGTAAAAGTCCTGTAACGGGTCAGCCAAGGTTTTTTTTTGGATGGGCAGGAGGGTCACGTACATGGCCATGGAGATGGATGGGGTGGGGCAGGTTGACCGGAGATCCTTGAACGGTCTGCAAGACGAAGTAGTACCACTCGTCCGCCTCGTCCAGTTCCACAAGATTGATGTCCTCTGGATACGAAGTGTTGCCGTCCAACACGTACTGCACCGTTGGGTAGCTCCAGTCGACCTCCATGGCAGAGCCGTTGATGTACCAATGGACCAGAGGCCCGTTCTGCTGGGTGATGTTCACGCTCATCTCCAGGCCTTGGACCGCGTCGGCGAACCGGTCTGAAGGCACCGTGTTGGCAACAGTCGGAGTGACAGCCATGTCTTCACACGCATCTGGAATATCGTCATGCCGGGTGCTTGTGGGCTCGGCGCTTCCCGGTGCCATGTTGTAGGCAAGGATGGCCTTGATGTTTCCCGCATTTCCATTGTTCGAGCAGGTGCCATCCGGATCAGAGCGGATCCAGTACTTGTCGATGTCCTGGTCCGCGTTGACGATGACGTCGTACCGCTGACCTTCAATCATCACGTGTCAGTCGCGAGCCGAGAAAACGGTCAGGCAGATTCCAATCTTACCAACACCAACGGAGATCGAAGACGTTGTGAAGGGCACGACCGGCACGAAGTCGCTCGAGATGACGGTCAGGTTGTGGCCATCGATTGAGAAGTGGTAGTGGTCATTCGTGCCAACGTTGGCCACGCGAAGCCTGTAGCTCTGGCCCTTCTCGACTTGGATCTTATTGTACTCGCCAGCAGTGCCGTCGGGGCTTTTCATGGTCCCGTTGATAAGTCCGTTGTCTGCCCGCGGAGGCCCCGTCGTCGAATGCGCCGCAGCCTCAGCCAATGCAAACGAGGGCGTGTAATACCAATCATTCAGCAGGAAAACGCCCAAGTCTTCATCGTAGCCTGCATCCGCAGGTCCGTTGATGATGATGCCTCCGAGGACGCCGTCGCCGTACTGGACCGAGTAGTGCGAGTGGTACCACCTGCAACAGGTCAGTTTTCTCTTTTCCGTAAGATGGCTTCGCAGCCCCTACGAAGTTCCATGCTGCGTGCATTGGAATGTGTAAGTCTTGCTTTGGCCGGGAGCGATAGGACACTCTGTGATGCCGTTGGTTCCGTCCGCTCCGTTCGAGTTCAGCTGTCTCAGTCCGTGAAAGTGGATGCCCGTGCCGTTGTTCTCCAGGCTGTTTTTGACGTTGACCACCATAGTGTCTCCCCAGTCTATACCGGCTCAGTATACAGCAGCTTCCCAAGTGGCAAAGAAGAGCCTACCTGCGATGAGAGTCGGTCCAGGATATTGACCGTTAACAGCCATGATGAGACGCTCCACTCCGTCGGGAGCCATGGTGGTGTTCGTGATCTCCAGGTCATACTACGACAATTGTCAACTCTCGCACGTGGGGCTAGATCGGACGGCTGCCTTACGGTGACCGTTTTCCCGTTCCTGGGGAACTGGGCGTCGAAATCGGTCAAGATGTTGAAGTGATCACGCCAGCAGTTGCGGGCATTCTCGGAGAAGAGGCACCCAAGCTTGGGAGTCGGAAGGTTCAGACCATCTATCCTCTCTCCAACCTGAGCCAGCGGGTCGGACTCCTCCTTGCCGCCATGGAATAGAGTTCCAATGCCGATGCCGAAATCGAAACCATGCCTCCGCGGATCCAGGTGCTGGAATTTGTCTTTGAAATTGGGTATCAGGGATGCAGCAAGAGCTTCTGGGCCCAATGCTAAAAGACATACGCTCAAATGGCAAAGAAACCGCATATTTGATGAGATTGAGACTCTCTCAAATGTCTCAATCGGAATTTGAACAAAAGGCAGGAAAAGAGCGAGACAACGAAAGACCAAAGCGAGCGACGGTTTGGAGGAAGCGGAAGGGTGGGGGGTTAGGCTTCGTACTTGTCAGACGCCGCCAGCGCCACGACCTGAACGGCTTCTGCAGAAAACTTCAGGAGACATTTCGGCCTCTCCAAACAATGGGGTCCTGGTCTGCTCAGGTCCGTACTCTGTAAGAGGATTGATCCTGGGGGTCGTGGAAGCAGTCTGCAATAGGCAAGTCTCGTTCCCCTCCTGTCAGGCGCGCGAGATCGACACAGTCCAAGATCCTCGACCAGGGCCTAAAAACAGGAGCAAATGCCAGAGATTGATGGAAGCTTACACTTCACAGGGCAGCCGTGGGGCAACTTGGGAAAGTGCTTGACATGGGTCCGTGGAGATTGGAACGACGATCGGCGTTTCGTGGAGAAGCAAGCAACGCTTGGACAGCTTGGTGGCTCATGGTGTGACAGTGGCTGCCAAAAATGTCCGGCGGGAACAGACGATCCGCAAAGGTCTGAGCTCCGCTAAAATTTACCCTAAAGGCCCGCCACGCTATCTACAAGATGCACGGTGTTGAGTCAGTCCTGCTAGTGCATCTGCTAGCCGAGGCCTTCGGTCGAACCTTATCTCAACATGCACATGGGCACGGGAGATTTTCCTTGGCTCTGCAGTAGCCACTGTTGGGAGAAAAAAGGTAAGATGATCAGCGGCAAGAAGCCAAGGCGGCACGTCAGGTGTCCTGCGTAGGAACAGATCCCGCGTGTTAGTGCACTTCCATGGCGGTTTGCGTTTAGGACTAACTTTGCCCTATTGTTTGGGCCTTCGGCTCCCCACCGGACTTCACTTCACCCTCTTTTCAAGCCGTTCTGCCGGTCTGAATCTCCACTCAACTGACAGCCCGTCACAAATGCTGTCCTGTGTCAGCACAAACGCTGCATCTCGCCGCAATTCTGGCGTCTGATCAAATGCACAGCATTGACCCCAGATACCCGACTAATCAGGAACGATAGGGTTGGTATTAAGCATATCTCTCTCATTTGCCCGGTCATCATTAAACAAATTCTCGACCACCCCCCGAAGAAAAACTTGATCGACACTGACAAACAGAGGCAGGACTTGCTGCGCCCACTCCTCTTCCCGCTTCATTGCAGCACGATGCTCTTGATCAACCAGACGAAGATGTGGCGGAAAGGATCGATGGGGTCGAGCTAGTTGAAGACCTCGCCGTAGAGGTCATCCCGAGAATGAACCCCTGAGAGACCGTCGAAGTCACTGTAGCCGTCGTGGTTGCACCAGGGCCTCCGCAGGTCTGCTGCGGAGTAGTCGTGACTGAGCAGCCGTGCCAGGTGCTGCACGACGATTCCCGTCGGCTGGAATTCCGCACTTCGGAGCTTTTCCCCTTGGAAGCTGAAGACGCATGCGAGGCAACCCGGACTGAAATGTCGAGAATGTCGAGGACAAGGCTCAGAGCAACTGTCTCGGTGACGGTGGTCACATGGATCGAGCCGCTGGAAGTCTTGACGGTGCCATTCTTTGAGATGGCCGGAAAGTGTGTGACCGAGCGAACTGCACTGTGCTTGGCGTGTTTGGTCGGAGAAGGCGTGACCGATGAGGGGGCATCAATGGAGGTCTGCCCAATCGCGAGGGCGGCGAAGAAGCTCACGAGCAAGGCCTTGTTGAGCAGCATGACTGGGAAAGACAAGCAATGGCGACGGTCTTCGTGAATACTTCCCAGCTGTGCCGTTGGAGCGAAGATGGCTTGAGCAAGCAACAAGCAGCACTGGCCCCGGGTCCTTGATAAGAGCAGCCACCGGCAACCAGCACAATAAAAGCCCTCTGGGAACGGAAGACAAACCCTTTTCTGTGCTGCGCGCAGGGAACAGGCTATCAAAGGTAAGTGTACCCCGGTAGCCGACGCGAAGCTGGGTCAGATGCAAAGAAGATTCCTCTTTGGGCGGTTACGAGACAAAGGCTCCTTGGCGCGACCCGGCTTCGTTAACTGCAGCGTTCCCCAACTACGTCGCCTGCGGAATGCCGAGACTGTCGGCTTCCACCGTTTTCAGCTTCCATCTCAACCCTTTGTGCGTCGTTCAGATCATTTTCGCTCGCAGAAAGTCCGTCACGTCTGAGTCTGGAGGACTTTCGATGATCTTCAGCACAGGGTTTCCACGCACGAAGCGATGAAGCGGCTACCATGGACAATAAACCGGCCTTTGGACGCCAGACTTCCTTTCCTCCACCACCACCTCCATCAGTGCTCATGTAGCCGCAAGTTTTATTGCTAGGGCTATTCATGGAGATGGGATTTCACCAGCCTTGGGTCAGCCACGAGAGATGGCGTCGCCTTGTTCTGAATATCATCAGCCGGTATTGAATTCGGATCCGATCATCCACCACCCAGCACCGCTATTGTCCTCGTGTCGACAGTGCTTGGCCACTCTCCAAAGCGGATCTTGAAAGGCCCAGCCTCAGGCCTAGACGTCCCCAGCTCTCTAGTATTTATTCAGGTGCGAAGGCAGCACCCCAGCATCAGTGACCCACTTCGTTTTGCCAACTACTTGGGCCTAGGCAACAATAACCATCTCGCGTGAAAACCAAGCTGCTGAGTTTTGCCCCTGCCAATATGCCGTATACTCACTGTCGTCGGCGCTCCAACGGGTCTCCCCCATCGCTCCACCGCATCACGCCCAGCGGGGACTTTGTTGACGTCGGCAAGAGCGAGCCCTGCGTATGCGTTGTTGGCGTGGGGTTTGTGGGCGAGTCTCTGCTGCGGGAATTCGGCCGCGTCTTCCGTTCCATCGGATTCGACATCTCGCAAAAGCGTATTGATGAGCTCAGACCTTCGTTCAAGGGCCAGGAGAACACGACACTGACCACCGACAAATCGACGTTGTCCACGGCGACTCACTACCTCATTTCCGTCCCTACGCTGTTGAAGGCAGACCGCACCGTGGACCTTTCGCACCTCGTCTCGGCTGTCACGATGGTCCTCTCGCACGCTCGGCCCGGCTGTGTCATCGTCATCGAGTCCAGCGTGTCCATTGGCACCACCCGCCATCTCTTCGCCCGGTACAAGGGCATATTCCATTGCGGAATGTCGCCGGAACGTGTCGACCCCGGCCGAGTCTCGCCACCGGCCAAGGAGATTCCCAAGATCATCTCCGGCTTGACATCCGGATCGCTGAACGCCATCCAGGCCGTCTACAGCAGAGTCTTCGACACGGTCGTTCCCGTCAGCAAGCCAGAGGTGGCGGAGATGACGAAGCTGTTCGAGAACTGCTACCGCATGGTCAACATAGCGTACGTCAACGAGATGGCCGACGCAGCACGTTCGCATGGCGTAGATCCAGAGGAGATGATCGCAGCGGCGACGTCCAAGCCATATGGCTTCACCCCTTTCCACCCCGGACTCGGCGTTGGCGGCCACTGCATCCCGGTCAATCCGTTCTACCTCTTCGCCAACAACAAGAACCTCCCCGTTCTCGAAAAGGCAACCGCGAGGATGTGGCAACGGCCCGGCAAGGTTGCACGCGGCTTCTACCGTCGCACCGGTTCGGCGCAGAAGGGTGCTCCCCCGCGCATTCTCGTTGTTGGCATGGGCTTCAAGCCCGGCCAGTCGGTTCTTTCCTGCTCGCCGGGAGTTGCTTTTGCCGAGAAGCTACGCAGCCTCGGGTGTGCTCGTCTTTCATTCTACGACCCGCTGGTTCCGAAGGAGCATCTGGACTGGATGGACAAGCTCGAGGATGGTCGGTGGACGCCGGAATACATCGATGCGAACTTCGACGCCATTGCGATATGTAGCCGCCAAACCGGAGTCGACTTCGACATTGTCACGAAGCTCCAGAAAGCAAAGGTGCAAGAGTTGAAGTAAGACGTCAGAGAATGGCGTCGTGCGGGTCGTCCAGCTCGTCTTCTATGATCTGCGCCCGTTCACCTGGCGTCAGAATGCCCGCTTCTCCTTTTTCGGCAGCGGCAAGGTCGGCTGCCTGCTCTGCTTCTGAAGTGGCGGCCGGCGCGGAGCTAGCAGTCACGCCGCTCATACCCCAAACTGAGAGGATTCGAGTCAGCCTGATGTTTTTCCCACGTCGGTTCCGTTGTTGCCTACCTTGACTTCCCAAGTTCCTGGCCACCTTTGTAAATACTGTGAGGGATATCAGCGGCGATATGCACTTATTAATACAGTATCCAATGAGAAGTTTGTGCGCTCGCTTCCTCAGCTCGTCCTCGAGGCAGAACATGCAAAACATGAACCACATGGTGGGGAGCTGGCTCACAACCAGTAAAGGGATGATTTTGATGAAGCTGAAGCCCTGCGTGAGACCCTTCACGAACAAGATCGTGTTCAAGATACGGTAGTACACGAAGCTGAGCCGAATGACCTCCACCGACGCCGCAATCCGCGTGATGAGGATCATTTCCTCGCCCATCCAGTAGAAGTAGTTGTTGAAATATGCGTTGGATCCCCAGCGGCGACGCTGGCTCAGGTAGTGCTGCAGCGACTGGGGTGCGACCGTCTCGCTGACGGCTTCGGGTACGAAAAGAGTGTGGAGTTTCTTGCCTTGCGACAACATCGAGTAGGTGAGTCTCCGGTCCGTGCCCTGGGTGCTGATGTCTCAGCGTCTGTGTCGATGATCGCTCCCGAGACTACTCACGAGGTATTGAACTTGATGATGGATCACCGGGTAGATGGTGATGGGTTCCGCGTATTTTCGAACAGCGCCGGCCATCTCTTCGCGCACCGCAATCATTGTGATGCATCCCGGCAGGCAAGTCACCTTTCCGATGAAGCCTTCCGCCCTCCGACGAACGTACTGGCCGAACGTGTACTTCGAGCTGGTTAGCCAAGCCTTGTCCCTTGCCATGCTCCACCTACCTGGAACTGCTGGTAGAGATTCCAGAACGACCATTCGAACCCGGGTTCCAATTCAACCAAAACCAGACCACACGCGGCGATGGCATCCTTGTCTCTGGCGAGCGCATTGGCCAGGGAGGCAACGGCACCTTTGTAGATTGTGCTGTCGGCGTCGGTGCAGAACACCTGCGATGAAGTTTGAGCCACGTCCACGCTCCACCACCAAGGTTCAACGTACCATGTCGAAGTTCAGGAAATCTTCTCCTTCTGTCAGGATGGGAAGCACATCTCTCCATAGCTCCTCCCTCAACAGCCGGGTATAGAGGGGCAAGTTGTGGCGTGGGTGGTTGAAGAGATCATGGCAGAGAACCAACGAGTCCTTCTTGCCGCTATTCTTGACCTTCTCAATGACGATGACGGGTACATCCTCCATGAAGCCTGCTTTGATTTGCAAGACTCCCCGCTTGTGTTTCAGAGATATGTACGGTCTTTCAAACTCCCTGATTACCCTGGTCATGTGGCTCATGACGTCCCTGTGCCTTCCATCCAGCAATACAACCATGACCTGGCGGTGTGGTTCGACATCGTTGTCTCGCAGGGAGTATATCGTCTTGACGATTTGCTCTTCACTCTCCGAATAAGCGGGGATGAGCGTGAGTATCCACTGTCGAGGAACTGGAGCCAACGGTCTGAAGTATCTATAGATCTTCCGGAAGAGGAGCCCGAGGGCGGAAATGACGACGGACAGGAAGTCCTTGCTTTTGATGAAGAGGATGAAAACAAACACAAACATGCCTTCGTGGGCGAAAAGAGCGATGGCCGCAAACCCAAGGTTCAACGACAAGACCATAGTGAAGAAGAATATGCGTTGGTTTCGCAGGTCCTTTGGGCCAAGGATTCGAGCCGGGTCCACGGGGTCTTCAATCTCCGGGTAGCCACAGCCAGCAACAGTGTCTTCGAAACGGACAGCTTCTGGCGGCTCCTTCTCGCTTTCTGTGACCGCGGCTTCCTGGCTGTTCTGAGCACATGTGGCGAAAGACGTCGCCGTCGACGTTGGCAGAGTCGAGCTTCCTGTTTCATATGAGCCTTCTGTACTTGACGGGCTCCGGCTAATCTTGACACAGCCCGGTCGTTCAGGTATCTGCAACTGAGCGTCGAAGTACTCCTGGGAGCTCGTGTTGCTACGGTAGCTACAAGCAGACCGCAGCTCGGGAACCTCGTGGCGCCTTTCGCAACGCAGTCTGTAGCTCCTATGCTGCTCAACGGGAACTTCGAGGTGTGCATCCGGGTCGAAGTAGAGTGTGGACGCGAGAGACGGGGTAGGGGTAGGCTGAGCTGCACGGAGCAGCTCGGGCGTGCTTGGTCGGCATTTATTGTGGCGATTGAAGGGTTCGTTGCAGTGACGAACGGATGAAGAGACTCCATCTGGCAAGGCCCTCATCAATTCCCCACGACTGATGGATTCTGTGCAATCATTTGAGGGTTGATAGAGTAGCGGAGCGAGGGCACTTGATGGCGAGGGCAGGCAAAGAGAGTAAATTAAGAATGCTACGTCAAGTGGGAAGTGGCTGGGGTCGGAACGCCTAGGAAGCTTCCAAGACATTCTTCGTGTAGGCGAGGAAGTCGAGTCCGTTCTCGGCAGTGGTGGCCAAGCCGCGAGAGCCATCCCACAATGCCACGCCGCCGAACTTGTCTGGGTTGAAACGCTGCAGGTTTGCTTTGCGGGCCTGTTCTATGGCGCCGGCAAAGTCTTCCGGGCGTGCAAAGCCGCTGTTGTTGTTATCGAACGACAGGCCGGACAGACAGAACTTGGGGAAAGCGGCTTCGGGCTCAGGCATGGACGTGTACCATTTGTTCAAGCTCGCGGCGAAGCCCTTGGTTCCGATGGAGCAACCCTTGGAGTTGTAGAAGCGCACGAAGATGAAGTCAACCAAGGCGAGAGTCTTTGGCCCGATGGAGCGGTTAGTGAAGGCACACAGCGGAGCAGCAGAGATCCACATGGGTTTGGAGGCGGTAGCAAGCAAAGAACGCAGAGTCTTGGCAAATGTGTCGTAGTTGGAAGGCGAGCCGACTTCGTGGTCTGCAACAGTGAGCACGAGGCAAGGGGGCAGACACAGTGACAGGGCACGTACCAATGTCAAAGCCGTCGACAGTGACGTTGCCCAAGGGACGCAGCTCCGGAGCATGCGAGCCTTCTCCAAACAGCTGCCATAGCATGCGAGCAGCATCTTGAGCATCCCGGCCGCCTCCGTCGCCGTCGAAAGAGGTGTTAGAGGTGGCCCCGCCAATGCTGAGGAAGATCTTCTTACCGCTGTCCTGGCACTGCCGCACCTGGGCGGCCAGTTCTGGACAGGTTGCGAGGCCTGGAGCCACTGCGGAATTGGCCGGACGCTTTGCAGGGCAGATCCAGGGACCGAAGTCGACGGTGGGATAGCCAGCTGTGGCGTTGAAGTCACGGATGAAGCCTAGGATCACGACGTCGACGGCAGGCTGCATGCAAAGCTCGTCCAGCCGTGCGTAACGGCCGGATGACTGTGCGTAATAGACGAAGAGGTTGCTCGTCCCATTTGGGTCGAATGCGGCGCACGAGAGCGTGGCCAGGAGGGCGGCTGCGAGCAGAGCAGATGGGAGCAGGTTCAACATGGTGATGGTGATGGTGGTGGTGACGAGCGCGTCAGGTTTCAGAAGCAGGCAGCATGGCGGGCGTCATCCGCATGCGATGGCAGGCCACAAGGTCTTTGTCGCATGCTCGCAAACGGGGTTGAGGGCTCGCTCGCATCCAGCTTCCGCGCGCGTCTCTTTGTCAAGTTGGGGGGAGATAAAGTCGGCTCGCGGCCTGGGGTTCAGTTCAGCTTCAGGATCAGGATCAGGCTCACACTTACGATGAAGCAGCAACGCAGGGAACGAAGAACGAGGCGCAACTCGCTGGAGATACTCAAGGACGCGGTGGCGCCGTCCATCAGCAAGGCGGGGCGGGTGGCGGCGAAGAAGACGCGGGCGCTGTTTGCCATGGCGGCGAGACTGGCAAAGGCGAGCGTGGGCGAAGGGCCGGCAGTGGTGCACCTGCACCCGGAGCGGGCGCGGCGCGGGTCGACGTACAGCGAGGTGGACGCATTGTACCAGAACGGGTCGTGTTGAGCTAAGTAAGTGCCCCACCTAAGCGAGTGAAACCCGCCACATGCAGGTGGCTGATACTGCTATAGTTTCGACTGCCTATAATGTTTCGTTTATCTGTTCGGTGGGGCCCGGTCTCGGGCCTAAGTACTTTTCCGACCGTCGCATGAAAGCACTTTCGGGCCTGTCTGTTTCACTCGTTGCTCGCGCCCGATCAGGCTGCCGCCCGCGCACTGGCCCCCGCAATGTTTCCTTTTTCAGACACGCAACAACAATGTGATTTCGAGAATGTATGTACACAGAAAGGTCGAACGTGCGCATGCCCGCGCCTACACCACCGGCCACCCGCTGGAGAAATCGATCTTGTTCCATCCAAACTGCTTCTGGCCGTCCGAGTATCCAATCGTCGTGTCGACTGCATCCGCCGTCAGCTGCGTTCGCCACACAACAACCTCGCCACTTACCGTAGTGATAGTAGAGAATCGGGCCGTACGTGGGGTCGTCGTAGACTCCTTGGCCTCCGGGTCCTGTGGTGGTGCCGCCCGTTAGCCCTGCCTCCCCGAAGCCCCACACCATGCGCCTTACCGTAAACAGTCCCATGCGACTCCAGCACCATCGTCCCGCCGCCGTTCGTGCACGACGTGCCGCTCGAGTCGACGAAGCCGCCCGTCGCCGACGACGACCGGCACACCAGGATCTTGTACTCGTCGCCCGTCGCCGGCCTGCTCGTGTCGTAGCCGCAGCACGTGCCCTTGGAGTAGAAGAGGTAGTAGTAGCTGCCGTACTTGAAGATGAACCCGCCCTCGATCGCCGTGTCCGCCGAGTCGTACGCCACCTGGTACGCCGACCCGCTCGCTGCCGTCGGCGTGCCCTTCATCGGCACCTGGTAGAGGTCCTTCCAGAACGACCCGAACGTCAGGAGGTATGTGCCGTCCGCGTTGATCAGCGCCGGATCTGCGCGCCGCGTCAGTCACCACCCGCTTCCGAGACAACTCCCACTGCACTGCCTTACCGATTGCGTTGTATCCCTTGGTCGAGTCCGACTTGATCCCCGTGCTTCCCACATCCGTCCAGCTGCCCACGTCCATCGTCGACGACCGCGCCAGTCCAATCGCCGACGTCTGCGAGCCGAACGTGCTCACCGAGTAGTACAGGTAGTACAGGCTTCCGACCAGGTGCACGCTAGGGGCCTGCGTCCTTCGGTCAGCCATCCGCGTCATCCTCCCGGGCCGTGTGTCTTACCCAGAGATCGTCACTGCCATCGAGGTCGATTGTCGAACCGTCCGGGAGAGCAGCTCCCTGGTACGTCCATGGTCCCGTGAGGTCCGGCGCAGTGTGGACTGCGATCTTGCCGCCTGGACCGGGTCAGCACTCAAAACGACGGCCGGGGAGCGTGTGCCTTACCCGTCGAGAAGCGGAAGTAGGTGCCGTCAGAGCGGCGGATGATCGAGGGGTCATGCGTGTTCACGCAAGTCCCCGAGCAGGCGCCGGGGTTGGCATATCCGCTCACCAGGGCAGGGAGGAGAGGGAGGAGGGAGGTGATGAAGATCTTCAGGTTGAACATGGATGCGGCGATCTTGAAACTTTTGGTTTTCAGATTGACTTTCGGGAGAGAGTCTGCGAGGAGACGCCGGTTTATCAATGGCCGACAAGAGCGGTGGCAGCGCGGATGTGCATGCAGGATGTGACACCGGCCATCTAAACGAAGCGGTGGCGCTGGGCGCAGAGAGCGTCCACAGTAGTACCCTTTCAATTTACTTTATTGCGGGAAGCATAGAATGGCGAGCCGGAGCCATGTCGAGCCGGGGTGGCTTGTGGGCATTCCCAAACATGCTCCGATACGAGCCCACTAAAGGCCCGTGGTAGAACCCATGTCCGTCGGCTCCTCGTCTGGAGGCCCGGAACCTCATGCACTTGGTGGAACATGTTTGACAAGTCGCGACCCCGACCCCCAAAAACGGCCGATTGGAGGAATTTAGCATCAGATGATGTGGTAGCCGCCGCACCCGACGGTCGCCTCGGGCCGGTCAGTGTCAGCAACCGCCCACGTTTCGGGGCGCAGTCCTTCAGCCCACCCGGTGGGCGTGAAACAATCCCTTCGATATTGGCTCCGTCGACGCCGAGCTTGTAAATTCCGCAAAAGTGGGAGGGAACTCCCATGTCGGAGTGCATGACGGATCTCAGAGGGCGTTGTTGATTGATTGACAGGGCGAGTGACAGCCCAGATTAAACCAGGCTGGGAATGCAGCTTGCAGGTACATACCAGCGGGTATGCGGGGAAACGTGGTACCTACGGTATATCCGGGACTTGTCTAGGATTAAGGTTAAATTGTGGCTAAGAAAGTCAGCGTACCGTCCTTGGGTGGGAAGCGAGACCGACTAACGCGCTTTGGAAGGCCCACGTCCTCCACTCCATCGACCCCTCCAATGGTCTATGCAACCAATCATTCGCCCAACCATCCAACCGGACTTAATCCGATCCGATTTCACTGTCGGATATGGACCGAACGCCGTGCCTTCATGGATCATACCCCTTGGCAGCAATGCACTCCTTTCTCCCAATCCCTACCCGAAAGATATCCGCGGAACCATCCGTCGCGATAGGGCAGTGGAAAGGCGTCAGAGGAAGTTGCCGTCATGCTTCTCTAACCGACTGAGCCCCCATGCTGCATGTAATTGGTTGCCTCGTCGTCCGCTCTGCGGGTCAGAAACATGGCATACTTTTGACGTTGCTATGGCTGCTTCCACAAACGGATGATAAGAGCCTTGGCAATATTCGTGACTGGAGGGAACTCCGGATGAAGGACCTCCCGTACGATGTCGGCATCGGCATGCAACACGTCAAGTAGATGATGTGTGAGGAGACCCAGACGATGCCTCGGCCTTCCAAATCAGATTGGAGCTCAGCCTCCTGTCCTTCTCCATCAGTACTATACTACAAATAATCTCGGCAAAGTCTTGCGGGAACACTGACGGATGAGCCCCAGATCCACCCTGGATATGTTTTGGGAGAGTGCACGAGACTCGCTTGGCTGGAAGACAAAACGTGGAATGCCAGCCGACCAGTGAGACGACGCTGATAACGGCAGGTAAGAAACAAAACGAGGGTTTGATTGAAGACAAGTTGATGAAGGCAACGTAGCAAGACAAGATATAAACTAACCAACCGACAGCATTGCTGCGGAATTGGCCAACACTCCGAAAGCAGATACTCCGGCTAATGCAACTCGAAACAAGACCAAAATGCCTGGCAACCTCGGCTGCCTTCTTTGGGTATCACCATCGTCAACTAGTACCTAGGTGCTTCCAGCATCCTGGGCCTCCTCGCGCTTTTCCTTGTTGCCTTCCTTCTCTTCTGGGTCCTCTTTCTTCGGACTGCTTGGTTGAGTTGATGCCTTACTTCCTCTCCGTGGAAACGTTCCATCTCCTATTGGTGTGTTTGCCTGACTGCCAAGCAGGTGATGAGGGTACTTCTTCAGGTCCTTGGAGCTCGTGGAAAATGTGCTCACCACAGGCGTGTAGTGTTCCGACGTCCCGCTCTGACCGCTGGCGTCACGGCGGTGATGGTGATTTTGAGTCGGTGTCAGGGCCTCGCCCTGCGGGCTCGTGAGACCAACATGATTCGCGTCGGCTTCGTTGTTGATTTCAGTCATGTGATCCTCCGCAAATTGTGCCCCGTTCATCAAACCGTTCCAGCCGCCCTCGATGTCCCGCAGGAGCCGCACATATTCCTCCGGCACTAAGCCGGACTCCCCGGTGCGCGGATCTTGTGCGACGAGCCAACCTTGCCCGTGGCGGTAACTGACCAGGATAATCTGTCCTTCTGTAAGCGGCAGTTCATTGTCGTTTTCGCGTTCAAAGTCAAACAACGCAACGGCCTTGCCGTGCATCTCTTCGTCAGGGGAGGCTATGGTAAACTGGTAATCCCGCGAGTACCGGCTCTCGTCTGCATATCCCCCTTGGGACGATGTCTCGGACATGTCGTCCTCCGATCCGTAAACCAACCCATCCTCATCCGTGAAGCTCGGGCGCCGGCCCTGCACGGATGGAACCGACAGCCCGCCTGGGTTGCCATCGTCGCCGGCCGGATAAGTAATATATTCACCGCCTGGGCCATTTGCCGCCTCGTCGAAGTCGCTAACATAAAAGTTCCGGGTACCATCGCCATTTGTCGAGTGATAAGAGCCCCGCCGTACACCCCGCTCCACACTACGGCCCCGATCGCTGTCGAATCCGACAAAATTGGACTTGTGTTTCCGGTGGCGCGCGCTCGTAACCACTGGGCTGTGGAGGTCTTCGTCCTCGCTCCACGGCGGCCCGTCGCCAAAGCTGGTCGAGGGTAGTTGTTCGCCTCGGGGCTCCCACGACGTCAGTGACCAGCCACCCCGCGAGCCGTCCCAAGAGAGCGACGGATCCGACACGCGTCTGCTTTGTGATTCGCTAACGGGGGTTGACGTCTCCGAGCGTTGTTCGGGCAGCGGGCCGTAGAACAGGGGGCTGAAGGGCGGGTATGCGAAGTCGCGGACGAGGGTGTAGCTGAGGCTGGAGTGGAAGATGGGGTAGGCGGTCGACTGCGGGCGCGATCGAGGAGGACCGGACACCTGTGACATGGTGGAGAGGCGGTTTTTGGCATACGAGGTGGGTCGTGAGCTGGAGGCATTGGGCGGTTGCGAGGGCGGAGACGTTATCAACGGAGGCAGCGCATTGGCCGATTGCGAATTCGGCGGTGACTGCGGGGCCATCTCCTGCGAAGCCGAGTCCTGGGAGGTCTGAGGGGAGACAACCGCAGCCATGAAAGCGCCGGGAATGCGCGCCGGGTCGACGCAGCAATGGCGCGTGCGCGCAGCGTGTGTAATGCGAGTGTCCGGGCTACGCTGCGACTCGTCTCCCCGGTGCAGGCGGGCGCGGCGAGGTGTTGGGAGGACAACGGACGGCGCGGCGGCGGGCTACGCGGTAGAGAGGCGTCGAGGGTTGGCGCGTGTTGTCGGCGGCGCGAGCTTGGGGTCGGCACAGCGAATGGCGCGAGGGGCGCGGGGCGCGGGGCGGTGCTGGAGGGCGTGGCCGTCGCGCAGGCGGGCGGACGGGGCCAATCGAATCGGCGCCGGGGGTTGGCCGGGGCCTGCGAGGGCAGACAGCAAGGCTCGGGTGGGTGTTGAGCGGTGGTGGTGATGGATTTGTGGGCTGTCAGGCCTGAGCGGAGGCGGCCAAGGGTCGCTCCAGCCGGGCGCTAGCAGTGACAGCCGCGCGGGCTTGTCGGCGAGGCGAGGCTCGGGGGGTGCGGGCGCTGGGGCAGGCTGGACGTGGCCGGGACTCGAGCGGTGGTGCTGAGAAAAGCGCTGAGGGCATGCGATGCGACCAAGACGCCCCGAGACTTCGAGACGCAGGCGGGCTTGTGTTGTTCGGGGGCTAATAATAGATCGGCCGTTTCAGAATGCTGAGCACCGCTGATCAGGAGCCTCGCAGCACCGTACCGCCTGACAACCAGCACACAACAAAACCATCTTATTACCAGCCCCGTTGCCGTCGCGCCCGCCACCCCTCGCCCTCGTCGTCCGCCGCCCCGGCACGGACTCGCTCGCCCGGCGCCCAGACCCCGCCTTTGTCAGCGAGCGTCCGCCTTCTCCAGCGCCCGCGATGATGCAACGCCCCCGCCCGTCATTGGCCGGCTCCCGCGCGAACTCGCAGCTGCCCGCCTTAGCCCGGCGTTAGTCTCGCTCTCAAGACTTCTGTAACTGCAGCCGCCCCGGCCTAAGCGAGGCGCCCGGGCCTCTTCACGTGACCTTCCCGCCGCCGCTCAACTTCACCACCACCGTGTGCGCGTCCCATTCCTGCGCGTCAACAGCTTTTTCAGGTACGTGTCCCCACCCCCGCATCGCCCTCTGCCGTCTCAACGCGCCCCTTTCATGATGATACCCTTTATTGGAGCTGTCCTACCCCCATGAGGAGACAACCTTACCGTATACGCAATTTTTCTGAACGCCTCAACACGCCGTCCCGTCACTCAACTGCCCATCCTTCACCACGCTGACGCCGTCACACAGCCTCACCACTGCGCCATGTCTGCCGATCCACGGCTGCGCGGTAAGCCCGCGCCTGTTCCGCCGCCACCGCCGCCTGATGACTCGCCCGATTCCTCCGTCGTGGCCGTCGACGGTGCGCCGACGGTAATGCAGTCCGCACCCAGCAGTGATCCTGACAGCAGCTACAAGCTCAAATTTTGTACCGTGTGCGCCAGCAACAACAACAGGTATGTCTCACAGCCGTCTGGGAGGAGGCTGCCGCAACGGATACCTGTCAAAAGAGCCCTCGTGCATCGTAGATATACCGCGCCATCAATTCACTTCTGTGCATCCATTCGCATGTGCTCTCGCTTCCTGCCGTCCCCGTGTCTCATCTTGCGTGCCCAGAACTAACCCCGTCTGTCTTCCGCAGATCCATGGAAGCCCACCTACAACTCTCAACCGCCCATTACCCCGTCATCTCCTTCGGCACCGGCTCTCTCGTGCGTCTCCCCGGTCCCAGCATATCCCAGCCAAACGTCTACGCTTTCAACAACACCACCTACGATGCCATGTATCGCGAACTCGAAGGCAAAGACGCTCGTCTGTACCGCGCCAACGGTATCCTCAACATGCTGGACCGCAACCGCAATACCAAGCGCTATCCTGAACGTTGGCAAGACTGGCGCGTCGGCGTGCCCCGCGTCAACCACAATGAGGATAAGGGTGCCATTGGAGTCGAGGGTGGTGTCGTCGATGTCGTCATCACTTGCGAGGAGCGTTGCTGGGATGCCGTCGTCGATGATTTGCTCAACAGAGGCAGTCCACTCAATCGTCCCGTCCACGTCTTCAACGTCGATATCAAAGACAATCATGAAGAGGCTCTCGTCGGTGGCAAGGCCATTCTCGATCTAGCCACCAGGCTCAACGACGCCGCCAGAGAGGAAAGAGCATTCAAGGGTCCTCAGGGTTGGAATCAAGGCCAAGGCAGTGCCAGAATCGGTTTTGACGAGCGTGTGCCGGTTATTCTTGGCAGTTGGCAGGAGAAGTGGCCAAATCTCCCCGCACTCTGGACTCTGGCCTGGTTCTAGCATGACTGCCGTATCTTTCATAGCAAGGCGTTTGGTGTTGGGGATAGGCTACATTTGATGATTGATGACTGGATTTTTTCGAGTCTTTTTGCGAAGGTGCGTGACGGAAATGGAGGTGAAGGTGTTGGCCTTGAATCAATGTAGTACATGGGAAAAGTAGATGTCGACGTTTGAGGGAGCTACTGTTGCTGTACGACTCTGCAGTGATGTCTTGCAGGAACCGTGATTCCTTGGCCATGACTTTTGTCTCTGCACGCGGCTGGCGGAGACTTGGCGTTTCCACTAGCGGGGATCAATCCATGGCGCTGATTAGTCACCGGCACTAGCGGCTTGGCGTCGCCTTTGCAACAACCGCGCCGCGTTTCACAACGCGTTTCACGACGCGCGCTCACAATCACCCCAACATCTCGCACTTCGCTCACGTTCGCTCAGCTCTGGAGAATTTACCCTCATCGCCGTGATGAATTCGACGTCCGGTACCTCCTCGCATTCCCCCGGCCGGCCTCGCATTCCCCGATCAGCCTCGCAGGTGTCGAATTCTTCGCTATCCAGTGACGTTGACGACTGCAATTGACAAAACAAGACGTGCAGAGTGGAATGCATGGCGTGAGTGGCTATCATTGGCGCTGTTGAAGGTGTTGTCAGGTGTTGGTGGCTTCGAGTGGCTCGGAGTGGTTCCCTGGGTGGTTCCTGCACCGGTCGGCTACCAGCCTCGCCCCTGGCTTTGACCAACGCCCGGAAGCGACTACCCTATCACCTGACAGTCCTGTACGCTATTCTACTGCTTTTCACTGCCTTTCTTACCGTAAAATCCTACTTTCATGACGTTGTTGACCCACCCCAGTGTTGCATGTAGACGATACGGCTTGATTCGTTGTACTTGCCGACCTCTGCAGCAATCCACATCGGAAATTGATACATCTCGCCTTGTTTCATGATACGCTGTCCCTGCTGTCGCTGAGAAACGTCTTCTACCGCATCGACTTTGAGGCATTTGGCTATGCGACAAGCAGAAGGCTGTTTTCTGATGCATTTTTGAAAGATCTGGACGCCTCAAGCGGATCATTCATCACAATGCAGCACTGAAAGAACCGTCCACATGTTGACGAGGGATTCTGCGCAGCTGGTGGTGTTGGACTCGCATCCCATCGCATCCGACACACTCGTGTCGTTAAGTTTTTCAGATGCAGCGCAATTCTGGTCAACATTTACCGTCAACACTGGGTGTCAACATTTCCCCTCGACTTTGCAATGAGAATCGAGCGACTGTGGACTGAATGACGACGTTTAGACAGCCATATCGCCAAATTTTGAGTTACAACACAGGTTTTGATTGATTTTCGTCCAACGCAATATGTCGACATTTCCCTCGACATTTTAATGGCAACTGAGCGACTTTAAATTGAGGACCATGATTTCTGGTCGAATTTGCGGGGGGGGTTTTTTTCGCCTACTTTGCAGTACATGTCCGAGTTCAACATTCGCCGCCAACGCTGATTGCCCGCCGACATCGCATGTTACAACAGAGCGACTGTGGATCGAGGAACAGTATCTCTTACGCGTTTGAAACCATCCCATCGGCTCCGCAGCCCAATTCTTGGTCAACTCTTGCTGGCAACACTAAATGCCATCGGGTTTCCTTGGCGAATTTCGTGACAAAAAAGCGACCGTGGATCGATGAGCAGCATTTCCGATCCCATTTTCACAGCTATTTGGTTCATTTTGGACATGGAACAGACCTTGGGCAACCATTGCCGCTATTTTCGGCACACACACGCTGCATGCGCGCTCCAAGCCCTCCGCTGCGCCCTCAACCTCCCCGGCTGCTGCAATGCCAACTGAACGACTGTGTATTGAGGGACAGCATTCGCGGTCAAATTTTGCGCTCAACCGAACCGTATCGCGGACTTTGCAGGTCTTTGTCAACACACACCACCAATGCTAAAAATTGGCATTCCACCTTGGCTTCTACAACGACCATGCGTATTGAGAGGCAGCACTTGTAATCCAATTTGCGCGTTTCACGCAATTATGCACCTGTTTTTCAACATGCAGAACAGTTGTTACTCGACACTTCTCGCCAATGCTAAACGTCGGCATTTCTTCTTGACGATTTTAATGACAATGCAGCGACTGTATATTAAATCGAACCATCTATAGTCGCATTTTCGCATTCGACACAGCTATCCTGTCCACATTCGACACTCGTCGCCAACGTCGAACGTCGGATTCTTGGCAATTGCGACAATAGTGCAGGAACGGTTTCTCAAAAAACGGTTGCTCGAGGGTCATCTTCAATGACGAAATATGCGCACTCCGGATCCGTACCACCGGTTTTCGAGATGCAGCACAGGTCGCGGTTAACACTCGCTATGGTCGGCGCGATTCCTTGGTCATTGCAACAACGCAGCGACTTTGCAGAAGAGAAGCGTTCGTGGTCAGAACCAGGCGCAGCCGGCTGTTTTAAAAATGCAACAACGATGTCGGTCAACATTCGCCGTTGCAGTCGAATTTTGGTGATTCCGAGACGGTGCAATGACGATTGAGTAAGTGGGTTAACAGATAACTTTTGCGATCGCATTTCTAACGCGCAGCGCCACGTTTTGGTAGCTTTTTATTCAGGAACGCGACAGTGACGAGATACGTCAACTTTGGAACAGTAATACACCGCAATGACAACAAATTCAGCCTCGATTCAACCGCATTAATCATCACCACTGCCGCAAATTCAGCGTTGTTTCGGATTGCATCAATCACAACAAACTTTCCAGTGATGGCAACGGCGCAAACTGGGATTCACTCAGCTTTTCGCACTGGTATTCATCCAAAAAAAAAATTGCATTGAGATGCAGAATTGCGACAATTCCCCAGCGCAAACTCGTTTTTCTCAATCAAGTCGCATCGCTTCCGGTCGCCTTTTCAACAACCGAAGAGCCCTAGTCCATCGCTTAATACGATACGCCTTAACGCTTCTCTAGTAGGTCGACATATGCACGCGTCGCAAAGGGTGCCGTTTCGAGAATTTCCGGCTACACGGCAAATAGCAACTCTAGCGTACAGCTAGCAATCTACTATATTTATAACGAGAAAGCTTATAATTTTTATTCTTATAGTCTATAATTTCTCTAGAAAACTTATATTCTATAAGTTAAAAAATTACCTAACTAAGTATATTTCGCAAATTTTTTTTTACTTAATTTTTTAGTTAATATAGTCTAAATACGGTATATAAACTATAATATATACTAGTATAGATTATAAAGATATAGATCTATT